>BLBF01000094.1:2395086-2471335 GCA_015471245.1 Laticauda colubrina | reverse complement strand
CTTTCCTTTCCTTTCCTTTCCTTTCCTTTCCTTTCCTTTCCTTTCCTTTCCTTTCCTTTCCTTGTCTTTCTTTTTCTTGTCTTTCCTTGTCTTTCCTTTTCTTGTCTTTCCTTGTCTTTCCCTTGTTTTTTTCTTTCCTTTCCTCTCTTTTCCTTTCCTCTCTTTTCCTTTCCTTGTCTTTCCTTTCCTATCTTGTCTGTTTTTTTCTCCACTCCTTTTTTCCTTTCACACCTTTCTCTTTCTCTCTCTCACATTTTTTTCAACTGAATGTGACCACATAGATCTTTGCTGGACAGCTTTGGACAGCGGAGATCAGCGATAAGGAGCCTTCCTTGGTGCTGGAGAGGATCTGGCACAATTAAGTTTTAACTCTGTTCAAAAATAACCCTCTTCCAACTGAAAAAAACAGATAAAAGAAAATCAAGAGACAGAAGAGGGTGGAAAGAATTAAACTGTGGAATAAAAGTAGATTTCAGTGGGAAATTATTTTGATTTACCAGGTAAAAAGCCTTTACGGGAAGAAAACGGCTCTAGCCTTGCGCATGTGTGACAATGTCAAGTTGATATCATAACTTTCGCCAGAGTAATGGACGTCTGAACAGACTCAGGAAGAGTCTGCGGAGAATCAAAGGCATGTGCCTCTCCAAACAGACAATTGTTTTTGTTTCGGGAGAAGAAAGTCAAGTCCACCAGAAATGGAGCATTTATTTAGATAAGTATCCAGGTCAATGAGGACTGCTCAATTAGGGTACTAAACCATAGGGAGTGGGAATGTCTAGGGGACCTATTCCCATCAGTCTGTCTCAAAATGACCTGGAGAACAAAGGGGATACCATCACCATGTAGTCTTGAGTGTCTTCTCTTCCCCTCCTCCAGCATATTTGATCTTAGAAATGCAAGGGAATTCCAACCCAGCAGATAGAATTTAATTAAAAAGTGATGGATTACCTAGCCAACGAGACCTAGTCCTAAGAATTTCAAAATATATTTTATTTACCATTGAAATTTGAAATATATCAATTTGTCTTCTGTCTGTCTGTTTTTCTCTCTCTCTCTCTGCAGTTCTGTTGTAAATATGCCATATTCACAGCTTTCTGAACAACCTGCGCTGTTTCCATTTTACAGATTGGGAATTAAGATGAAAGAATACTTATGGAAACCGACAAGCTAACTTCCTGTTGAAAAGATCTCTTGCTGGTTTTTAGGCCTAAAGATTTTTATTTTATCTCAAAGTTTGGCAGTGGTTTTGGCTATAAAGGAAAATAATTTTATATGTGTAACAGAAGCACCTTTTTTTTTCTTATTTTGAACACTGTTCAGTGCTTTTAACTGAAAACCTTTGCTTATTCTGTGAACTAGGTATTATGAGAATGTTTTGACGTTAAACCAGTGCAGATTTCTACAACATAAGAACTTAAGTGGCTTAAGCTTATCACATAATGGTTTAAGCTTATCACATAGTGGCTTAAGCTTATCACATAGTGATAAGCAAGCCAGTTCCAATGGCAGAGGAAGGAAAATGCAACTACATTTTACTTCTCTTTCACCTCGTATCCAGTCTGTGCTGTTGGTTTTTCATAACAGTTCAATACACTGAATTTATGAGATCTTCCTGTAGCAGCTTGCTGAGATTAAACACCACTAAACTTACTTTCTGCCAAGTATACATACATAGGATTAATTTTTGAAGGTTGGTTACCTGAGGATAAATCTGCATTGCCGGTTTTACTAGAAATATAGTTGTGTTTCAATGTGTATGAAGGCATGCATCTTCAAATTATTGAAAATCCTTGGTAAAACTGAGGTTAGAATTAACATGATTGTTTCTCTGCAGAAAAACTGAACTTCCAAGAATAACAATTATATTCTTGAGATGAATCTAATTTATATGACCCTGAATTACTGGATCATTAGTCATTGCAAATATCAGTTAATATGAGAGTAGGAATTTGGATGTCTGAAAGCTTGAAATGGCTTGTCTTCCCTTGTTTCCAAGTCTGGGCTTTTCTTTCTCCTAAGGCATAATGTGGCTTGCCTGATTCTACCTTCATCTGATCTGTTTGCCAGAGCATTGTGGTTTATAAGTCAAGGTTTATAGCTTGACTTTTTGATCAAATCCTGCCAGTTGTAAGCTATTCCATGGACCAGGATTAAACATTCAAATTAGTGTAAATTACATTAACATGATCAGCAGCTTTAACTTATTACCAAGAGTACACATTCAATCCATAATATTAAATGCATGTGATAGAAACCCATTTAAATAGATGGGATCCACTTTCAGAAATATTTGTGATATGGATGCAGTTTGCATATAGATCCAATATGGATGCAATAAAGTTATATTTTACAAAGAAATTTTAAATATTGTAACCACTGGGTTTTTTATGGCAAGGTTTGACTTTTAGCTGGATTTATTTTTATCCTACAGTTTGAGATTCAGCATTTGGTTCTGTGTGCTGATCTCATTTTAAAAGCAAGGAGACTGCAAAGTTTGGTCTGTGTATTTATGTATAATCTTTATATCATTTTTCCCTTTAGATGAGAATTTTCCAACAGTAATAAATAACTAGGAAAAAAAGACTTACTTGCAAGGACAAATTAAAATCCTTTTCACTAATTATGGAACAGAAAGGAATATGGTCAAAAACTACAGATGGATTGTTTCAGTAATTTACTACATAAGACTGTATGTAGATATCATTTGGTTATATAAGAAAGATTTAAAAGCCTTTTGTTTTCCTTGTTAATTTCTGTGTATGTATATGCGTATACACACACACACATATCCCTCAGTCACAAAGGATTATTTCTTTGCATGGAAGAGTATACAATTCATGTATCACCTTTGTCTCATGGGCTATTTTCATTTGGTCTTCTGTAAAAATAAATATGATCTTTAATTAAGAATAAATTGAGTTTAATAAATCAGAGCCATCCTCTAAGTCATGTGTACTGTATCTACATAAGTTCTCAATTTCTTTTAGCAAATAAAGAGAGGAATCTGAATGTTTACATCAGAAGAAATCAGCAGGTATATGTAAAAGTAATGATTTAATGAATGTAAGCAAGACAAAGCATAGAATTGTGCTTTTTTTTCTTTTTTGCAGACTGGACACAACAAAATACGTAGCTACCATATCCCTGTACAAACATGAAACAATAGGCATATAGGATAAACACCCTTACAAATGTATAACTGATGAGTGAAGAACGGGCACATGAATGCACATACCACACATATATTTTTAACCAAAGCAAAGCACAAACTGAAAGATATTGGAGTTTCAAGAGACAATTTCAAGCCTTCCTTTCCCACCCCCCTCAAAAAAAACTGATACTCAAAAAAAACTATTTTGCAGAAAGGCTTCCAGGCAAATAAATATATATATATATATATATATATATATATATATATATATATAAAAATTTAGTTAAAAAGCCTTTATCTGAATTAACTGGTTTCTTGAGAAAGAATGAATGAAAAAAATTCCTACATATTTTATGGCTTCTTATATGCATTCCTGTGCTTATTGTTTATGGGGAAAAATAACCACATACTCCAATACTTTCCCCTATAAAAGAAATAAAATCAATAATAACATCAAGTTGTTTCCATGTTCCTCTATTTTGTCCAATGCTTCATTTGCTCTCTCCTCCTTGGCTTTGGAGACAATTAAATACACTGGGTAAATGTAAAATTCCTGGGAAGCAGACAAGGCCCAAGAAGTCCTTTTGATATTGTCAATTACTTCCAAGTTAGCTGAGAAGGAAACTCACTCTCCTGCTTTCATGGCAAAGAACTGGCGGCTGCTTTAGCAGGACTACCACTACACCTGTTCCCACAAAGGGTTGAGCTAATGGAGACTTAGCCACCTTCATTGATACTGCATGAAACACATTATTTTCATTATAAATATATCATACAATACTGCTTCCTATTTTGTCATACGCTAATATGGTGTTCTTCCACAAATTTATGCCATCAAAACCTTACAGAGCTTATCTTTGTTTTCTTTCATAATTTTTTTTTCTTTAAGCCAGCCAGTAAAATAAAAGGCAGTACCCGCTTTTAGCTATACAAGTGTAAATCTGAAGATAGAATATATCTTCTATACCACTTTTTACTTCTGTTGTTTTCTGATTTTCGATGCCTTCGGTGTTGCTACACAGAAGTTGTAGATGCAAAGTATAAATCAAAATGGCTAATAAAGCAAATACATTGTTATTCACAGTGGTGTGGCTACATATACACATCTTTTTATGCATATTCAGTCTGGCATTTAAGCATTCTGAGATGGAGAAGGATTTCAATGCTTTCAGTGAGATTCTCCAAACCAGTAGAACCATAGTTCATAATCCAAAAGATATATAAGAAATTAATCAGGATTTACAAAACTTTCATTTGTGGGTAAGCATCAATTTTCAGATTCCAAATTAAGAAACCGAAAAATAATGGGAAGTCCAGAAAAAACCCTCTTCAAATATTTGGATTGTTATCCTTTGTTTTTCCATGTTACTAGTCCTTTAGAAAGAGTTTGTTGTGGTGGTTGTTTAATATAAAAAAGGTCCTGCTTTTGTCCTTCCATTTAATTCCCAATCTTTATTCCTGTCTTACTAACCACCAGGCATAGACACATGTAGAATTTGCAATTATAAAGCTTAATGGTGTGATATGATAGTGACACAGAGCAGAAAAAATAACCTCAGCATCCAGTCTTCAGAGTCAGAAAGGAAAATTTATGCCAGTCAGCCAGAAGAAGTTGTAGAACAACCATTGATGGATGCTTTCCGGGTTCTGTTGGTAAAGGAGGCATGGTGGTTACCACTTGGGCTGCTGCTGGTTCCATTCATAGTGCTAGAGATGTGGGGGAACTGGGGGTGGGGAGATTGCACCGGAGTGCTGGGGCTCAACACGCAGGATGATGTGGAAGGAGCACCTCCCAGGGGGCTGCCAGCTTTTTCACTGCCAGAGTCACTTTCCAGGTCCCTACTGTTGTGCAAGCCATCCCTCTGCTGGCCACCTATTTTCATTCTCTTGCAGGTTTGTTGCACACGGTACTTTAAAGGGAGGGGGCCGTTCTGCCAAAGAAAATCAGAAAGGAAACCCTTGTTAGAGAGTGTACTTTTGTTTCCCCTTTGACTCAACATGACCAAGTCTTGGAAAGACTCTTATATATTTACCCTTCTCCAAGTGTAAATGTAGGCTATATCCATTAGTGTGTAATAGTCCTTCAAAGGCTCTTCTTCATACATGACATCAATCTAATAAAAGAAATGAAATCATACTTCCTTTAACATGACAGGGAAGAGCGAAAGACTATACAACTGCAATATGGCATGCGCTGTACTATCTTAATCAAACATCACACATTTTATCTGAAATTAATAAATACATCGATCCAGTTGAGAAGATATCTGCCATTCTGTCAAAGGGCTTAGAATATAATGATTCAGAGAGACCCTCCAAAATCCATTCCTGTAGGTCTTTTATCTAAAAATGCTGCTGTTTAATTCCAAAGGTGAATTCTTTTCAACAGAATTAAAGTTTAAATAATGGCTTTAGCTAAAACTGTTTTATGACAGTTCTTCCCCATCAATGTCCCTAGGACAAAAGTACCTGAAAAGCATTGGGTATGTCCATTTTGCTCCGGAGAAACTTCCTTAAGTGCATTACAGTCATTGCTGCAGGACAGCGTAAATATCTTTTGTTGTTGGCCTGGGAGGGGCATTTGGTTGAGACAACATTCAAAATCTGATACTAATGTTCATTCCAATATAGTAGACAGAAAGAGATGGAAACATGGTTAAAACTAGCAGCATGAAAACTAAATGCTCACTGGTGATCCAAAATCAATGAAGAAAAAGCAAAATGCATGCTTATCAGATTCTTCTTTTATAATTTAATTCATACAAATTTTATTCTTAAAAATGCCTACACTAACTAAGGGGGGAAAATAGAAAAAAGTTTTCTGGTATATTATCAGCGTTTTAAATGCCCTTGATTGTAATTAGTAAGAAGGCATGCTTACTCTGCAGAATAACCGACTCTAGTAAAAACAAATATGGTTTTATTTTCTGAAAAAGAAATAAAAAGATCAAGGAACCAACTATCTACTTACTTCCTCTTTGGCTTTCTCCTTCTCTTTGCTTCCTTTCCGTTCAACTCTAGAAAAAGGAAATATATTATAGCAGTAAAGAAAAAAAATATGAATGTACTAATAAAGATAAGACACTGCTTTTATAACTTACCTATTTTGGTCAAAGAACTCAATGGATAAGCTTATTATTTCATCATCTGTTATAATCCTTTTATCTTCATCTGCAACTTCTCCTCTGTCTTCATTTGAGCCATTGGCAGCTGCAAGGAAATGTTCACAGTAAGTTATATTTTCAAATTCAAATCAGAAAGAGTAAAGACAACATCAATCATAAATCATAAATCATAGTCACTACTAAAATTATTTCTGTAAATAAATTTAAACAATTTTGAATGTATAAAACATTTATTTGCTATGGATGAGCACTAAAATGGTAAAATATTTTTACAATCTCAACTTCTTCTTAAAAAGTAATTCTTTATAAAATTATAAACTCAGAATCTTTTTTTACCATCAGCAGATGGATGAGCAGCATAAAAATCTCTTCTTCTTTTCATTTCATCTGAGAGAAAACATATTTTTGTTATTCATTTCTTCCAGTTTACACATTCTATTACTTCATTGGCTGTTCAGTCCAATTGCTTACTTACTTTTGAAAAGACCTGGTACTAACTTGTATACAATGTCCTGGAGAGTTTTATCAGATCTGGAATATAAAGTCTAATGTTAATATTGACAACTTTCCAGAACAAAAACAGCTTGGTTGAGAATTTTTAACCAAAACTTTAACCAGATTTGAATTGTTTTATATAAGTTTTAGATCTATGCTATTAATCTACCTGTATTTTTATGCTTCAGTAGAAAGATCTCAGATTAGACTGTCACCTTTGTAAAAATGTAGGCATTTAATAAAAAGATGTAACCCTTAAGCCAATGAAATGCAACTGAACAATGATTTATCTAAATAATTTAACTTTTGCATTTCTTTATCAATACTTTATACTTTATTTATAAAGATCAATATTGGAAAAAAATACAGGAAATTAGTATGCACACTGACAATGAGGACAATTTGCAATTGAGGCAAAGTAAGAAAGAAAAGAAAGACAAAGGGAATAAAAATAGGCTTCTAATGTAGAAAAAGAAGAAAAATGACTAATTAAAATGCAAGACTGATATTTATGGAAATAGTACAATTATGTTTCCTGGACTGTTCTTTTTTAGATTTGCATTGGCAAGGAAGTTGCACTGAAAGAAATGTAATATATGAAAAGATATAATGTGACATAAAATATTTAGTTGTCTTTTTTCTTACCTTATGTTCAAAAGAGGCCTAGTTTTGTGAACTTGGACATCACAAATTGGACAATACTTGCTGGTCTCCAAGTAATGTACAATACAAGTCTTACAAACTGCAAGAGGAAAAAATATACAAAATTGTACAGAAACAAGGTTACAAAGCAGAATCAAGGCATGGTTTTCAGCTGTTATTTCTAACCCAGACTCTAAACACAATTAGCTGTTTCTCGGCAAGGAAGGGCCATATGGTCAGTGAAGGAATTTGAAGCCAACCTTGCTCCACCAAGGACCCAAGGTTGGCAGCAGGCCAGGCCCCTGATTAGAAGCAACCCAGCAGTACTTACAGGAGTGCAGGCACTCGATGATCGTGGTAGCATCGATGAAATACCCCCCGCAAATCACACACATGAGATGGGGGTTGAGCTCCGTAATTTTGATGCGGGTGGTGCGATGCATTTTGGTACAATCCGAGGAGACTCTAAAAAATGTACAAACAAAGAGGAGCGCTTTAAACACCATGGGGAAACTTCGGAGGCGCGGCCCAACACGGTTCTCTCACTTCCTCGCGGCTGAAAAGTGGCCTCCTCTCGGGGAAGGCAAACAATCGGATTCAGGCGAGAAAAAGGAGGTGCGAAGCCGCCGAGCCAAGAGCGCAAAGAAGCGGCAGGAGAGAAAGGGGGGGGGGGGGAAACTCCTTTCAGAGCGCACTGACCACCTGCCCCCAGCCCTACGCGGCGATATTCAAAAGAGGAGTTGCCTGGGACGGGCGGAGGAGGCTCCTTGGGGCAATTCCCACGGGCTTTTCCCCCTCCTTTCCCCCAACAGCGCTACCGGAAAACCGCAGATCTGGATTGCGGAGGGGAGGTCGGGACAAGCGGGAGGCGGGAAAGTGATCCTAGTGGAAGCGCGGCCGTTGCTCTGGGCATTTCCGGCGAGCAGAGTGGGGTGGCGGCGGCCGCGGCTGAAGCGGCGGCGGAGAAAGAAAGAAGCAAGCAAAGGAGGGGTGGCTGGCTGGCTGGCAGCTGGCGCGGTTTGGGCCCGCACCTCGGAACAAGGACTGGCAGGCGGGTAACAGCAGGCAGGATAAGATCAAGCCGAGCTCCAGGTACGGGGACGGCTGTTAGCTCGTAGCCGCCGCCAACCCAAGAAGCTCGGGACCGAGTCGCCTTCGGAACCATTCTAGCGAGGGGGTTGCTATAGCAACTTACACTTACACTTGGCATCCTGCCACCACCCGGAGCGCACCAGGGCAGAGAGGGCGAGGAGGCGCCAGGCTGGGAAGAGGTGGCTTGGCGAGGAAACGGGAGCGGGGCGCAGGGTTTGGAGGCTCGGCGCGGAAGAAAGCCCAGTCCCTTTTGGGGCAACAACTGCTACCCCGGGGGTAGGGATCAAGCAGGGAATAGGGAGGAGGACGGGCCGCGGGTACCGCTGTAGAAAAGAGCCGGGATCGTGGCCAGGGATGAGGCTGGGGGAAGGATCCTGGCCGAGTGTTGTTGGTTGGGACAAAATTCCTCTCCGAGCACTCCAGTTGGGCGGGCAGACCCGTCTCAGGGAAAGAAAGGTGGTAGTAGGAGGCCTCGAGGGCGGCCCGAGTCAGCTCTGGGGTCGATGACAGGCCGAAAGCAAGAGGCTCCTCCAGGGGCTTTCGATTTCTCTCGGGGCCTCCATCCACCTCGGCCACGGGCAAGAAAGTGACCACCTTCTCCGGCTCCGCGACACCACCTTATCGCCTCTTGGATCGCCAAGGCACAGAGTTAAATATTGCCCCCTTTCGGGTTGTTAGAGACTTTTAGAGGAGCGCCAGCCTTTGCCATTGACCTGACTGGGATTCAGGAGAGTCCTAGCACACCCATCTCCGGGCTCTCGTGGACATCCCGCTCTGGCGTCCAATCTTGCAGGGTCGCAGATCCTAGGATGGTGCAAATGTACCGCGGGTCTCGGGCTGCAGTCGGAAAGTGAAGAGAGTCTCTTTGGGGAAATCTTCAGGAGGGGCATGTTGCTCCACCGCCCAGCAAGGAAAATTTTACGATGGGAGGTAAAGGAAGTGGATGAGGTTAGGGTCAGTCGAAAGAACAGGTTCATTTCCGCAGCCGCGGATCTACCTGTTCTACTCTAAACATTAGGCAATCGAGGCAAAATGTTCCGACGCTTCCGAAAGAGCCCCGAATTCCTGTCCAATGTTCCAAAAGTTGCGAGGGTAGGTGGGAGAGGGAAAGAGAGTACAACTAGGATCGTTCACCACAAAACCAACTACCAAAACTTCACATTGTATGTACCTCTTCCCCGATAGAGAAAAGGGAAAGAAAAACAGAGAAGAAACGACACAACTGTGTGAAGGAAATTGCTATTTTTATCTTTTTTTTGGGGGGGGGGAAGCAAAAGATATACAAGTTTGGAGTAGAAGGGGAAGGAGAGATTCGGTAACCTGGGCCTGAGAACTGGGTGTTGGCAAGGAAAACAGGAGCCTCCATGCCTGGCCTCAGAGCATTTTTCAGGATATGAATAAACGGTATACTTCTCCACCCAACATTTTAGCAGATAATTGAAGTCCTTCTTACCACTACCACCACTACTATCATGATAAAACACATCTATCTGTTCAAATCAAGATGCAGTAAATACAGATACTTCAACCAAAAGGTAGATTAGAAAGGGTCCAGCAATTCAACAGACTTAATTTTTTTCCCAAGCAGTGAGGCACAGAAGAAAGCAACTCAATTAGTCAGAAGATACAAACACATGTTTCATTTCAGGGAAACGGAGCCTCTGCCTTAGTAGAAGAAAACTGAAATCAAGCGTGAAGCTTTGTTACTCAAAGCTTATTATTTATTACCTACTTAGCTCCCTCCTCCATGATCTCGTTGGAGGTATCAACTGAATTCTTAAACAACATTCCTGAATCAAAGCTACGCATCAGTGAAAGATGCCAGCAACTCCCATGCACTAATTTATATACACTCATAAACAAAACAGGCATCCCATTACCCAAAGTACTAACTTTGGGGTGGAGTAGGGGCTTCTATTCCATAGTGTTATTCCCCTGAAGTCCCTCACCTCATTGTAGTAATGGTATACCTTTCTGTATCCAAGACACAATGCCTTTTAATATTGTATTTTATTTTTAGCCCCCTCCCCACATGAATTTCACCAGGAAAACAGGGAGAGATAAAACTTGTTATCTAAAACTATGTAAGGTTACCAGCAGCCTTACATGTGTTATGTCAGCCTAGAAAACTATGGACAGTTGGGTGGATGGATGTTTTAGAAATTAGGCTAGAGGCTCTTGAAGTGTCAATTCATCAAGGCTGCCTAAAATAACTAGGCTTGCAAGGGCAGATACTTAATCTGGTCCATTTTGCCTTGAACTGTCATTAGGTGCCATTTTAAAGGTAATCCCTGAAGCATGAATGTCCCACTGTAAAGTCCCAGCCAAGAAATAAATAGGTATGTTTATTGTGAAATAAACATGTTTATTTAGAAATAAATAGGTATGTATATTCTCTCCAGCTAAACCCTTTCATCCAGGGAATGGACCTCTCCATCTAGTTTCCTCAAAGACAGGAGCCAGTTCCTTTCTGGCTAGGTAAATGGTGATACATTGAATGGAAAAGCTCAGCACCAACCAACTATATAAATTAAAAGATGAGCTCAAATTTTCCAGAGACCAGAGCAGAGAAATACTCAGCTACACAAATCACTCTTTCCCTACACTTCCGAAGTTATATGTTGGACTTCCAAGAAAGATCATTTGAAACTAACAAGTATTGAATAGTGGGAGGCTAACAAAAACTCAAAAGGACAGTGAGGAAGGCTATGGATCACATAGTTAACTTTCCATTTGGAGAGAAAGATTAATTGCAGGGAGAGAAGATTGGATTAAGTGCCCTTGAGTTATTTCCTACCAGGCATTAAAACAACAAAATAAGCTGAGCTGTAGCAGTGTCTACTTTGTCAAGGCCATGAGATTTTAAACAAACCAAATTTCCCACCCAGGCATCTTTACAGCCAGGACGAAAACCATCACATCTGGGCTAACAAGATGTTTCAGCTAACCTTCCCTTATTCAACTTGGAAGGGTAAGATGTGTGAGGGAGAGGCGAAATCCTGGCTAAATCATAAAAAGCTGCAGCAGAATTGCTTGTAAATTCTATTAACTCAGCTCCCTCAATTCCACTCCATGTTCAATCTGGATATAAGAACTCCAAGAATTAAACGCGCGTTAACCTCTCTCATTGAAGCTAGATTTCCATCTAGTCCTCCAATCCTCTCTTCCAAAGCTCGGGAGAAACTTCAGCATTTTAAACACAAATGCGAAAGGGCACGCTAAAAGAGAATCGCCATATTACCAAGCCATCTTACGCCACACAAGTGTTGGTCGAACTTAAGTTAATAACATTTCTCCGAAGACCTCCAACGGCTCAGCGAACCCTCCAGCGAGATCACAACCCCCTGCGGAACTCATCCCTATAAAATGGGAGCGCTAGGTGGCTTTTGAGCCCCCCGCCGACCCTTTTATTTCATAAGCGATCGCCATCCCGTGACCTAGGCAGCTCAAGATTGCACGAAGTGTCGCTTTTCGATCGAAATCTGCCGATAAACAAAGAGGGCTGGACTTGAATGGCTAGTCGCAACCGAAAATACAAACATCCTCCCACAGGGCCGTGCATCCAGGAGGGCTCTACGACCTAGCTCCGATGGAAAGGGAACGAAAATTTTTGCAAGCGTTGGTGGCGGATTGAAACCAAGCGCCCGGGTTGTTGCTGCCGCCGCTGCTCTGGGCGCGCGCGCGAGGAGCGAACCGTGTGCGTGTGGCTGGAGCCGAGACTGTCAGCGCTTTTCCCATACGGAGAACACGGGGACACCGAAGCTCCCCCTCGCAGCTTTTCAAACCGCCCGCCCCCCCCCTCTCTCTCCCCAAAACTCTCCGCGGAGTCCCCATCGCCCTCCGACCTCGGCTAGAGCGCGCGCCCCTGCACACCTACCCGCGGAAGGACGCTGCCGGGGGGCGACCAAAGCTGCCGGGAAAAGACAATGAAAGTTAAAAGTCGTTCAGCAGAAAATGAATGTGAGCCAAGCGGCCATCTTGAAACGAACTGCAGGCGCTGTCAGTTGCAATCAGCGTATTGCTGCCGCCGTCGCTGTTACCGTCGCCGCGCCGAGCTCCTTTGAGTTCCCCAAACAGCCGGGCGGTTCTCCTTCGGGCTCACTCCGAGTCTGCTTGCCTTTCCCCCCCCCCCTCTTCCTTTCCGCGTCTCCTTTTCTCTTTCTCTTTTCTTTTTCCAACCCCCACCTCGCTCGCTCACCCTCCCTACTCCTGGCTGGCTTCTCTCGCCTTCCTTAAAACGCGGTAGCTCCAGCGCTGGGCTCTTAAAATATTTCCGGCCCGTCTGGACTGCCACTCTTCCTCCTCCACCACCAGCCCATTGTCTCTCCGGCTTCCAAGCCCTCCTCCCGGCTCCGTCTATCGGTTTCTCCCCCCCCCCCCCCACACACACACACACACACACACTCCCCCCACCCCACCCGCCTCCTCCGCCCCGGTCTTGTGTTTTCCCTCTCCTGCCTTCCAGAGAGCTCTTTCTCTCTCCACTTCCCTCTTTGTAAAAATAACAATAATGATAATAGGAAAATATTTGAATAATATCAGAGCTGTTGCTGCGGAAGGAGCAGGCGGGGAGGTGGAGGCAGCGGAGAACCGCGAGTGGTGGTGGCGGTGGTGGCGGTGGTGGTGGAGGGAGCGAAGCACTTGAAGGCGCACAGTGGAAACTGACACCGTAACCAAAATGGCTCAGAGTTCGCCCGCCCCGCCAGCGTCACGTGGGACTCCTCATTCCTTAAGGGTGGCCTGGGAATTAGTGTCGGTGGAGTCGGAGCCGTCAGCCTCCCTGTGACCCAATCCCGCGACTCGGGCGCCTCCTCCTCTTCCTCCTCTCCCTCCCCCCCCCCCCCCCCCGCCCGCTCGTGCGCCACTCTCCCCTCCCCCTCTCCCTGCCCTCCGCCTGCTCTTCCGCCTCCCCGCCTCCAGACACGCGCGCGCGCGCGCGCACATACTTCGCCAGTCCTCCTTTTTTTTCCGCGGCACTCACGCGGCTGCCTCTGTTCCACCTCCTCCCGCCCTTCCTCTCTCTCTCTCTCTCTCTCTCTCTCTCTCTCCCCCTCCCCTTCCCACCTCGGGCACTCACGCGCGTACAATGCCTTTTATTCCTTTCCTCTCCACCCACACCTCCCCCCCTCCCCGCCTTCCAGCTTGCACACCTACCCCGCGCCTGCACACACTCATTCCTCTCAACCGATTTTACACGCCCTGTCACCTCGCGCGATCGACCCCTTTCTCGCTTTAACAAGGGCACGCAGGGATCTCCGTTTGCCCTTTTTCCTCTCTCGTTCTCCGTCAAATCTGCCCTTTCCTACAAAAACCTACCTCCACCACCACGCACCCCCCTTCTTTTTAAAGGCGTAATAAACTGACGGCCACCACAGACAGACCTTTGGCTTCAGTCTCTCCACCCCGAGCCTCTGCTACTGAAGCTGCTCGGATCCTTTCTCCTACAGACTGCCTCCCCTTCGCGGCGCGCGCGCGCACACACACACACACACACACACACTCCTCACACACACACACACACACACACACACTCCACACACACACACACTCGCATACAGACACTGGCTCGCGCGCCACATGCACATACATAGACACACACATTGAAAAAGGTTGCCCACCATTTTAGCAGCCGATATGTGTGGCACTACTTCAGCGCCTTTCCCCAGAGCCTCTCCTTTGCACCCAGACCTCCTCTTTGCTCTTGCCCTCACCGAGCCTCTCCCACAACACCGACCTCGGCCGAGCATTCTTCCTCCACCTCCCACGTCTTCCTGGGCACCTCAGTGTTAAGGCGCCTCAGAAATGCTAGAAAGGCGGTCCAAAGTGGTATCATAAAAGTTGGGCTGATAACTGGCAGCTGAAACCATCAACCCCGAGCGTCACCTCAGTCCTTCCACCTTCACTCCTTTTCCGTTAGAGCGGATTTTCCCGCTTTGGCATCCGGCCGCGGATTACCAGATGCCTGCGACTTTTCCAGCCCCGGCGCAGATCCCCTTCTCTTCTGGCGTAACTCAGCACGACATCTCCCTTCCCCAAGTCCTTTACCTGGTCCAGTATCTCCGATCCTTTTTCTTTCCCGACTGAATCACAACCGTTTCACGCGAATGGGATTCGAGCTACTTTGACAGAACCAAACTCTCCCTTCTCCATACATCTATCTTCTTCTGGAGCGGTTTTTCTCCCCCTCCCCCCAAAAGCCCAAGTCCAGTCTCGTTTTCCCTCAGGTACTTATTTTCTTTTCCCTTCTCTCGCATGCTACTTCATCCCTCTTCCCTCTTCTGTTTTTTGCCCCTTCTCAAAGTGCTATGAACGGGTATTCCGGATTTTTTCAGCCAATAAGGTATGGCGTTTTATTTAACCACCTCAAAAAAAACTCTCACTTTTTATTTCCTCTCCCCCCTTTGTTTGTTGTGTTGAACAAATAATCTACTCCCTGCACAGATAACCTACTCCCACATCTACTCCCACACATCCACCCTCGCAAGCCCATCCAACCCTTGAAGGTGCCCTGGCACACATTTTTCTCGGTAATTCCCTCCCCACCCCGCCTTTAGATACGCTTTCTCGCTTCCCGCCTGTCTTCAAGGTATAGATTTAGTTCACTACAGAACTCTGGCACCTCGGGTCTCCTACAGCTGATTCTAGAAGACTTAGGTAAGGGCGGTCTTCCAAATTCCCCACACCTCTCTACATACCTTCGCAATTTAATCTCACACAATTGCCCCACTTCACAAAGCCCAGCTCCGGGGTCCCTGGCTGTCTGACAAGCATTCTTTGTAACAAAATTTTCGTGGTCTTACCTTCCCTTTTCTCTTTTTGCATAGTAGTAGAATCTAAGTAGAGGCACCAATTTTGAGAGGAGTTAGAGACAGCATAGTCAAGCTGGTCTGTTTGTCCTTTTGTGTCCATAAGAACCAACCAGAATCTTTCCGAACTCCTCAAGATTTTTTAGCTTCTTCTGCCCAAGATTGAAGGACTAAGTTCTTGATTCTATTGACTCTTTTTGAGAAACAAACAGTCCTATGCGACTGTAGGCATTCCCCTTCCTAAAAAAATAGTCTTTTCTTCATTTTTGGCAGCTCTTTGTCTCAACAATTCTAAAGTGCCACCACTGGAAATTGTTGGGGTTCCTGACTGACATCATTTTCTTTCATCTTGGCAGGTCTTCGTGGGATGCATATTGCAGGTTCTTGAGTAGATGAAGAGTGGAATGTCTATTATAGGAATGAAGCCAGTGGCATCAGAAAATGACTAAATGACATAGGGCTGTATTGGAGAACCCTGGGATTAATCCACTTCTCTGAAAGATTTGCTATCAAACTCACTTTGAAGTTAATAACCTGCCTTGCTCCTCCATGCATGTCAAGCATCCTGGCATATCATCCTGTTGTCAACCATTTATTGATATTAAAAAGTACCATCCTCAACCAACCATCCAAAGAGATTAATGAAAGAAGGCTTTTTGACTATACCCTGACAATTTGATCCATATGAATGCATTAGTTTGGATACAATATTGTCACAGATCCTGCAGAGATCAGGAAAGTGAAGACACTGGTTAAAAAATATCCTTATATTTCACCTCCAGGAAAATGATGGAAGGGGAAAAGAAATATTCCTGGAAAGCATTATTTCACAATAGGGTCAAACCACCACCAAAGAATAAAATCATGCTGTAGATTTTACTGTACAATTCTGTTCAGTCCAAGATATGTTTCACAGCAACGCATGCAGCAATTAAGTGCAAAAGCAGGGCACACCATTTTTATTGAATTTCTGTCTTATTATTTAAGTGAGGGAGGGAAATGTTTTAAGTAGAAATGACTTAGCACTCTGAATGGAATCTGCCTGTGACCACTATAAGGTCCTCCCTTGACCAGAAAGTCTTTCTTTAATAGCCTTTCCTGACTTGTCACTCTCTCTCAAATGTGTTGGACTTTCAATCTCCATTATATACACCCCACCCCCCAAGCATATAAGCGTCTAGATATACAGTTGGAAGGCAACAATTCATGGAAAGTTGTCTAGCCAAATATGAACCAGAAAAGAGAATGGTGGTAGTGAGCAAAATATTTAGTGAAAGAAAATCTATTATCCCCAGACTATCTTATGCTTTCAAATGACCCAAAGTTAAAAATAAAAAAACTTCTACTCTGTTCTTTCCATGCATTAAAAAAAACCCTGACAGGGAATACAAAATATGAAGACCTTCTTGCTACAGATATGGTTCTCTCCAGATGTTCTGGACTTTAAACTTTCCGGAGTGGGTAATGTCTAGAGTTGGAAAATTTAGGCTAAGGCATTCTGCTGCTTGCACATTACCTCAAGGCTATGAAGATAAGGAGGATCATACTTTTCTCACCCTGGTGAATGAGTGGGACAACTGTAGCAGATCTTTAAGCAAGCAACCTTTATGGGCTAAATTGTTGTTAAAAAGTAATAGAATGAGAACTAGAGTGCTTAATTTTCTTCTACTTCTTTGCAAGCCATATTTCGTGCCTCAGAACATATTTTGTACACCAGAGTTAGGACCAATGTATATAGTGAGATTTTTCTGACTTGATGGCACCATAGGACAAGATTAAATTCCTTTGTCTCTGCACCCCGATAGTCATTGGGATAATTCTTATAACTCTGTCTCATTTAGATTATTGTACCCTATGACTATCATTGTGTTGTATCTTATATGATACTTGATGAATGTAATTTTTGTTTTATGTATACTGAGAGCATTTGCACCAAGACAAATTCCTTGAGTGTCCAATCACACTTGTGTCCAATAAAGAATTCTGTTCTAGTCTATCCTCTCCACATAGCTAAAAGCACTTAGAAGATGGAAGGAAAATGAGAACTCAAGACTTTGTGCATCCCACTCTCCATATATACACCAGACTGAAACTGCTGCCTCTCTACTAGGCTAGGTGTGTAACTAATAAGCTCAACCCACACTGTGACTTGGGATAAGATTTTTTGTTTTGGGAAGAACAGAGCCATGGAGACAAGACTGGTCACATTCTATTTATAGTCACTCAACTGCTGCAATTCAGAACACTCCAACAATTTTCTATTTACAGAAATGATTGAATATTTAATAAGTCAACCCAAGTTAAGGCAGGTGAATGAATGGATCTTCTCAACTTTTCATGTAAATAACTCCAACATTAAAAAAAAAGGGGGGGGAGGGAAGAAACAGCAGGAACTTGCCTTCAGCAAATAAGGTGCAAGCAAGGTGATAACTTTATTACAGTAGAATGACTTTAAACCCAGAACTCTATACCTCTTTAACATGGATTTTGTAGATCAGGTCTTCTTGGAATAATGTAACTGCTGGGAATCCAATTCTTCCCAACCCATTATTATAATCAGATAAGACACACAAATTAGATTTATATTCTTATTTATTAGATGATAAAGTAAAAAATGGTGAAATCAAATAGATATTTTAAAAAAGGACAAAACTGAAACATAAGCATATCTAAAAAGTATAGAGCTATTTACAAAGATGTGTTACAGTTAAACAAGCTCAACAGTTTTTATTGCACACGAACATGTAATGTTATGTAATGAAAGTAAAAAGTCCATTTCGGTTTGATCAAATATATATCACAATTCCATTAAATAAAACCAGGAAAAAAGATCATCATATAGCCAAAGAAGCAAGCATTTTATTTTCTTCATCAATCCAGTTGATTGCCAAGTCTGTAATTATAGTTGAGTTGTTCTTTCTAGACTTTTAGCTGCATCTTTTAACTTTCCCACTAAATCCTAAAATATAAAATAAGAGCTTAAGAAATGTTTTGCTGTCAATAATTCTGTGCAATATTAGAAGTTTTCTTTATACCAACATTTCCAAAGATTCCAAAATGCATTTTTTGCCATTGATATTTTTAAGAAATACTGAAACATCTTTATTATAATATATCATGAATGTGCTTTATGTCATACAAAATTAAGGAGTTTAAACTGGGACAGATAGATTGATAAATAATTAACATAAACTTGACTTTTCTTATTTCTCAAATAACACAGATAACAATATAAATTCTAGTTTAACTGAATATAAATAAGTAAACAATCCCAACAATTTTCTGAGCCTAATATAATCCATTGAAACATATGAAATTTTAGATAAATGTGATTGTGTGTGTGTGTATATACACACACACATATACATATAAACAAATTTTGAAACAATATGAAATTGTAGACAGTTGCTTATTTCTTAATTTCTCTGGTTTTGACTCGTTTATTTCTTTTTTTGTTATTAATAAGTTTTATTAGATAATGAAGCTTACTCCTAATGCATGGGACTGCAATGTTACATTATTATTTTCAGATTAGTTGCTTTGATTTTAGAGTAAATTAGCTGTAAATAATGGGGACTCAGCTAGCAATGTAATTTAAATAAAACCAAATAAGTCAAATTCCATGTTCGTATTATATTACACATTCAAGTATTTATAATATAGGAAATGAAGTCCATCTAATTTAACACATTTGAAAGAGGTTCCACCCATTCTGCCAAAAATAATATTTTTGTGTGGTGCAGACCCTTAATGTGAATAAACTTGAAATCTCATATTGAAAAAGTTGAAAAGCTAGTATTTTTGTAGCATTTTATATTTTAGATGAGACTCATTGAAGCATTTTATATTTTTAAAACTTTTATAAGAACTGGTACTACTGAATATTAGTACACAAAAAAGTGAGGAATAAATACCTGCAATTGCTCCATAGTACAACTAAAATTAATGTCCTGATGAGATCTTGAATCATTCTAAAATAACAAAATCCCAAATATTAATTCCTAATAAGTAACAAAAATTAAAACAATCATAATCTAATATTTGAAGTTCTGGATTGATGTAATACCTCTACTTTTAAGGTCATCAAATAGGCAGGGTGATAATTTTTATGAAGTTGATTAGTCTAAAGTGGTAAGACAGAAAGAAAAAATTAAGTTTTGCAGAGAAAAAAGAAAAAAAGAAATGAATACACATTTTATTTAAATTACCTTGATTTGATATTCCAAACGCCAACGAACATCAGTTATATGTAGTGGACATCTGCCTATACTGAAAACATAATGAATTAGGCTGAGATATATTGAACCGCAAAACTATAGAGATTTTACAGGTAACAAAGAACAGTAGGAGCAATGTATTAATTGTGGTTTTATGGATTGTTACCCCAATTAGATAACCTGTGAAGACATTATTTTTAAGATGCGTTTGAAAGTTGGATAATCATTATAACTTCCTTGGACATACCTTCCCAATATGATTTCCAAAGTATCCTTATGTTTCTACAAAAAGGAAAATAATAAAAATAGAGCATATAAACCACTACAGGTTAAACAAAACATAATGGATGGTATTAAAAAGGATAAAATGTGTTTGAAAACCTGATATTCAGTGCAAAAGTTTTCAATTCTTTCTCTGTCAAGTTTACAATCTTCCAGATAGGTACTAAAAGGAAAAGTAAGATGTGTTAACCAATAAATCTAATATAAGTCAAACACATTTTTTTTTAAGTTGAAGAATTTTAGGATACCTTATAATAGATTGGTCAGCTTTTTGCTTTCCAGCTTCTATTATACAAGTGGTAGTTGCTGCATGGCAGTATTTTAATATTGCTGGATCAATATTTTCCAAATCTGGGTAATCTAAAAATAAACGAATGGTTGATGACATATTTCAGGAGGAAAGATAGATAGATAGATAGATATGATAGATAAGATAGAATATTCCATATATATGCTCCATGCAATTATAGCAGCTGAGCAAAAGCTATTATACTGACAAAATTTAGTTACCTTTTTAAACACAAAATTGGGTGAAGGATTTCTTTTTATAGATTCCCCCTTTTTAGGAATTAAAACATTGGAATTTGAGGTTCCCTTCATTTCAAATGTGAATAATTTCCCCAAGATCAGAAACATGATAGTTATTTCTAGCAACCAGATTTCAATTTATGCCCCAAAAGCCAGAAAGGAAAGAAAGGAAAGGAACTCAATAAGGCAGTGCCTCCTGTACTTTCCCATTCATTGCTTGAGTTCTGGCAAACAGAATTTGGGAAGATTGATGAACATCAGTACACATTTATATTTTTAGAATATTACGATCTTCTCATCTTCTCGCTCTGGGGGAGAGGAAGAAGAGTAAAAAGCCTTTTGCCAACTCAGGAGGAGACTTTCTCGAAGTCTAGATAACAGTGTGAAAATACTTGTTTCTGAGTACTAGAAGAACTGTTAATTTCGCTTTTCTAACAATAGTGCTCGGAATACGGTGCCTCTACTCGCCCCCCTTCACAGCTCAACTTTTCCGATTTTTCCTTTTTTTTTTCCGCCGCGTCCCATTTTAAGAAATCCGAACTGCTTTTCCAGAGTTGCAGTTCAAACGAGCACCTATCGGAGGCCGCACGTTATTCAGCCCCAGCTCCCGCAGAGCTCTTATCCAGGCAAACTCGAGCCGTTTTTCTCTTGCGAGAGACGGCTGGCCTACCATCAACAAGCCGCGCAGTTTGGCAAGCAGCTGACAAAGCCCAATCGCCGGAGAATTTCATTTTGAAGGAACAAAATGAATAAAAGCGAGAAACAAAAGCCTCAAAACAAGCGGCGCCTTTCAGCTGCGAGATGAAGAGCGATTCATGTATTACTGCCACTGAATAATTCGAAATAATATCACAGTATCACATGATCAAAACAAAGCCTGCAGGATCCAGGTCCCCAAACCCAACTCGGTGCTTTACTCAAGTCTATTCACCCGCTTGCTGCTTTGATTTTTGCAAAAAATTATTCCCGACTATCAATGTACCGGGAGTGCCTCGTCACAGCAGGAAAAACAGAAACAAAAACGGTGGAAACTAACCGACCGCGGCCGCCAGGAAAGGCGATCTCCAAATGGCACCTTCTCTCTCGGTCTGCTTTCGGGAGAGTGAGAGGCTTTCGCTTCGCTTTTAGGCCATAAATAAGCGAGAGGCGTTTTGCAAGGAAGTGACAACCGCAGAGAAATGGAGGAAATCAGCAACGAGCAAAACCCCGAAAGAAACAAAAGGAAGGAGAGGGCGCAGCGTACCATCTGAGCCCGGCTCAGCGCGGGGAAGACTTCCTGCATTTGACGGGAAACGGCTGGGGCCACCGCAGCGAAGCAGCCAAGGCGTCAGGACTGGCTCTACAGAGCAGCACCGAAGCAAGCCACCAGCCGTGCCGCCGCCGCCGCCGCCGCCACGCTTCCTTTGAGACAAGAGCCCAAGTCCCCTTTTCAGCGAGCAGCTCTCTTCCTTGCCGGCGGACAGAGCCCGGGATCTCGCACTCACCGAAAACGGCCTGTCCAGTGAGCAAGCTTCGGAAGGCAGCCTGGAGCAGAGCCTGGAAAGCTCGTAGCGAGAAGCTACCCGGATCGGCCAGGATCTGTAAGCCGCTTTGCACAGGTTCCGAAAGCTCCATTGTGAGCGAGCTGTGACCTTCGACACGCCGCCCACGTGATAGCCGCGCTCAGCTGATCCTGCAGCCGATCCTGCAGCGGCGGCGGCGGCGGCCGTTTGCTGCAGATCCGGATGGGTGATTCCGGCTCTGCTTCCTTGCTGTGGCCTACATATACTAAACCCTTTTAAACCCTTTTTCCCTGCGATCCCATCTGCCCGTTTCCATTAAGCTCTTCGGTAGTGTTGTATTTCCTATCTCAAATGCAAGGTCAGCCATCTTCCTTTTCTTCTTGGTGCAGAAGACTTGTCTGGCTACATCTCTTACATTTCGACCTTTTAAAAAGGATCGTGGCCGCGATGCAATAGATGAGGACGATGGAAACCTTAGTTTAGATTCTTTTGTGGAATCGGCCCGGAAAATAATTCAAACAACGTGGCTCACAATAGCTATCTCTGAACGCTCAAGAGGTTCCTCCATGCACGCAACAGGCCTTTTGTGTTTTCGTTCTGCAACTTGGGAGCTGAATTTAGGACAAACAATTTTATATGTTCAGAACGGTAAAATATATTCCACACCTCAAAAGACATTGCAAATTAAAAATGATAACTGTCGTTAAATATCTCATTTCATTTTTTTCCCATCTAGCTGTTATTATTTACATACTATTTCTTAGTCTCTTTTATATGCTTGAAAGGTTATAACATAGAAATCCTGATAAATGACCATATTTCCTTATTTTCTTTTCTCTGAATAATACAAATATTTTGGTTATCATTTATCATCTAATAGCAGCATTTGAAATTTAGTTTTACATAGAACATTAAAGGGCAAAGCATTTTTGCATACAGTACTTAGTTTTTTTGAATTCAACATGCTGTGAATATAAAACTTTACTTATTTTTTAATATATTCCATAATTATGTCCTGCTTCATAGTTGAGGTTTACAGATAAATTGATATAATTAGTGAAATTAATACAGAAGTATGCTTGAAAATCAGGAGAGTAAAATTTATGTTCCAATTAAATTACTTACCCACCTTTTGGAACTGTACTCCTTATTAAACTATTATGACCAATGTGGTTGAACATATAATTTATGAAAACATTAAGGCAAGTTGACAGTTATATTTGATTATTTTTTATGAAGCATCTTAAGATGGTTAGTGAAATATTGTAATTAGAAAAAAAG
Organism: Laticauda colubrina; assembly: GCA_015471245.1. NCBI lineage: Eukaryota > Metazoa > Chordata > Lepidosauria > Squamata > Elapidae > Laticauda > Laticauda colubrina. The sequence continues at coordinate 2,448,214 of BLBF01000094.1, read as the reverse complement.
TTACATTAAAAATCAAATTATGAGGCACATTCAAGAGATATTTGTTTCTTGCTAGAGCTTGAATTGTTGGATGTGGACTAACCCTTAAGTCACTTCCCCTTAAGTCACTTTTGTAAATTTCAAACTGGATTTTATAAGGGATTTTTATATTTTTTTATTTGTATGACTACTCAGCTTGTTGACTTTTCAACACGTAGCCCTTCATGAAAAGTAGGGTATCCTGATTGATATTTGGAGGGGGCCCAAGGAAATTCCTTGATTGTAGGCTTTATTAGGAAAGTTAAATGAAGAGGGCGGTGACAAAGTACCTCCAAGAAAACTACACCCATATGTCCGTGATGGAACTTGAATTGAACACATTTTTTTTGTGGTTATTTTAAATAACTAATTTGGTAGAAGCTACTGGTGAATAAGTACATTGAATTATAAATAGCAATATCCACTATTTTGTTGTGGATGTGTGAAATCATTTTTTATCTGATGCAAACCTCAGGTATTATTTGATCCTTGTTGTTTATTTGTTTATTTTTTCATATTTATAGTAGCTCTGTAATAAACAGATGTCAAGGGCACTGAATAAATGTTGCTATACAAAATAATTCAGGCTGCTTTGGGGAGTCAATCCTGTTCAATTTAGTAGAACTTCTACCTAGTTCATTTAGTGATAAGTGTTTCACTAGTTTTGAAGGGATCATGGATTCCACCATGATTAGGGTGTTCCCATGGCAACAGGTAACTCATTTTGCATTCCATATCCTAATGCAGCTGTGGTTAATGTACCATTCAAATTAATAGCTATACATACACACACATATATACTGTCTGTATGTATATGTATGTTTGAAATGTCATAGGTATACCTGCCAATTCCTATCATAAATAAATCACAAATCCCCATGTATTGCTGAAGCAAAATATCCTTTAGATGTGTTGGTTGAAGTTTCTGGGTTCAAAGACCTTTTGTTGTATTTGCATTACCCTATTTTAACAATATTGTGACTAGTCCCTACAATGCATACTGTCTCTTTTGTTTCACATATTGCTCTGCCTATGAAAGGAAAACAAGCCCTCCTTACATTATGACTACCACATGGAAATCCCCCATAATAAAATATTTAATGCTACTTTGAAAACTTAGTAAGACTGTTACACATCCTAAAATTCTTTCAGACAAGCCTAAGGAAATAAAAATTGATAATGGCTGCATTTATTATTTAAAATTAACTATCAGTTTGCAGCCTGTTTTCTTCAAGGTGAAACAGAATCCATGCATTTCTATTGAAAATATTGCATGCATGAGCTGATTAAACAGTGTGGAATTGCCTATATCTGTAATATTTAAAATGACTGTTTTGATTCTTTGCTAGTTAATAAGGAATTTATATTTCAGTAAATAGGATCTGACCTTCTAAGTATAAATAATGGCAGGATTTTTTGTATTCAATTTTAGATTATTTCAATATTTTTCCTCTCCAAGTGAGATTTGTATTTAAGTTTTTATACTGTTATTGACACTGTTGAAATGGAACTAATAGGTTAAAAGAGAGGTTATCAGTCAGCAACAATTTTAGATACTCATTTTAAATACGATACTGATTTGGGCTTTTCGTTCTTATTCATTGAATAAGGACAAGAGGACAAGAGGATTTATATAACTTGATTCTCAAACATTAATGAGTCATTGATGAATCAGTGATTCCATAAACTTTTAGCCACTAACTTAGTGATTTTATTTATATGTACATGGCATTGCTTTAATATTTAAAAACTGTTTAACAACATGGAACTTTTAAAGTTTTCTCTATCTCTATAATTGGGTGTTGAAATTATGAATAAAATAAAATCCCCCTTATAAACTTATACTTTTTATTGGGAAGAACAGAGCAATTTTAATATACACACATGTTCATAACTATAATTGCAGGATTTATAATTATAATTATTTGATATTATACAAAGTGTGAAGTCTCTCACTATTAGTTATCCATATTTTCCTCAAATTAACATTATAAAAATATTAAAAATTATCCTTAACTTTGAAAATATTTGGCTTTCAAACAGTAGTGCAATTTAAATTCTGAAATGCTTAAACTGATAATTGCAACACAAGAAATTTTCCCAGAATTTTAATTTTTAATCTGAACTCATTATTTTTAATTTAATTGTCAATTAATATTTTATGTTAAATTTGGTTTTTGTAAGTGGCCTAGAAATACAGAGACCATAATAAAAATATTTGTAACAGTTTTAATTTCATTTTAAATTTTTGAAAGTGTAGCTTTGATTCTTAAAGAATAAAAGTATTGTTAATTACACAAGAGGGACCAGGTGAGAAAAAGGAATTTCAAGAACAGGAAAAAGTGAATACTAGGGGACATAGGCTCAGATCTTACATAGGGATTCAGTAGAATAGGATCATGCTAATCTACTGAATAGGATCATGCTAATCTTAACTATTTTGAGATTATGGACCATAAACACACTTGTCTCATTTTCTATCTCAGTATATAGAATGAAGAATACCTATGACTGTTTAAAGAAACAAAGAGGGATAGCTTACAGAAACGAGGGGCAATTTAAAGGAACTATTGATTGAAATTCAGCATTATTTATACCTTCTCATCTTTTCTTACATTTGATGCTTAACAATAAGAATGTCTGAGGTTATATATGGTGGTATTTTTAGTCACTGTCTGGAATGGATTTGGTTAGAGAGAATTGTAGACTTGGTGCAACTCTGAGCCTCTTTACTAGAGTGAATTCTTAAAACACCATTTTGTAAAGTTATTGTGAGTTAAGTGAAGTTAAGTGAAGGAAATAGTGACATGAGCAAACCAATTCATGGAACCTTCTCAGATTGTTCTAGGACCGTGAAACACCATTTAAGAAATGCTGCACCAGTTCATTTCTAGCAAAACATTTTAAAGTAGTTTTGAGGCTCAGAGTTCTTGGATGGAAGTCAATAATAAAATAAAAGTATTATTCAATTGATTTTCCCCCACATTATCAGAGATGGTGATTGTTCAACAATTTTGCTTAGACTGATACTTTTTGATCCTTATGATGTAGTTTATTCTTCATGCAAATCAACCAAGCCTTAGTACACGTGGATTATGTATTAGATTGCTTTCATGTGTACAATTACCTTGAAATCAAATTTATAAAACATACAAGAGTGCTTTGTAATTTATCTTGGAGACAGTGCAAACTATTTTTAAAAGATAACAAAATAACATTGGTATTATAGTATCTTAGATTTAGTATGATTAAAGCTATTGGAGAAAAACATTTTACTGTGATTAAAGGTAGAAAAAATATTAAGCATTTTTAAAGTTAAAAAAATATTGTTTGTTTAGCTAGACCCTAGTGCCCATCTGTCCTGCCCAAGATCTTTATTTCTAAATACATATGGTGTAGCCACATTATATTTATGTGTCTCAAAAATAGATCCATTATGGGATTTTTTGTTAACTTTTTAATTTTTTCCCACTTGAGGTTTTTTGATCCATAGGACATGCTATGAAGGAATCTAATCATGAAAAAGTATGAGCACTCTTATTTTTATAATTACAATAGGAATATATTTCTGAAAGAAAAACGCAACTGAATTGGCACATTTGGAAGTCTGATTGTTCAAATTTAGAAGTGACCAAGGAGTGCCAGAAAAATTACATATAGAAAGAATATTCACAACTAAGAAATGCATCAAAGTTTCATATTCCCTGTAGGACACAATTATTAAAATCAATAATTAGCAGATCAATGGCAGCTACTATTTTGCTAGTAAGTTACCCTGTTTTATGGTATTTGCTGCCATCATTTTTTCACTTGCCAGTGACTGTTGACAGGTTATTAGGGTTTTCTTTCAACAGATTAGTTTCCTTTCTGTGCAGCCTTTGAAATTTATCATTTTTATACAGATTCTTAAAGGAACTAGTCATCAATATCAGAGAAACCATAACTGTTCAATTAGTAAATGGAAATTGTATTTTTTACATATTTAATGGGTTAAGTGTGGGAGCAATTTCTTACAGAAGTCTAAGAATTACAGTATATCTTATCTTTTAAGTAAAACCACAATATTGTGGCCTGTTAAATACAACATTAATTGCAGTTGGAAAGCATCACTTTGTTCAGCACTGGCACTAATCTGAAAGAGTTTAAGATAAATACTAAACACTGTTAGATTTGTTTGGAGAAGTGTGAGACCACACAGTAGCCACAATATTTTCTAGCAAAGACCAAATCTGTTTGCACTATGAAGACAGTCTAATAGTTATACATCAGCACAGAAAGTAACACACACAATTATTTTTCAATAATCCATGGAGGATTGGCAGATATGACCCTCTGCAGAACATTAATTTACTTTCCTCTACATCTTTTAATGGCTTACAAGAAAGTTTAGATTCCCATCTGTTTTTGCTAATGATTTCTGCACCAAAGAGAAGGTAATAATCATGGAGAATGTCCTACCCATAATAATTTATCCAAAGAGGAACAGTTCTCAACTCCAACATCTGGGACTTTATCTTCTGTGAATTAAATTTGGTGCATAGAACATAATCTTTGTTGATTATAATTTCATAAAGCAAAAATATCACTTGTACACATTGAAATAATATTTTTATCTTGATACTTTGCTGTCATCAAAATGAAAATTGAGGAGGGAAGGACTTTGAAGTCACATATTTGTTGATGCTGCTGAGGTTTTTTTTACATCAGAAAGATAAAGAAGAAAAGAATCCTCCAAATATTACAGACCCTGTAATTCTGTACAAATGTATCCATGTCGGAAAAAAGATAGGAAAATTGCAACTATAAATCAGAGATGTATAGAGTGAAATAGACATTACACAAAATTAATACAGCACATTGTTCTCAAATTTTGTGAGACCTAACATGTCAGTTTAAGTTTGTTGTTTAATAAAATGTTATATAGCATGTGTGCATGCTTTCCTAGTTGGGTGGGCCTGTTGCAGGATAAAACAAATGAAATACTGTATGATTGTGCACAAATTAGCCAGTCGAGCGGAGCATTTTTCACTTTCTAAGAAAACAGTTAAGTTAAAACTGAATATTTTGATACTTTGTATCAAAATATACAAATATAAGACATAAACGTTGAAATACAATTACTCCAAAGTAATAGCAATAAAGCTTATAAATCAAAATAAATACCTCTGAAAGGCTTATTTCTTATGTGTAATTGTATGGAAAAAATTGGAGGAGCTAATTTTGGTAAAACAATTGCTATCTTACATAATATTTGAGAAAAAGACCATTTTTAACTGAATATGATTTCTTTCTGAGGAGACTTAATGAAAGATTCCACTATTAGTGATGTTTTAAAAGGCTTGATTTGGCTGATGGAATGCTCTGTTCTTTTGGCTAGAAAATTCTTTCTCTCACTTTGTATTGTAAAGAGAAAAGGATGTCACTCTCCTAATCACTTGAAGCATACCTAAACAAAGACAGAAACACAAGCCTATGAACAAATAAAATGAGTCAGATTGCATTCTTTTTTTCTTTAGAACATATTCATAAGATAGAAAACTTCTTCCTTTACCAAAATAATTTGGCAGCAAATAAATATCAATTTCCCCCCAAAATATAAAATGTAAGACATGAGCTTAAAATCTTAGTTCTGTTTTTTTTTACTTTATATAAATGAACAATGAATCATTACAACTAGACATTTAGAAACATGTTATTCATCATTTTTTATTGAGTTTAATTTTTTGTGTCCTTTTATGAGTTAGACTACTCACTTAAATATTGCACAATATTTTCAAAATAATTAACTCCTATTCCACTTCATTTAATTTTTTACAATATCATAATTACTTTATGGCGTATCAATATATTTTCAAAATAATTAACTCCTATTCCACTTCATTTAATTTTATACAATATCATAATTACTTTATGGCGTATCAATAGAGAAAGGACATACAAGAGGTATTCTTTATTTACAAGCAATGGTCCCACACTTTATTTTCTCTTAGTTAAGGAAACTACATATAGATCTGTTTACTTTCTTGAATGGGAATAAAAATACTCTGGAAGAGGTGGTACGTATTCTTGAATTAGTTATTTTCTAGCTATTTTAGGTATTTTTTAAAACAAAACTCATGGGACCATTGTGAGTTTTAGAAATGTCAAAGTTATTTTCAGAGCTTAACAGTGTAATTATATTACATAGCAAATAATGCATATGTTTTTGCTTAAAGAATTAATGTGAAACAGCAGAATAAAGAATTAACAAAAATAAAATAGTTGAGTTATTTTATTCAATTATAATTCAACATAACTAAACTTTTAATAAAATTTAATATACTTGTAAATATTTAGGCCTCATTTTGCAGTGGAGATATCAAAACAGATAAAATAATTTTCACTAGAAAGTTGTTATGAATATAGATGTACCTTCAAGACTAAAAGAAAAATTGAATTGTCAAGAGATTTTCCGTGCAGAAAAAACAATAGAGCTGAAACCGTATTTGGGGGAAAAAATCCCCGTTTTATCCTCATGGTAACAATTTGAAGATCCACAGAAGTAAAAAAACATATATACGTAATTATATTTATTGGTAATGCTATAAAATTCATGGGAGAACTAATTTTGGTGAACTTAAATGAAATATTTGCTTATGAAATCTCTAGGAGTTGAAAACTCTTTAATGGAACATAATTAATACTTTTAAAAATAGTTGTTTATTAAGTTACATATCTGACTGTTTCTTCTCTTCCCCTCAGCTTTGTAATTCATAGGTAGAATTTCTTAAAAGCAAAAATTCAGAGAATATCTGAATTTACAGAAAAGTCCCAGTGAGGCCTATAAGGTGCTCTAAACTTTCATTGGGATGAGAAAAAAAATAGATGTAAAGAGTTTTATTTTATATAAATGTTAAATTTCAAGTAAACACACATGTTCTAAATATATGCTCATAAATTTTTCTTTTACATATTTAGCAGTATAATCTGACCATATTTCAATATATTTAGAATAGTGAGCATAATGGTACATTTTTATGTGCAAATAAGAATGACTCTGAATTAGCTCTGTCTAATTACAGTTCTTAAATCTCAGTATAATTAAGAATTCCTTCCATGTGCAATATTTTGTACATGTTGAGTTATTGAGGGAAATGTTTCAAAACAGTATAATGAATTTATATATCTTTATAACTTCGATATGTATAGTCATTTAGCCTTCTTCTAGTTAAAGTAAAAATAAAAGGACAACTAAAAAAGGAAAGGAAGAGGGATCTCAAAGGGAGGAAATCATCACGCTTAAAATCTAGGTTTGTCATGGTGCTACAATGTGATTTAGCATGAGGCCAAGCTGGTAAAATAGTTTGTGTTTATATAATAAACAGAAACATTGTTTTCTTAACTCTGCTTCTAGTTAACTTTTGATCAAGTGACAGAATGGAGGATCTGCAATGCAGAAAATGAAGCTGTTTTCATTAGTACTTTTATTGGGGCCAGTAAGCAAGAGTGTATAATTAGTAAAAACCATCGTAAATTTTTTTTCGTAAAATCGTAAAAGAACTTCCTAATAATTTTATTTTACTGAACTATTTATTTTATTGAACTATTTAATAACTATTTATTTTGCAAGCTGACTTTCTATGGATGTTTGATACTATCACATAATAAAATTTTAAAATGTGCATAATGTCAAACCGTTTATATCAACAGCAAAACAATGCTTCTAATCAAATACTTAGGCCAATGCCACTGACTTGTAATCTAAATTATAAGTATAACAGCTAGGAATTCTCAAGAATTTTGATCTCAATGTATCTGGGAGAGTACCAAGCTGAGAAAGATTGTATAGCAAAGGACTTTAATCTCAAAACCAAAATCAGGATAACACCACAAATAAATAAACCCAGATTTAGATATATTTCATCTACCAGTAAACTACCTGAATTCCGATGGAAGAGGTTAAATTGAATTGTCCTTGAATTAATACACAAATTTTTGCAAAGTAAGTGCACGTATGCATTTTACAAAAGTGTATGTATGTGTTTTGCCTTTTTCTCATTTTTGTTTGAACAACAGAAAAATGAAAAGATGCAAATATTTGCACTAACTACCGGTACTATATATTACAGTACTGGAAGACCAATACTATGTCTTGTACAATGATCACAGTGTTTTTTGTTTTTTTTTAGAATACTGTAATCTAGTTTCCACATTTTTGAAATGATTCACTTTAACAATTTCATACCAATCACAAAACATAATCTGGTATAATTGGTTATTATTAAATAAAACAATCTACAAGGAACATGAAGTGAACAAACACATTAGTTTTCCTGTTATATTATTGCCTATATTTCATTTTATACCAGGCTTGCTTCACAAGTGCATAGCGATTTGCTAGGCATAATCCCTAAAATGCAAATCATTAATGGTGGTGGAAATATTAAGATATAATATTTGAGAATATTATTTACACATATGCTTATATTTTCTGCAAGAAAGACAGACATTTACAACCTAGTATAAAGCAGTAAGAATTCCCTAATCAGTTACTTGTCAAAATTATGCTAATATATATACTGCAATTATACACTACATTTTTAAGCTCATTAAAATCAATAGTATAAAACAGTAACACAGCAAGTTCATGTTTAATTTTTTTAATTAGGTTGGGCATTAAATAAAAAAACTACATATAGGAGGGAAAGTACTGTAGAAATTTTCACTTTTAAAAAATTGGTGTTGAGCAATGATTTTTAATTGGTGTAACTGCAGTATTTTCCAGAGTCTGCTTATTTGCAAAAAACTGCCCTGACTTAACTGAATAATTATCTGTGCTGTGAAACAAGAAGTTTCCTGAAGTAAAATCTTCAGGATTTAAAAAATGCATCAGTTTCTCTATTTCTATATGGAATTATGAAAAACTGACAAAACTAGCAGCTTCACTAATGTGCTTTCCAAAATGAATATGTTTGAGTAGTTCTTTGAATAATTCAAATAATTATTTAAGTATGCTATTAATTCCTTGTCTGATTTTGAAAGAAGAAAATGATGACCGTTTCAGTATATTTATAATCTTCCCAAAGTTTCATTGTGAACTATAAAAATATAGAAGGGGGGGGGGGGAAGAGAGATAGGGAGAGAACTGCTAGATTTATTATTAGTATTAAACTATGGGATAGCATCATCCATTTGAAGTGGCCAGATGAATATTTTTCCATCTCCAAGATAACTTTTTAAAAGAAACTTTTAAGACATTTCTGCCACAATATATATTTGCAATTGTTCAAATGTCAGGGAATTAGCCAAATGTGCATTATTACAATGGAAACCATATCATAGTCAATTGAGTTTGTTTGCTTTTTAAAACTATCCTTCCTTCATTAGTGGGGAAATCTCTCCAGGTGAGTTCTTTTGGTAAAAGTTTTCCCATCTTTTGGTGCCTCTGGAAATCTGCAATAGAGATTGGGAAAAAATGAAAAAGTTGCTGGATAAAGAAGAAGGCAGAAAAGGAGAAAGATTGATTTGCATTTTTCTGTTCTGTCTTCCTGCTAGTAGGCTCCAGTGATAGACTTCAAGTTTTCTGATAATAAAAGTTCAAATTGTAAGATATCTTGGGTTTGAATTCAGGTTAAGAAAAGTTGTGTATAAATTAGTAAGTATATAAATGTAATAAAACATTTGATAAACAATAATTGCTAAAAGTAGTCCTAGGCAAAATATTAGCAATACAACCAGGTGAGGTTCAATGAAAGGTAGTGCTATGAATGACATTTCATTCTATTAACTTCAGTTTGACTGTGAACTCTAATTTCAGTATCTGATGGGTCCCACTTAAAAGTCTTAATCAGGACCAGATGTAACCTGATTAGAACCAATCTTTCTAAAGAGAACACATGAAAAATGCATGAAAAAATGAATCCTTGATACACACACACACAATGTCCTGAAAAATCAACTTTTAATGAATTAAAAATCCTTGATGGATTTATTGTTATTTACTATTACTTTTATTCCTGAGGCAATGCTAATATAGTACACACAGAAAGAATAGAGAAAGGCCCACAGATCTCTCTTGTGCAGTGTTAGGCCTGTTCAAAAGCCTTGATGTTTCCAGAGCTTTGTTTAAATTTTCCTTGAATGTCAAGCTTCCCTCCACTTTTTGCTGTTAGAAATTGTTAAAACTGTTTGTATAGATGTAGGTGAATAGTTCTTTGAATCTCTAATGAGGCTGAAGTCCAATAGGCAATAATTTGAGAGCCTATTTTTGCTCAACTGATATTACTGAAAGGCATAAAAGGCATTTAAAAATAAAAATGTGACATGCAGTTCTGTTTGATACTTCAAGATTTTAATTCCTTTTAGACTGATTGCTTCTTTTTTTTCAATTTGGCCTCAAAGCTTTAATTATTGTTCTCAATATCTATTCTTGGATTGCTCTATATGGGCCATCATTGGAAACAACACATTGGTCTGATGAAAAGGGGCTTTTCTTAGGTTACATTGCATATGATCTGATATTCCTTTTGTAGAATAATCAATTTTTAATATAGTTTGGTAGATATGGTCACCCTGCACTTTCCTTTATTGTCATACAAATACAGCCTGCCAAATAACTTAGTAAAGTGAACAATTAGCTTTGAAAAAAAAGGACATGTGGGAACTCCTGCAAGCATAGATGGCACAAAGAGTGATTAGATATAGATGAAACTAAGACATGGCAGGACTAAATAGCATGTGGCATGTGACCTAGACTTTGGTTTCTGAGTCCTGGATTTTCATTGTGTTCCTATGATCAACCACTACCGTCATTACCAGATTTCTTTTATCTCAATCTTTTTTATTTTGAAATTTATGCTTCAGACCAACGTATCAGCCTCAGATATAATTTGTATCTTCAAAGATATGAAAATGCCCATTTTCACCGATCTGAGAGGCATTCTTAGAAAACAAAGGTAGTTAATTACAATCCAGAAAAGGTTAAAGTAAGACAGTTTGCAGGATTCTGGTAAGCTTGAAAAAAAGGTTGGGGTATAACCTCAGTAGTTTGCTTTCTGGCAGGGGCACACACAGCAGAGGTGATGTCTGGTGGATGAAAACCCTGGTTCTTATTTGCAAGCATAGCAAGTGAAGGGTACGAAAATAGGGAGGGGCTTTCAACATCTAGTCACATTGATCATTTTGAAGCCAGTATTCTTTGCTATGAATGCCAATTTGAAATATTAATAGGTGGCTACACACTACGATGGCAGCTATTTTATGAAAGTGCCCATAACATTCAGATGTGAGAATCACAGAAAGATTTAGGGATTTGCTCATAAAACAAGTGTTTACTGTCAGCTGAGATGATTTCTATATAGATTTTGTGATATTGGCAAAATTTTGGTAAGTATCTCCAAGGGATCCAACACTGTCAACACTATAGATTTTCTGATTTTTGTATCATTAGGAAATGTTTGACTTTGGATTTACAGAGGGCCTGTTTTCATAAGCACGTTTCTTTGATTTTTTTCCTTAGGCCAAAACAAATTAGGGGAAAAATTAGTTCTAAAATCTCCCTGCTTAGCTACTGTTCCTTAGGTTTAAGTCAGTTTTGCTCTAAAGCAGTATTCTTCAAACTTGGCAATTATAAGATGCATGGATTTCAATTCCCAGAATTCCCAGTCACCATAAGAATAAAGTCCACATGTTTTAAAGTTGCCAAGTTTGAGAAATACTCAATCCTATTTAGACTGCTTTTGACCTATCTACATTTGGAAAGAGTTGATTTTTCTAACAAGGCCATGCTTTATTCAAATTTCTGTACATTCTACTGTATACTTTCTATAAATAGTCTAATTAGTGTTGCCCTTCCCAAATGTTTTATTTCTTCTTCCATAGTCTGAATTGCACTGAGAATTTTAGCAAGTATCCTTATTGATAAAGGATAAGCTGATGGTTGTTGTTTTTAGTCAAATTAAGGTTGTCTGGAGACGGAGGCATTGAAATGGTGCTACTCCAATGCATTGAGATAGAGGTATGGATCTTTCCCAGCATATGGTACTCAGATTCTTAATTGAAACAACTGCCCAAAATGGACTGACTTGTGGGGGTGAAATCCAGTATGTAGAGTGACTTTGATCCAAATAACATCAATATAAGGAACTATTATTTTGTCGCACAAATGTCTTGTACATAAAACATTTTTATTTATAGTTTCAAACAACTTTTAGTATCTTTGCTACTTGCAATCATGAAAGTAAAGTGTAAAGCAATTTTATAATGGAACATGAATCATAAATTCTTCATCTTATATGCATTTTAAAAGTTTGTGTTATGTTTAGATAAGCTGACTTTATTAGATCATACATTTTCAGTGGCTATATACTGGTCACTCTGGAATGAACTAAGCTATTCAAAAATGATTGTTGCTAAAACAAATGTTAGGTGCAATTTTCTCAAAACTGTCCATTTGTCTGAAGCACCAACCAATGCTCAAAGGACAGAGACTGGGATTGTAACAATGTTGAATTCTGCTTTTTTTGCTTTGTAAAAATCCACCTGTTCATTATTGCTTATGGAAACTAATTTACATAATGCCTAGCTTCGCAGTTTCCAAAATAATTATAAATAGTATTGCATTTGGCTACCAACTAGTCCATGGTGAATTGCCTGATCTAATTCTAATCCACAAGGTTGCGTTTTATGTGCTTAAATTCGGCCATATGGAAGCAGAACATAGGGAGTTCTCGTTTTCACCTATGTTGGAAATCAGTGCATCCAAGAAACAAACGTCTCAGGGCTGTAGCTGAAATGGCTCCAAAGGAAAAGAAACAATGCACTAGATAGGAGAGCTGCTATGCGAAGTCCCGACTTTTCCAAAAAGCCAGTATTGGCAATAATTCTGTTGTAAATGAGTTGAAAGAAACCTCAAGCCGAACAAACCTGCAAAGGCGTCGAGCTCCCAAAAGATGGAAAAGGACGGATCGCTGGAAGCGAGGGCGAAAAAACTCGGTTTTCCTTTAACCGAGTGCAAGAGCAGCAGGAGAAAAAACAAGCCAAAGAACTACGTAGGCAAGCGAGTGTGTGCAAAGAACAAAGGCAAGAAAGAGACAAAGGGGACCCGAGAAATGCATCAGCACGGGGTGCAGGAGGCGGAGGCTGAGCTGGGGCGAGTGGAAAGGTGAGGCAAGCCAAGGCGCGCTGAATACTAACGGGACGGGTGGGATGAAGCTGTCTCTGCCCAATTTGCATGATAAAAGAAAGGTATTAACGCGCCTAGATTTATTCACTCCTAAGGCTTGAATTTGTTAATCTGATCTTTGTCTAGCAAGATTGGAAAGGTACGATTTAGGATAAAGGCGGATGCAGTTCTTAGTTCCCCTTTGTTCCTGCAGCAAGCGGTGGCTCTTGCTTTTCCTGCCGGAGTCCTTGGCGCTCTCTAACCCTAGTTGTTCATTTGCAGATGTTTCATTTGTGTTTATCCTGCTGAAGCCTCCCCTCCCCCATTCAGAATCAGACTTGCTGGGTTCAGGTAATTGATTTTATTCCTAGACCAGCCGACCGTACACGTGTTAGCGAAGGTCCATGGTCTTTCATTTTAGATCTGCTTCTGATCAGGCCTGGCTGAGAAAGTCTGAAGGGCGTAAAAGAAGCCAGAGAAGGAAGTGAAACTTTTTGCGCCATGCTTCCGAGCCACGTGGTGGTCAATCCTTTGTTTCAAGCACCAAAGAAAAATCGCTGCAAATAGGATAGGAAATGCATTAACTACATTAGATAAATCGGTCATTGGGACATGAACTATGAAACCCCTGGCAATTTCCCAGAATGTGCTTACCTAAAAAAGGTGGAATAATTTTCAATTTTGGTTGTTCAGGCACTTGTTTTTTTTTTTTTTTTTTTTGAAACATGCCACTTTCAACTAAAACATTCAAACCGCTTGCGTTACACGCCACTTTTCTTCTGCCAAGGAAAGCGGGGCGGAGTTAAGGATCTGATCAGCCTGAGGACACGTGGCAGGAGGGGCGAGGCCAAAACCAAGAATGGGAAAGGCCAGCGTTTTTATTTATGCTTCTTTTCTCTCTGATCCGATTGCATCTTTGCAACTTCCATCTTTTTTTCCTCGCTGTTGCCGTGCAGACGTGAACTTTGAAAACATGGATCGGTTTGATATATTCAGTGGGAGCAGAGAAGATTCAAGTGCCGGTATTTGCATTCCTGGCCTCCAGATTTAAACCGATCAAGCACCACCTCTCCAGGTTTTCAAATAGTTACACCTGTGGGTATAATGCCGAATACAACATTTTGAAAGGTAGAACATCTGTGATCGCTTAGCTATCTTTTTATGACATCATGTTAAACTTTTCGAGTGAAATAATGCACTATTTAGTTCAGCTTTAAGCACCATACAACCCTTGTGGAACTAATTTCTTATTATTTTTTTGTTCACCATTTAAATCTGACATCCTACTTCGAGGGAGGAAATTTTGTATGATAGCTCTCCTCTCCTGCAGGAGTTCAAGACTTCCTACATATCTTCCTGATAATTAAACCTAAAAGATATGTGGCTGAGATTGCCTTTCACTCTTGACTGAGAGTGAAACTGAGCTTTTGCCTTTCCCCAGTCCTGTTTCAACACACGAATTGCTTCAGACCAATCCAATTCTACAGATGCCGTAGAACAAAAGAATCATATCAAATCAGCTAGACTACATAGAAAGAGCCTATATATTTTCAGGAGCATTTATCTGGCTCTGCCCAATTCCAGCCCTTGATTATGTGTTATCAAGTTTGTACTGCCTATTAATGACTGCATAAATAGACTGTCTCAGGATAATCTTTCATCAATCCTTCCACTTTTCTGACAATGTTCCCATCTAATACAGTCTAACCTTTTGTTCCTGGTTGCTGTTATTTTTTTAAATTCCATGTTTCCTGGCATGACTGACTTCTCAAAAATAGCCAAAATATGATTTCAGTCTGGTCGTTTATGCATTGAGTGAGAATTCTGGATTAATTTTTCTATGATTTAGATTTTCATGACTGTATATGGTATTTTCTAGCCTCAAAGTTCAAAGCCATAATCTTTGTGCTTTTTAAGTGCTCATGGGGATTATAATCGCATCTGTACTGTTTCCAGAACATTTAGATCCTATAGATCAAACATAGCTTACTGTGTTAGAATACGTTTTGATGTAGCATCAAAGAAAAGTCACACTGAACAATGTTCAGTAATTTATTCTAAAAAATATACAAAGGATTGCTAAATTTTCAATAAAAAGGATGCACTTTAAATATCAAATTTTGGAAAAAGTACTGAAGTAATGACAAGAATAAAAAACAATCTTAATTTATCAGGACTTCTTAATTCTTTAGGAATGTCCTATTGGGAGGGGAATAGAATCTCTGATAATTGAACAACTATCTAATATAGCTGTCTGTGATGTTTTATCATCTGTTCTTCTCACTTGAATTTCTCGGATTGTAAATTGATTAAAATTTTGTTAGCACCAAGGATGGATTTTAGTTACCAGAATTCTGTAGTTACCTTCACCCAACTTAAAGTTACCCAGGTTGAGAAAAACTGGTCTACTTAAAATCTTATTTATTATATATAATGAAATACATTTTCAGTCACAAAAACGGTAAAAAATAGGAAAATAGATACAATGCCTTTGAATCATACTATATAGCTCTCAGAATGTATTGACTTCTGCACAGTCCTTACAAGAAGTTTGTCTATTTTTATTTATATCCTGTCTCTATTATTTTACAAATAATCCAAGGCAACAAACATATCCAACACATTTTCCTTTTCCTATTTCTCCAAAAAATAATCCTGTGAGGTGAGTTGGGCTGAGAGAGAGTGACTAGTTTAAAGTCATCCAGTTGGGTTTCACAGTTAAAGTAGGATTAGTACTCATGGTCTCCCAGTTTATAGCCTGGTGCCTTAATCACTAGACCAAACTCTCCCTCCAGGTTGAAAAATAAAATTTAATATCGAAGTTTTATAAAGCTTTATGAGTAGGGGTGGGATGCTACCGGTTCGGCCCGGTTCTATAGAACCAGTAACTCTGAAGAGCAGCAGACACTGAAGCGGTTTGGTTTCTGCTGCTCTCTTTGGCCCAGCCAGCTGCCCAGGCTCTTACCTGTCCTTTATTTCCTGCGTTTTCAGCCTCAGCTACTTTGTGCGGTACAGCTGAGGTTGAAAAAGCAGGAAAGAAGAGGAGTTTCAAATGCTGTGTACCCGTACACAGTGCTTGTCAGCTGTCTGGGTGGCACAGCTGAGTTTTTTGGAAATGGTCTACATGTGCACACAAAATGCACTCTCATTAGGGATGGGATTCTATGTGACGGAGAACCAGCAAATCGTGCCGCTGCTCTGCCTGCTCTGCCTGATTTTAGGTAAAAGTTGCACTTTTTTAATAAAAAATTCAATATTTACATGCATGGTGTGTTGTGAGTTAATTTTGTGAGTTTGTATGCTAGCAAATTTTATGACTTTGCCAGCAAACATATTTTATGTGACTCAGGTAGCCAGTTGCAGTGAGATAGATATCTCAATGAATCTGTGATTCTGTGAGCAACTCAATCTGCCTGCCTGCTGTGCCTGATTTTGGGTAAAAGTTGCTCTTCAATATTTACATAAATATTTATAATATTTACATACAAGCCATGCCCAGCCAGTCACATGACCACCCAACCACACCAACAAATTAGGCCATACCCATAGAACCGGTTGTTAAGAAATTTGAATTCAACCCCTGTTTATGAGGCTAAAAAAACTCTTAAGGTCAGTTGGCTGATTATATATCAGATTGTCTTATCAACCCTTTGATGAATACATCTTTAATCATGAAGACTTCTGAATGAACTCACCCAAAGTAATGAAATCAATCACTTTTTACCAAATTGTATGTGATTACTGATACAAGACAAAAACTCAACAATTATTTCTTACTCATGTTTTTCAAGAGCTTTGTAAGTTTTTAAAAATATATAATTTAAGATTTTATATGGTTATATAAATATAATGGTTATATAAATATATGTTTACACACATACAGAAATTTTAATTCATGTAGCATCAAATTTTTGCTTTGTCTTTATTTTGGATAAATTTTACAATGCACTATTTCTTTGTTACAAGTTGCTTTTATTATGCTTTGTTTTTGCTATGCTTTTAAAACAGTTTCAAGATATTAATAATACCACTAGTTATTAATTATTAATATCTTTTATGTTTGAACCAAAATATAAAAAGATTTCATAGTTGTAATATTGTTAGAAAATAATGTGTCCATAAATAAGATAAACTGTAAAAATTATTCCTTTAGCCATATTAGGCCAGATATGTCATGCTTTGGCTACCCATGCCCGGTTTAGTGAAGGGGAGAAAAGTCATGATATGTCACATGTCACCGTGATGATGCGAGTTTGCCCCCCCTTCTCCAGACCAGGGTTCTCCAATCTTGGCCACTTTAAGACTTGTGGACTTTAACTCCCAGAATTCTGGAAGTTGGTCCACAAAAGTGGCCAAGGTTTGAGACTCCTGCTCCTGACCATGGGGGCTTCAGTGTGCAGCCTGTAGGACATTCCTTGATTGAAGAACAATCAGAATATAGGCTTTGGGACTATCCCACTTTTATTTCAATAGCATTTACCTTAAACAGTGGTGTTCTTTTTCAGAAAAAACAACAACTTATAAATAGCAACCAGTGGATGGAGAAGCCAAAGGCAGATAACCAATTTTTATATTGACTGAATCAAGCTTTTTATTTTCCAAGTTTTCTAAGGTCATTTGAAATGGAGCAGGACTTAAGCAGATTATTTGGATGATTACAATTCTACAATGCTCCAGGTCCCAGTTTGCTAAGAGTCTGTAATGCTTGTGGAGAACTATTACAGGTAGTACTGTAGAACTTATAGCCATTTGTTTAGCAACATTCAAAATTACAGTGATGTTGCAAAAATTGCATTTATGACCATTGTAGATTCCCTACAATCACAATTTAAATGCTTGGCAACTGGCATCTGTTTAGCATGGTTGCAGTGTCCCAGGAACATGTGATCACCATTTTGTGATTTTTCTAGCTGGCTTCTCACAAGCAAAGTCAGATACGCTTAATGACTGCATGATTCAATTAACACCACTGATTTGCTTAACAACCATGGCAATAATGGGTGTAAAATTAGGTGTGATTCACTTAATAATTGCCTAGCTCAGCAATGGAAATTCTGGTTCAAATTTTGGTTGTAAATTGAGGACTACTTGTAATCATTTCCTCCTCAAAATATATTTTACCCAACTCTGGGAAGCAGTGAGTATTTCAACCCTATCTCCTCAATTTTGCCCTAAAATAAAAAACCTGTGAGTCTCTCATCTGTTCATTGTGATGGGAAGTCTCCTAGCGCATTGCTTCTGCATTTTGTTCTCTTGCCATGTTCTGGCAACCTGTCAATTCATTAGAAATGCAAGAACTGGAAACTAGCTATGCCCTCCTGTGTGGCTGCGCTGACAGAGCAGTTAAACATAATACTGTGGACTGCTACAGCAGCAACAATTCCTGTTTACAAATAAAAAGTCCCAGCTGGGACAAAACTTTGCAACTGCAGGGGGAAGGAGCTGGGATTGAACGTAATGTCAAATAATACAAGTTTTGTGCAGAGCTCAGTCTGCTAGAAGAACGGAGTGGTAGCAACCACTGACAAAAGATGCTGTTTCCTTAGCTATTTCCTTATTTATTTGTTGTTTAAATTTTCTCATATTAAGTTTTGCCTTTTGCAAAGATCTCACTTTTGCAGAGTTCTCTTTAGCTGCTGTGTGATCACAGAAGAAAAGGTTTCATTGTTCTTGTACACCACAGATCATCTTTTGGCCTTTGAAACTAAAAGTGCTACACAGCTCTGAGGATATTTAAATATGCCAGCATAGGTGCCTCCAGAAAAGGAAGGAGAATATTCCAGAGGTCAAAATCCAGTTTAACAAGAATCTTCCTTCCTGCAGGTTAATAATGAAGGCAGCATTATGAAAAAGAGAGGATACATTACAATAGAAACTAATTGTTTAGCCTCTGAAATACCCATAGCAGAGGAACTGCTGAAGATGACAATATTAGCAGAAATGGAAAAATTGACTTTTTGAGTAGAGAAAGGACAATAACTGCATTTATTAGTAACTGGAAATCTCTAATGAACTTTTTACTGAAAAAAAATGAACTTGAGATTTATGGGTTTAATATCAGAAAGGATAGACTGTTGAAAGAAATTATGCTGTAATGTTAGAAAGAAAGGGTAAATATAAAATATATAATGTACCTATAACTTCTGTTAAGAAATTTGGAAGCTGCTTTTTTACAATACCTCTTTTTCTCTCTTTTCCATCTCTATTTTGCACATACATGTGCATGCGCGTTCACACACACACATACATACCCTGATGATAGCAACATCAGGAAGAAGTGGTATGAGAAGCTGTAGAAGTAAAAAGAGCTGAAGGAGGAATTGCAGAGGAAAATGAAGGCCAAAAGCTAAGATTGCTCAAAATCCTCAAATTCCCAAACTTCTTGTAGGGGATCTGATATTGAGGAAGACTTATACCAGTCATAGATGAGAAGGAAATTTTTATACACTAATTTTAGGGTTTGTGGATTAATCTTTAAATCAATCTGTATTGCGCTTTAGATAGAATTTTCTAGATCAGCAATGTTTCCTCTTTGTTATTGTTCCTATATTCTGTATCAGTCTCTATAGCAAGATTGTCTTGAGGAGGAAGATACAAGAATTACAGCATTACAATATTTCCTAGCCAACATAATCATCAACATACATTGCTCATTCTCTTTTCCACTGCTTTTTTAAAAAAATCTGATGAATCTTTCAGGTAAGGAAGATGCTTCCAAATGGTTGTTTACAACATGTCTCCTAAATCCTTGTTAATCTGGTAACATACATTTACATACCTGTAGCATTGCTTTAATTCAACATTTTTCAAAATTGGCTATTCTAAGAATCTAGGACATCAACTTCTAAAATTTTCCAGGTAGCATGCTGGCTGGGGAATTCTGGGAGTTGAAGTGCATACATCTTAAAAATTGCTAAGTTTGAAAAACATTGTTCTAAATCATTGACAGTTGAGTACTTGGTAAATTTATTTCATAGCTGCAACATGGTAGCTATCTAAAGCTCAGCCCTATCTAAAGCTCTATTATCACTCTTAGCTCTTCAACGTGTTCTGGCAAGTCATTCATAGCATTGAGATTTCTGATTTAAAAACAAAAAGTGAGTCCATTCATTCAATCTTTTAAAAAACCTGATTTTTAAAATGTATTTTTGTTTGATTCTTTAAGCAGCATACTTAACTAGAAAAGGGAGGTGATTTAATTTTTTTGTTTAGCTGAGATTGATCTTATTTGCCTGTGTAATTGTACACTGTAAATGTACACTTGGCATGTATATTACATGGAAATTTTAATAGAGATAAAATTAAATGTTGGAAAAGAGGCTATTTTTTTTAAAAAATCAAGATTCTTACAGTCAGAAAAAAAATACTACCAGCACAGTCTCTAATCTCCTTTTTCCTCGCACAGAATTGGGGTGATTATACTAATTTATTTTTAAAAAAATAACAGAACAGAGATCTCCAGCATTACTCTTTCATGTTTCATTTTTCATACATCATCTGCATTTTACTTGCCAAATATATCTTTTCTCATTCTGCAAGCATGTTAGAATAACTTATTATGATACTCTACTTTCAAAGACTGTATTAACTTCCTGACTCTATCAAACAATGTGATACAGCTGGTTCAAATAGCACTGTTACACAATTTTTATGTTTAATAATAAAGGCAATGTTAAGATGTTTTTATGCAGAAGAAAAAGTTTTTAAATGATAATTATATTTTATTAGTTCCCCTTCATCTTCTTAATTATAGGTGGATTATATTTTCCCAGCATACAAAACAAAGGGAGGGAGAAAAAGAAAAGGAAGAGTTCATATTAATTTTCATGCATTATTGCATAGTTCAATTTCATTTAAACTCCATCTTTATTTTTTTCATATTTCAGATGAAACGTCCTATTTTTTTTAGTACTTATATCTATTTATGGAATTCTGGTTGCCTCTAATACTGTCGTAATAATAGAGAGTTGATGAGGCTATAAAAATAAACAATTCCTTTTGTGCATTCATGGAAACATTCTGCTCTAGCATCAGAATTTTGATTGACAGTTAATGTGCTTTTTAAGAAACATCTTGTGAAAGAAACAGTCCTGTTGAACATATTCTCTAAAGACAAATGTGTTAGAAGTATAAGAACTGGACTACCATTAGAAAACACTTTGAATCATTGTTTTTCATTAAACAATAACATCGACCTCAATAAATTCTGGGAAATATTCAGGGATTATTATAACATACAGCTGTCAAGAATTGATCTGCAACAATAAATGCCATAGAAAGCTGCAAATTTGAGTAATTTCTTGCATGGATCATTAATTTTTCATATTTTAGCCATGTCAAAGCAGCATACCCTCAATCTGGTATCCTTCAGATGGTTTGTGAATGTAGCTCTTAGAATTTCCAGCCAGGATGACCAACATCATCTAGGAAGATTAGGCAACAGTAGCTCAGGATAGGCAATTAGGTGCCTTTCTGGTGTTCCGCATTACAAGTGCCATAACACTTGCTCTTTGGTTGGCTGGTCTTTAGGTGATGAACCCAACTCCGCTAATATTGGTCTTCTGGCTTTGATATTATTTTCCTGCATTCTTACACAAGTTTTGTTGCCTAAGCCTGTAATGGTTGAACAAAAGATTCCCTTAACTCTTTTTAAATTAACTCTGAAGCAAAAACAAAAACAAAACAAAAATAAACCCTCTCTGTGTTTGAAGAGAATACACACAGAGACATAGATATAGATATAGATACACACAAATGATCTATCTCCCATTCTTTGGCATTTTCTTCATCTCCAGGTTAAACCCACAGTTGTACTGTATGGCCTGCATCCAATATTTTGCCTTCAACACAATACACTTGCCTTATCCAATTCTCAACACAGAATTTAGCCAGTGTTCTGTGTTTCTGGACTGAAAATTGGTTAACATGCTTTAGTTCATCTGGTGTATGCTGCATTTTGGGCCAACTAAATCAAGTGGCTTCTCACTGTTGCCATATTTTGGGGGATACACGTATGCTGAAAAGATTCATAAACAATATATTGTTGGGTGGTAGTGGTTATGATTTACACATATTTTTACATGAAATGCAGTCATCTTTCCAAATGATCTCAGTGCAGCTGACACAAGATGTTTAAAGTTAAATGAGTGTGTTTCCTGATTTTCCAATGTTATTGATGGTTTTCTAGAAGACTCTATTCTGCAAGAGTCAACATTCCTTTAATCTTTCTTCTCCAATTCTTTTTCTTTTCCCTTTGTTCTCTACAATTGAACGTTAGCCTTTAATAGGTAAGCTGGTAAGTCCCCAGCATCCATCTTTGTGCTTAAAATGGCAATGCATTTAGAAAGGAAAACCAAATCTTGAAGGCTCTTTGAAGCATGTGCATGCTGTCTCTTTTACACACAGAATTCTAAAGCAAAGAAACATGATCGTATATTCTGCAGTTTTTGTGCTAATCCAAAATTGGAATGGAAAAAATAACTGAAAACTACTAGTGTTAATGTTCCCTGCATCTTTACACAAAGAGATTAAGTTGCCAGCAAAATATGTCTTTAAATCAACACTGTTTTACTTAGTGAGGTATTTTTTATTTTCTGTTTATTTGCTTTGTTTAATACATGTTTTTTCAAGCTACACTACAAATAAAAGAGAAATACATTCAGTAATTCAATATAAATATTTAAGTCTGGATAAAGGCAACTTTTAGTTCCCATCTTATGGGAGCTCAGATAAAATGTTGTAGAGGCTACAGATTTCTTCTTCAAAAGATGAAGATGCAAATGAAGATCCATTTCTTTGTTCTCCCTGGAATGTTTGGCACAACAGCATTTGCTATACACAAAAGTGGATAAGTTTTAAATCTAATTTTATGTCATCAGACAATTTGTATTTGAATATATTTAAATGCTATTGTACATACTGATTTTTAATACATTTCTGAATTTTATTATATCTGCCAATTCTCGTTAAAAATAAAACATATTTAGAACAATCTCTATGATTGAAGCATAAACATCGGTTATATTTTATCATTTCAAAAGACACAAATGCAGCAATGATAGAAGTATGCCTCGATAAAAATGGAGAATAAAATGAAACTTAGCAATCTGTTTCATAACCTCCCCCTGGAAGAAAGTATGTAGACATCTAGAAAAGAGGCATCATAAAATATTCCTGTGATAGGAAGAAAAGTAGCCCAAACTTCCCTGGGAAAAAAAGGTGATAGGAAATTCAGTTAGTGATAGGAAATTCAGTTCTTGATAGGTATGTTGTTTTCCTGGAGCAAAAATCAAAAGATGTGGCTGAAAAGAAAAATTTTACTAAAATAATCAAACCACAGGCTACTATCCCTTATTATGAACATCTTGTTAAAAAGGTTAAGGAGTTAGGAACTCAAGTGGTGTTTTTATCTGTACTTCCAACAAAAGGTCAGCATCCTGTGAGGGAACAAAGGATTTTAGAAATGAACCACTAGCTTAAGAGTTGGTGTCACCAAGATAACATTGGATTTTTAGATTGTGGGCTGCAGCGCCCCTCCATGCTCCATTTTGGGGCCTTCCTGGCCCCAGGGGAGCCTCTAGGGGGTGTTTTTTCTTCCAAAAGGCTCCCCTGGGGCTCAGGAAGAAAAAAAATGGAGCATAGGAGGGGCATACAGCACCCTTCAGGGCTCCTTTTTGGGGCCTTCCAGGCCTTGGGAGCCTCTAGGGGGATGTTTTTGCTTTCAGGAAACCTCCCTGAGGCCCAAGAAGGCAAAAAATGGAGGGGAGGGCACTCTCATTCATAATTCAGTTTTAAGCAGTAAGGCTTAAAAAGGGTTTTTAGACCCATACATAATTTTAAATCAAAGATTTATTAGATCTTTCCTCTTTTTCTTAGTATCGCATACTCCAGTCATGACTTTGTTTCTCTCATTTATTCATTTTTTCTTTAGTAAACATTTAAAGAAAGTCATAAACAAATGAAAGAGATATATGAAAAAAGAATAAAGGAATGTAATACAAATAAATTTTATTTAAAGTACCATGCAGATATTAATTCTCTAAAATATAATTAATTGTGAATAATTAAACATTAAAATGATTAACAGTACAAATCAAATGAAAGTTACCATTGAGAGTAAGTTCAGCAAATAGTACCAAAAATGTATTCTTATTTAAATATCCATACAATTGAAATACAAATTCAATACACAAATAGTATCACATGTTGAATGCAACATTAGTTCTTTAGTTATAATCTAAAACTGGCTCCAAGTTCAAGTTGAAATCTCTGTCAGTTTTGCTTTTAAGATAGGAAATTATTGTAGATGCAGATTCCCTTATTCTTCCTTCGAAAAGTTCAGACAATCTGAGACATATATAATATCCTTGCTATGGCTGCCATATTTCAACCTAATAAGTATATTTTGATGGGGGAGGTAGTTTAGGGAAGTTCAGAAGAAGAAGGTTAGTAGGAAGGCACTGTGCACTTATTTTTCTGTTTATAAGAATCACCTAAGATAACATCTTGAGCATTAGAAAAATTCCCTAAATTGTACAAAAGGAAAAAGACTCTTAAAACATTTAGATTTCACTTTTTTTTTTAGTTTGCTAATTTAAAAAGTACAAAAGCCAACTTTATTGCCAATGAATCTGGTGACAATAACATTACTGACTTCTTTAAAAATAGATTCCTGGGTTGCAATTCCATCAGATTTTTCCAAGTTTTACATATGGATATTGTTTCAGCATCAAACCAAATAAACATGTCAACTGAGCATCTTCTCTCTCAACCTCAGCTACACAATATCTGGTTTCTTATTTGCATCACCTTTCATCTCAACACATCCTTCCTAGAATCAATTTTCTTCATTCTAATTTTTAAAAAGTGAATTAATATCCAATGTACAAATCCATTGTATCAGAGCTTATGTTCTGAATTGATTTTAAGAATGAAACAGCAAATGCTGCAAAAAGCAGATAAGCTTATTTTATTTTGAGACAGAATCAAGAAAATTGTCTTGAATGAAAATAAAATTCCTGGGGGTGGTGCAGCTGGCGTCCGAGGTCTGAGATTGCAGCTGATATCTTTGCCCCTGAACGGTCTAAATGGACCTAAACCGTTCTGAAGAGATGGTGAAAGTGAAGGGCGCGTCCTGTAGATCCCAGAAATATCACAAAGTCCCTGGTTGATCCAGGAGAAGCCCTTTTTGCCAGCGGCAGAGAGGCAGCCATCAAAGCTGCTGAAGTTGGGACAGCTCCAAACGGAAGAGGCTGAAAGGGAAAGTGTGTCTATTTGGTGAGAATTTTTCTTTTATTATTCTAAGACTTAAAAGGACTTAAAGGACATCCTAAGGGAAAAAAAAGAATCTGTAAAGGTTTTGACAGAACTGAATAAGCGGCGGTTTTTAAACAAGTGTCAAAGTAAGGCTTTGCTTTTTGTTTGTTTTTTTCTTATGGCTGGACTTCTATCGTGATTTTGCACTTGCTAACTGGACTGGTTTTTTCTCAGTTTATATCTATTTTTTCTTTTCTTTTTTGACTTTGTAATATTTTAGGTTAGAGGCTCCCTTTAGTTATTTGTATATACTTGGTTTTTTTTTCTTTTTAACTTCTATTACGTTTTGTCTGGGAAAGGAGGGGGAGAGTGAGAGTAAAGAAACTTTGTAACACTACCAACTAGAGGCTTGAAAATATTTTAGATGAAGCTGAGGAAGCTGAGAAAGCTGAGAAAGAAAGCTCTGAAATTCTTTTTGAAAGACATTGCTACGTGATAAGATAGAGGGAAGAGCACGGAAGAGTGTTATTGCAGGTGTTTTGGATTTCTATCAACAATTGAAACTTGGCTTTGAAGCTTGGAGAGAATTATGATAAGAGCCTTGGATAACTAAATAAAGTGCAGTGTGGCTTTTTTATTTTTTTAAGTTGTGCTATCCCCCCTTACCAACTGTTCATTTTTTCTTTTTAAAACCTTTATTTTTGTAATATAAAATAATCTTTGCTTAATATTTTAAAGAGAAAACCTCAACATTTTCTTTTTTTTTCCTTTCTTCTTTGGGATTTTTTGTTTTTTGATCTATTCTTTTGGTTCACTTTTACACTTTTTTTTATTTGAGAATTCTCAATTGGATTAAGGTGTTGAAGAACCTGAGGAATTATTTTTATTTTCTCAATTTTTTTTTGCTCTTTTTAAATCTTTTTATTTTTCTCTTTCTTTTCTACCTAATTATTGATTTGATTAAGGTTAAGAAGAACCTGAAGAATTTTTTTCTCCTTTTCTTTTTATTATTATTGTGTTTTTCTCTCTACCATTTTTATTTTTCATTTTGGATTATAATTGGCGATACCATAATTGGATTAGGGTTTAGAAGAACCTGAAGATCCCGAATTGTTTAAAATGAGTAGGAAGTTTATAGCTTCTGGCTCCTACTTCTGCCTCCCCACCATCTGGAGGACAACGTTCAATTCAGACAATGTTAAAGCAAGACAAAGATCAAGAAAGAGTGACTTTACAGATGATTATGCATGGAATCCAAGACCTTAAAATAAAATCAGACACCATTGAAAAGAGCATTGAAATTATTGAGCAAAGAATAGAGAATATTGAACAAAGAACAGGGAAAACTGATGGAAAGGTGGAGAATATTCAACAAATGATAGTGAAGTATGATGAGAGATTCCAAAAAATTGAAGAAGAAGATAAACAAAGAGACAAGAAGATTTGAGATATGGATAGCAGATTAACAGTGGCTGAACAAGATAAAAGTGGGATGCTAAAATGGGATATGGACAGATTAGAATTCTATCTCAGATTTCAAAACATAGAGGAAGAAAAAGGACAAAATCTAACTGAGACAATGATAGAAATATTGGCTGAAGCTTTGGAAATAACAGAAGAGAAGATGATGGATGGAGTAGATGAGGTATACCGAGTTTTTACAAGATATGCGATGAAAAATAGCCTACCAAGAGAAGTTCATATCAGATTTACAAAAAAAGCCATTAAAACACAAATATTACAAGTGGTAAGAGAGAAAACATTGAAATACAAAGGCAAGGAGATTGTGGTTTGAAAGCAAATACCTAGAAGAGTGAGAGAGATGAGAAGACAATACCGATTTCTGACAAATGCTATTGAAAAAAGAGGTGAATTATCGATGGCTAATCCCAGAAGGGTTAATGTTTACATGGCAAGAACAAGACATAGAATTGATTCAATCGAGAAAGCAGAATTATTTTATGTAGAATTTTTGGGAAGGAGAGAGGAGGAGGCAGAAAAAGAGATTTCACTAATTGAATTCCAAGACGACCAAATGGAGACTGAAAAAGAAGAAGGCGCAGTAGGTGGATCGGTGGAGACTAAAGAACAACGTGAACCAAGATCTACAAGAGCTGCCAAACCTAATTATAAAGCATAATCATGGAAGAGAAAAAAACTGATTACAATGAATATAAATGGACTTAATTCAGCTGTTAAAAGAATGAACATTTTTCACAAATTAGCGAAACTAAAATTTGATATAATTTGTCTACAAGAAATACATATTAAAAACAATATGAACAATTGTTGATACAACCAAAATTAGGGAAAATATTTACTTTTTTTACTCAATGTAAGAAAAGAGGAGTGGTTTTATATATTAAAGAGACCATCTTAGCAAAATTGATTTATACTGATGAAGACGGAAGAGTATTAATGCTGGAAATAATGGACAATAATACGAAAACACTCTTGATTGCAATTTATGCTCCGAATGATAAACAAGAAGAATTTTATAAAAAATTACATATGAAAATAATTGAACTGGACTATGTCAATATAGTTATGATGGGAGATTTCAATGGAATTGTAGACAATAAACTGGACTATATAGCAACAACAACAACAACAACAACAACAACAACAACAACAACAAAGCAAAATAGAAACATCTTCCCAAGTTTTTTTTTTAAATGATAGATGAAATAATCTTAAAAGATATACGGAGAGAAAGAAATGTTAAAACCAAACAATACACCTTTGACTCAAATAGACATTTATCATGGTCCAGAATAGATATGATTTGGACTTCAACAGAACTAATATCTAATATTCAAGAAACAAATATCGAAACAAGTACTTGGCAGACCACAATCCAGTGACAATTAAATGGAAAGGACAAAAAAGAAGATCGAGATGGACGTTAAATAATACTATTCTAAAAGAGAAGGATTTTATACAGCGGATGGAGAAAGAATTGGCTTTTTTCTTTAGAGAAAATAAAAAAGAAGACATTTCAATTCAGAACATATGGGACACAATGAAGAGTGTGTCTCTTCATGCTAGAGGCTTGATAATAGACTACACCAGGAAAAGGAATATCAGGAAAAGGCAAGCCACGGAAGCTTTAGAAGATGAGTACAAAAGACTTGAAAAAGAACTACAGAAAACGCCATAGAAAAAAAACATTAAGCTAAAACTGGGTACAATTAAACATAAAATTAGTTTAATAGAGAAAGAAGAATTAGCACAGAAAATTAGAAGTGCTAAACAGAATTATTTTGAGGATGCAAACAAACTAGGTAGATGGTTAGCATACAAATTGAGAAAGGAAAAAGAATCAAGGAAAATACCGCAGTTAAAAGATGATCAAGGTCAAGTTTGCCACGGCAATAAAGAGAAGGAAATCATTTGAGACTTTTATGGGAAATTATATGAGCAAGAGAATATTGAGGAGGAAAGAGTTAAACAGTATTTACAGAATAATAATCTACCTAAGGAGATTGAAAAAATGTTAGAAAGTAATATAACCATGGTGGAGTTCACTGAAGCACTTAAGAAACAAAATAATGGGAAGGCACCAGGCCCAGATGGACTTCCGGCAGAATTCTATAAAACATTATAAGAATCGTTGAACCTTCCATTGCTAGAAGTCATGAATGAAGTTATGTTAA
The DNA here is from genome assembly GCA_015471245.1 of Laticauda colubrina. Lineage (NCBI taxonomy): Eukaryota > Metazoa > Chordata > Lepidosauria > Squamata > Elapidae > Laticauda > Laticauda colubrina. Next base: position 2,419,144 of record BLBF01000094.1, on the reverse strand, counting down.
AGAAGAAGATACCTAAAACATGATCAGAAGCCTATATTACACTTATTCCAAAAGAAGAGACTGATCCATTACAAATTAAGAATTATAGACCCATTTCTTTATTAAATGCAGATTATAAAATTTTCGCATCAATATTGGCAGAGAGACTCAAAAAATATTTAAATAGTTTGATTCATCCTGACCAAAATGGATTTCTGCCAAAGAGACAAATTAAAGATAATATGAGAGTAATATTGGACACTTTGGAATATTATGAGGCACACCCCAAAAAACAAATAGCTTTGATACTTTTAGATGCACAAAAGGCATTTGATAATGTGAACTGGAGATTCATGTTATTATTATTAGAACAGATGGACTTCGCCAGAATATTTATTCAAGAAATACAAGCCATATATTATAAGCAAATGGCAAAAGTAATGATAGAGGGAGAATTAACAGACTCTATCAATATAAGAAAAGATACAAGACAAGGTTGTCCACAATTACCTTTGCTATTTATACTAACTTTGGAAGTGTTAAATAGAAACATTAGAGATGAAAAGAGTATAAAAAGAATGAAAATTAAAAAGGAAGAATTTAAATTGCAAGCTTTTGCGGATGACTTGGCTTTTATTTTGGAAGACCCTTTAGAAACAGCACCAAAACTATTGGAAAAGATAGAGGCATATGGCAAGGTGGCCGACTTGAAAATAAACAAAGATAAGACAAAGATTTTGACAAAGAATATGCTCCTTAGACAAAAAGAAGAATTGGCAGTGTATTGAAAATTCAAGTCACGAACAAGGTTAAGTATTTGGGGATACATTTGACAGCAAGATGTAGTACACTAAAAGAGAACAATTAGACTAAACTTAAACAACAGATAGCACTAGATTTGACGAAATGGGAGAACCTACAATTGTCACTAATAGGGAGAATTTCAACAATCAAAATGAATATTTGACCCATAATTTTATATTTGTTTCAAACAATACCAATTAGGCTTGGAAAGGACTACTTTGAAGATTTAAACAAAATTGTGTTGAAATATACATGACAAGGTAAGAAAGCGAGAATAAAATTAAAACTTTTACAAGATGCTAGAATTAGAGGAGGATTTGATGTGCCTAATTGGGAGTTGTATTACCAAGCGACAAACTTGACATGGGCTAAGGAATGGATAACATTAAGAAATACTAGATTGTTGATATTAGAAGGACATGATTTGTTGTTGGGGTAGCATGCCTTTTTATGGTATAAGGGAACTAAAAAACAGGGTTATTTTAGAAGACATCATATACGGGAGTCTCTGTGGTTAAATTGGGAGAAGATTAAAAGACAATGTTATTCAAAAATTCCAGTCTGGTTATCGACTATTGAAGCATTTTTTTATCCTATAACATATAAGAAGGAACAGTTAGATATGGGGAAATTTTGAATGAAAAGGGTGAACTTAAATCGATGCAAAAACTAGAGGAACAAGGTATAAAGATGAATTGGTTTTCTTATGCGCAAATACATTCAAGGTATGAAAAAGATTTTAAAACAGAAGGTTTCTATAATAAATTGACTGATTTAAAAACTATGGATATTTATTAGAAATTAAACTAGAAGAAGAACAAGTTAAAGAAACTATGATTGCTTGGGGGAAGAATTTTGGATATGGGATTGATCTAGAGAAATGGCAAAAATTGTGGTCTCAAAATTATAAAATGACAATGTCAACAGCATTTAAAGAAAATTTGTAAAAGATGTTTTACAGGTGACATTTTCCCCTGACAAGAATAGCAAGAATGTTCAAGAATAAATCCGAAAGATGTTGGAAATGTCATCAGATACCTGGCTCATATTACCATATGTAGTGGACTTGTGCGGATGCAAAAAAATATTGGACTAAAATCCACACGTGGTTGGAAAAAATGATTAAAAATCATATAGATTTAAAACCAGATATATTTTTATTGGAAATTCTACCTGATACATACAGCAAAGATTTAAAATATTTGATTGTATTAACAGCGGCTAGGATTGTATTTGCTAAAAATTGGAAAAATGAGAAAATACCATTGCAGGAGGAAACTATCAAGAAAATCCTGGAATGTGCTGAAATGAGTAGATTGACATTTGAAATTAGAGAACAAGAGGATAAACAATTTTATAAAATTTGGGACCTTTTCTATCAATGGCTAGATAACAAAATATAATAATAGAATATGTAGAATTATAGAAAATAATGAATATATAAAGATGTATTTCTTTTCTTTTTTTATTATTATATATATAATGTTTTTAGGATAGATTTGGGAGGACTATATGAATTGTTATAAAATAAACTAAGTAAAGTATAGCTATCTCGCAAAGTATGAATGAACAAAATTATAGTCAAATGATTGATTAATAATAATACTAGGATATTCAATTTTTGATTGATAATATGAGTTATTATGTAATGTAACTGTAATTGAGACTATGAAATTGAAACACAAAAAATTTGTAAACCAACCGACAAACTGCTTGTATATTTATGGAAGAAAATTGGATGTTTTTATGTTTTGTTTGTTTTTGTTGTCTTTAAAAATCAATAAAACTTAACCAAAAAAATAAAAAATAAAAATAAAATTCCTTAGGCAAATCTCAAGGCTTGGAAACCACAGATATAATCTGTTGCATTATGCCTATATATTTGTGTAAATTTACCATTTTACATTTGTGATTTTTTAACTTTTCTTCAATGTCCTTGGTAACAAATTTATTTCCCTTGTAATTTTTCCTCTTTGAGGCAACAAATAGCTTGGAAAGGAAATGCTGAAAGGACAAATAATGGAGGGAAGGATTAAACTGTCTGTTTTCTTGCCTCCCCCTCTCCCCTATGATAAACTGGCTACTTACTCTTCTCTAATTGATTTCCATTGCATTCATACATTGTTGCCTTTATAATCTGAAAATCCACATAGCAAAATGTAATTTTACTGGTATTTGACTATGCAAACTCTTTTATGGCCTAATGTTTTCTTTGGAGATTGAAGGTAGCCACATGGACCTCAGGTCAATGTGGGGTTCTGATTCATTCCTCATTTTGAGAAAAGACAGTCTTGGCTTTCCATTAACAGGAAAGTCTGCAATTTTATTTTATTTTTTAAAGGTGAAGATCCCACCATTGCACCTACAATTTTAAATCAAATGTAGCCTACAGCCTTGAATTTTGGGAGGAAGAGGTTGGGGAGTCTGCCCAAGAAATAAGCAGAACAAACTCTTTTCAATTTTTTCAGATCATCCCAAAATTATTCTACTGTGCTGTGACTTTGAGTTTTCATTGAACCTAAGCATTTTCCCAAGAAAAGCTAGTAGAAATTTATGATCATTTTCTGTGGAACTGCAATAGTTCACCATTTATTTGATTCCTAGGCCAGTCAACTTCAAAGTAAGTCTGCATGGCTTTAAAAAATTTACACTAATATTTCATTAAAACAACAGCAATATAAAAAACTGTCCAAGGGATCAACAAAAAGTTATTAAAATGTAAATATGTATATGGTTGTATTTGTAATACATTGGCCAAAATCTCTCAAACTGTCTGACTGTCCTTATACACATGTGTCAGGAATATGATTAAGTTAGTCTATATTTTCTGTATTTTCGAAAGCATTGCCAAGGCTTCAACTGAGCAAAGCAATGACAAGCTGCAGAACTTAATATCTATTAGTCCAATTTGAAATGGAAGAGAAGTCAGTGATAATGGGCATAAATTATCAAACAGCTTGCATTAATTTGTTTGGTTTAATGTAAACAAGAATAGGCTCTCTTTGACATATGATACAATAAGTAATATATTGTTTTGTAAAAGGTAAAGGTTTCCCATGTCCAGTCATATCTGATGCTAGGTAAGTTGCTCATCTCCATTTCTTAGCTGAGGGAACCAGCATTGTCTGTAGATATTTCCATGGTCATATGGCCAACATGACACGGCACATGGAATAATTAATTCCACCAAAGTGATAGCTATCTATTTACCTACTTACTTGTAATTGCATGCTTTTGAACTGCGAAGTGGACAGGAGTTGGGGAAAGTAAGGGGAGCTCACCTCATTGTACAGCATTCGAATCTTGAACTTGACTGTCAGCTTTCTAGTTCAGCCTCTAACTGTTAAGCCGTTGTGCTCCCACTATATTGGTTACATTATTATAAATACAAGAATAGAATGAATCCAGTCCAGATGTCTCCTCTACATTATTGTTAAATGCTAGTTTTATGAAGCAGAAAGTACTTAGTACCCAGTATTAGGGTACCCAGTACCCATAAAGTAACTAGCAGAAATTAGTTTAGTAGAGAGCCAACAATTTGTTCATATAGACAAAGATTAAAAATACTTGAAAATTCTAATCTCATAATAGCCTAGTTTGTGTGATAAGTTTCAGTATCTTCAAATATGTAGTATATAATATCAAAAGAATTGCAGAAATAAAAGTGAATATTAAGAGACTTGATAGAAAATCTTATTATATGTAACTCAGAACATTCGTTGGACTATGTGTAGACTATTGGGATTTTTTTACTCTGAAACCAATCAAATGTACATTCAAATAGCTGCAGGAGTTAAATATAGTGGTAGGGATGCAAAAGAAGTTTCAATGGAAGAAAACATTAAACTTACTCTGAACATTATATTTGAAGAAAACTAATATGAAAATGATTTATTGCTCACTTCTGATTAGTAAAATGGATCATTTATTTTCAAAAATTGCATAAGATATAATTAAAATGTCAAGTCATTTTTTAATATTTGGTAGCAATACCATAAAGCTCAATAGTTCTGGAAATTATTCTCATTCATATGTAACAAATATAAAAAACTGAATTCCCATTTCAAATATCTCGATAGTATGAAATTTAAAAATCTTGCTTAGAATTCTTGTAGCTGTTTTCCCATTATTTCCAGTCTAAAGGAATGTGACTGCAGAAATAAATGCAGTTAGTTAAAATGGGCTGACTATTAAAGTGCATAAAATGTACATATGGTTAAATTGAAAAATAAGCCATATCAATATTATGATCTGGTTTAGAGAAAAGAGAGAGGAAACAAGAGATGGGAAAACAAGATTAAATAAATTAAAAACATGAGATTTGAAGGCACCTGTCAAGTGAAGACATCCAGATTCTCATTTGTATGAAAAGTGGGTACAATTAGCTGTTATATATAGTTTGAACTGTGAATGTAATATTTGCTTTCCATCAATGAATTCCATCATTTAAAATAGATATCAACTATTCTTAAAAGTCGTCAATAAGATGATTTAAAAAAAGCTAAGTAGGTCCCCTAGTAAGCGTAAGGCAGAGAAATAAGAAATGACTGGTATTTATTTTTTTCTGCCAACACAATATGAGTATTCTATGTTTGCTTTGTCTAAAGTATTCATTTGTCTTTTTATTAATGTACTATTCTTAAAGTTATTGTTGATGAAATTTTAATCCTGATACATTATCTCAATATTCGCTCAGAAAATATTGAGGCTGGAAATATTGGTGTAAATAAAATCAGCAGGTCTAATTTACTCATGTCTAAGCATTTCTACATTTCACATAAAGCTTATTTCAGGCTGAAAATGTTGAAGCACATTCTAGCTATATTACATTAGAGTTCTAGAATTTCTAGATACAATGGTTTGGCCATGTTAGCTGGACTTTGTTTAGTTTAGTACAAATATTATTCTGTTGAGAGGGCTGTTCCCTTTTAACATAGATGACCTCTTTGATCCCTCTTGCAAACCAGTAGTACTCTCAGTCCAGAATGTGGACTTTGCTGTCTTCAAAAGAGTGATCCTTGTGTTTCAAATGCTGATGGTCTGCTGAATCTTGTCATGATAGGTTTGTTTTCCTATGTTGTGCCATGCATTTGTGAAATGATTGTTTTGTTTCTTCAATGTATAGATTTTCACATGTAACACTGCATTGTACTGCATATATCACATTTCTCAGTTTATGCTTAGATGTTTTATATACAAGCTTCTGCCTTAGTGTATTCTTGGGCTTAAAGTGTATTTGTATGTTTTGTTGCTTGAACTATAACAGACAAAGAAGGGAACAACAAACGAAGCAACATTGTCATTCCATACTTTGCAGGACTATCTGAAAAGCTCAGGAGGATTTTCAACAAACACAACATTCATACTAACTCTGCTGTTGTTCAGAAGGGCGATGAAGGACTTTAGCAAGGGAGAGTGTGAACCCTCTCTTTTAGTTATCTGACTATTACATTTGCCATTGTTTATTAATTTGATTATAATTTGTTTGATGTGAGCTACTTAGAATCATTGAGTGTCTGGTAGCATACAATTTAGTTCATCATCTTCATCACTGAATGCATTGACGGGCTTACACATCACGCTTAGAATATAAAAAAATATAAAATATCAAACCATCTACCGTGAAACTCACCCCATTCCTAAGAGATCCATAAAGGGGATGTACATAAGTGCCCCAGCATGCCTACTGTCCTTGTCTTACTATCCCCATTTATCTGTATTTACTTCCTTTCTTCATGTTTATGTTCAGACCTATACTTATTATCTTGTATATGTTTGACAAACAAACATGCAAATATGATAAAATGGTGAGAATATTATACCATATATTTATTAAATGTGGACTTCAGGTGCCAGAAGTCTGAAGAACACCCAATTGAAACAGGCAACATTAAAATGTGTTAGTTAAAGTTATAATCTTCCTTTCCTCCAGAGCTCGTGGGATAAATTATATTCTCTCCAGCATTTTCCCTGATAGTAAAATAGGTTCCAGAAGGTAGGTTGAACTATGAAAATGTCATTGGTCTGTTGTACTTCCATGACTGAAGGTGAATTTGAACTACTCCAGTTCTAAGCCAGCACCATATTATCAGATGGACTTAAGACTCCTACTCAAAAGTGAAGTTCACCTTAAGGCTAGGTCACATCGGCCGACGGATGCAAAAAAAATGTAAAAAGGACACAGCGGATGAGAAAATTTTCCATCCATTGTTATCTGCTCTCAAAAGTGCCCTAAATTTGCATAAACAGAGCAGACAACAACAGAAAGGAACGGATGGGGAGAGGACGTAGCGAGGATGTGAAGCGGACACTCAATGGAAGCCTAGCGGATGGAAGCGGATGAAAGCGGATGACACATCTGCAGGGCTTCCGGGGGAGAACAACAAAGCGGACACGCAGCGGAAGGAACGGATACAGAGCGGATGCCTAGCGGATGATGCGTATGCATCACGGACGCCTAGCGGATGCCTAGCGGATGCCTAGCGGATGCCTAGCGGATGCAAAGCGTTCACTGCACATACGGGGAGGGTGCATTGTGTCAGCCCCGTGGATATAAAAGGATGCAGCTCGCAAGCAGGTCACCATTCAGAGGAAAGACTTGCTGCCAGACACATCTTCAGCCAATAACCATGGGGAAGAAGAGGAAGCCTGTGCCTACTCCTGCCAGCCCTGGCAAGAAGGACAGGACCACCATCCCACCCCCTGGTGCTGACTCTGCTTCTGCTGGGGCTTCTGCTGCTAGTGCTGACTCTGCTGGTGCTGGTGCTTCAGCTGGTGCTTACTCTGCTGGTGCTGCTCCTGGTGCTGGTGCTTCTGCTGGTGCTTACTCTGCTGGTGCTGCTCCTGGTGGTGGTGCTTCTGCTGGTGCTTACTCTGCTGCTGGTGCTGCTGGTCCTGCTGCTGCTGCTGCTGCTGCTGGTGGACCAGCCCCTAGAACCCCAAAGCCCTACTGATGAGGGCCCAGAAGGCCCTGCCAGAGGGAGGAAGAGGCATTCGCAAGAAAAGGGTGAGAGGAGACAGTACTCCATTGCCGAGGAACATGAGGATGAGGTGCTCGAATGGCTGAGGGAGAACGAGTACCTCTGGCAGAAGGGACACAGGCTCTATCGAGACACCAAGCGGAAGCAGGCAGCTTGGAGAGAGAAGGCGGAGAGCCTGGGCTACACTTTGGATGTCCTCGGGTGGTGGAAGCACATGCACACCTGGTACGGGAAGCTGCACCTGAAGAAGTCCGGCCAGGCCGCGGTCAAGCTCACCGACCGGGAGACCTACGTGATGGCCAAGTGCAGCTTCTTGGAGGGTGAGATCCATTTTCTGCTAGGTGTCCTTCTGCATCATCTAGACATCCTGCAGACATCCTAAATATCCGAGATGCATCCCCTATACGAACGTTTTTTCCATTTTAATGCTTTATATGCGAGCTGCATCTGCTTACATCCTTTCTACATCCGTGCAACTAACGCTGTGTGTCCGTTCCACATCTGTTTCGCTTCTTCCCTATGTCCATTTTCCGCTGGAGCGGATTTGAGTTGCGCGGATGCGCAGCGGATGCCTAGTGGATATAGCGGACGCGTAACGGATAACAGATGTATAACGGATGTTCCCCGTATGCATAGCGGATGTGGAACGGACGTGTTGGATACTTCATCCGCTCAAAAAGTTTTGTGCAGCTCAAAACATTTTGAATGGATGAAATCTCAGTAGATGGATGCTGGACGGATAGAGAGTATGAAAAACGTATGCAGTGAGTACAGAATGGATGCATCGCCTTAACCAACGGATGGCAAGCGTTTTTCTCCATTTTACATCCTCTTTCCATCTGTTGGTGCAGTGTGACATGGGCTTTAAGTGAGTCACTATCTAAACTTAATCTATCCCACAAGATTCTTGTGAAGATAAAATGGAAAAGGAAAGAGCAATGTAATGTGCAAGAAATAGCAAGTGTTCTTTAGGAAATAGATAAGAGTTGGAAGAATCAGTTCCTAGATGACTTCCTTCTCATATGCATTCCTTATTTTTCTTTCTTTCTGTTTATCTTTCTCTCTCCCTCTTTTACTTTCCTAGCTATTTCTTTCCTAATTCCTCTTTTTCAGATTAAGTAATGATGCTTTATTAAAGGTGAGCCATGTTAAATTATTAGAGCGTAAATAAAAACTACCCTTGTACTAATCTTGTTTTATCTATCTAGATCTATGGCACAAGAAGATAACCTATAGCTCTTCAGATATAGCTGGGCTTCAAATTCCATTAACCTTTACTACCACTAGTCAAAAGTAAGGGAATCTGGAAATTATATTGTGTAACATTTGGATTGCCACAGGTTATCACCCCTGAGGTTATGCAATGAGGCTAAGTGAAGTCCCAAATGATTGAGAGAAAACAAACACTGACTTGAACTTCAAAAAAAAAAGGGGGGGGATCAAGATGTGACAATTTCTAGACCAGTAATATTTGTATCTAAGGAAAATTTGAGTATACTTTGTACCAAAAGAGAACTGCTTTGCTATCAATAAAGCATGTTCAAGAGCTAAAGCATTAACCAGCCAAACTTGTTACAATTGTATTAATAAAATACATGTTGATGTTCTTTTAGAAAGCAAACCCTGCCAGATGGAGGTGGATACTGGCTCTCCCCTTTCCATCCTGTCCTGGAACAGCCTGAGGCACCTAACATTTCCTAACATTTCAAGAAAACAACTGATACCTTGCAAGCTGTCACTGCAAGACCACCAAGATCAAGCCATAGGAAAAGGCAAGTTTCATATCCAATTTCAAAACTTCAAAGGACACCTCCCTCTTGTTATAGTGGATGGGTGCTTACCAAGTTTGTTAGGACTTGATTGGTTTGCCTTCCTGGGCTTACAGGTGACTGGTATTCAGTTACAACACAAGATTTAGACTAATTACTTTCTGACTTTGCTGAGGTTTTTGATTGCAAACTTGGTTGTTATAAAGGCACACCCATCTCACTTAATTTGGACCACCCCAGATGGCTCCAATCAGACTCAAACTGCATAGAATACTTTTAGACCTGTGCCCCAAAGTTGATGCTCAGCTGGACAAGCTTATTGCCTAGGGAGTGCTAGAGCCTGTGGATTTTGCAAAATGGGAAACCCCCCATAGTCATTCCTTTAAAACAGGATGGCTATATCAGGATATGCACAGATTATAAATCCACAAGAAATAAGGGGCTCCAGCCCAATGCCTACCCAGTGCCCATTATATAACACTGCTTCATTCACTGGATAAAAGTTCATTTTTTGTGAACTTAGTTGGTTATACCAGCAATTCCCTGTGTATGATCAAACTGCTGAAGCACACATATAATAATAATAACACATAGAGGCGCTTTCAGATGTAAGCGCCTCCAATTTGGCATAAGCATAGCACCAGACATTTTCCAATCCATAATGAAACATTTATTATAAAACATCCCAGGAGTTATCCCCTACTTTGATGACATCCTTATTGCAGCTGACAATACCAAAGACCTTTTAAGTCAATTAAAAAGAGTATTGTCTTGTTTCAAAAAGACAGGGCTTAAGATCAACAGAAAAAAAATGCAAATTTGTTACCAATCAGATAGACTTTTTGGGATACCACATTGATTCTGCTGGCATACACCCAATTGAATCTAAAATTAGAGCCATTCAGGAAGCTCCTGTTCCTACGACAAAAACTGAATTGCAAGCATTTGGGGGCCTCCTAAATTTTTACAGTTCATTTTTGCCCCATAAAGCAACTGTGGCAGAATCTTTACATAGACTATTGGATGCGAAGACTCCCTGAAAATGGGGCACTAAGGAACAATCCTCTTTTGAACCCATTAAGTCATTATTGACTTCACAAAAGTTTCAATTCAACAATTCACTCCCCTTAGTTTTGGTATGTGATGCTTCACTTTTTGGGATAGGTGCTGTTTTATGCCATAAGCTTCAAAATGGTCAAGAAGCTCCTATAGCATTTTTCTCTCAAATTCTATCCCAAACAGAGAGAAATTGCAGCCAAATAGATAAAGAGGCCTTCAGTCAAAAAGTTGCATGAATACCTTTATGGACATCATTTTCAACTTGTCACAGAGCACCAATCTTTGCTGGGCATTTTAGCTGGAAACAGACAAAGTCCTCCTATTTTATCTCCATGAATAACACGTTAGACTTTACTTTTGGCTGCCTAACTTACACCCTTACTTACAGGCCTAGCAAGAGTGTGGCACATGTAGATGCTTTAAGCAGGTGCCCTTTACCTGTTCCTGTATCTGACCCTGCCCCAACATCCTCTATTTTCCTCATTGATGAACTGCAATTGCCACTCAATGCTCAATTTACTTCCAAAGATACACAGTAGTGTCAAGCTTTGGACTGGGTGTGAAGGGGGTAGCTAATAGAGCCTGTAGCAGTAGATTTGTGCCCATTTTAAAACACACCAGTTTGAGCTGAGTGTTCAAGAAGGATGCTTCCTATGAGGGAGCAGGTAGTTGTTCCTTACAAATTTTAGGCCTCGTATTTTAGGTGTGTTACATAAAGGGCATCCTGGGATAACCAGGATGAAGACTTTGGCCCAAAGTTATGTTTTGTAGCCTGGGTTAAACGAGACAGTAAACAAGAAGGTACAAGGGTGCCAAACATGTCAATTTTCAAGGCCAGTACCTCCTGCTGCCATGCCTGGGGAGAGGGAGAATACCAAGACTCCTTGGTCCTGAGACCATACAGATTTGTCAGGCCCCTTCCAATGGAAAACATTCTTAATTTTGGTTGACTCCTATTCTAAATGGGTTGAGCTATCCCTGCTAAAGTCTACAACTACAGAAGCTGTGCCTAGGGCCTTTGATAGATTTTTGGGACTCATGGGTACCCAGATACCCTAGCTTCTGACAACAGCCCTCAATTCATTTCCAGCCCCTTTTCCAAGCCCAAAGGGGAATCAGACATGCCCTTATCTCTCCTTATCACCTCGCAACGAATGACTTGGCTGAATGAGCTGTTAGATCAGCCAAAGAGGCTTTAGGCAGAATAACTGAAGGGAATTGGCCTTCCTGGGTTGCCCTATATCTCCTAACTCAACACACTATCTCCAGCTCTGCAACTAATCTCTCACCCCCAGAACTACTAATAGGCAGGTGGCTGAGAATCTCCCTTGACCATCTGCATCCGGCTTATGCCTCTGCCACCCCCTTAGATTTGAGCAGCAGAGTTAGAACCTTAGATTCGAGCAGCAGAGTTAGAACCTTTAGCCGAAACTACCCAGTCTACATCAAAATTATGCATGAAACCCACTGTGGCTGCCAGGGTGGATAGAGGGGGATACTGGGCTAAAATTTTATAGAATAAGATTGGCTGATGGGAGAATTTGATGATGGCACATTGACCAACTGAGAAGTTGTTGGAGTACCCCTACAGAGGGGTTGGACGAAGCCAAGGCCAAAGCAAGTGATGTGAATTCCCTGGTGGCCTATGAGAAAGAACTGGAGCTGAATTCCAAAAAGTGGTGTCTTGAGGCAGGCCTACCTTTAGAAGACTCCCTACCAGTTCCTGATGTGCTCCCGTGTGAATTTCCAACATCACCCCCAGTTCTGCAGCAGATCCTCTCCCTTCAAATGCTCTGGCCAGAGTGAGGAGATCGGGGTGATAGTAGGCAATGTTTCGCCTACTATCCTACGTATAACTACAGGGAAGGAATGTAGCGTTCTACTAAAGTCTTCATTCCGGTCCGCTCTATGAGCGGGAGCCAGAACCCTTCCTGATTGGCTGATTCCATTTGACAGCTGAGTATAAAAGGAGCTGTCAAATGGAATCAGCTGTTCTCTATCAGCCGACCACCTGTTAGCAGCAAGTGGCTTTACAATGTTACAATAAACCTTGTTAGCTTTTCACTCTTGCCTCTGCCTCTTTATCCCCGTGCACCAAATGCAAAAGTAATCTTTCTATCAGCCTTCATGAACACCCTATGATGACATTGTGGCTCCCGAGAGATCTGCAGAGCACAGGTTGAGAACCACTGATGTACAGAATTTAACAACCAAAGTATCCCATGATATTCTAAATATATTTGTGAAGAATATTGAAAACTACTTTTTAATATTTTTTTCTTTCTTCAATTGTTTTGACTTTTTACTGCTTTTTTGTTTTATTTTTTTCTTCCTTGTATCAGTCTGTTATTTTTACTGAAGTTTTAATAAATTTGTGTGTATGTGTGGTATGTCATGATTGTTGAGTTCTGATTCTAATCCTATTTAACATTTTTATTAAGGAAAAAAATAGATTTTTTTAATAGATGATAAAAATATAGCATGCTGTTACTTAACACTCTAGTTGAAATGAAAATCAAAATTGTATCTTGATTAAAAGACTGAAATTACCAGAATAAAGTTTAACAGAGAAAAACACAGACTTATTCATTTTAAAAAATGAAACCAAATGTATGAAAGGTTTTTGGAACTGTAGCTGATCACAAGCTGATTATGAGTCAGGTACAGGCATAATGTGTCTGTCAAAATGCAATGTTATGTAATTTTTTAAAAATATAAATACTGGCTTCTGAACAGATCAGATCTTCTTTAAATACTTTGTCCAGTTCTGAACCTCACCTGTTAAGGAAAACCCATAAAATAAGAATAGGTGCAGGATAGAGCAATAAGGAGATTGGAAAATTGTAAGAAAAGTGTATTTTAGGAACTCGAATATTGAAAAAGGTGATGACAGAAAATATGATAGCTTTAAAAAAAAATACCAAAAGGAGTATCACACAGAACACAGCTACAACCTCTTCTCTACCCTTTCAGAATGCAGGATGTGGAATAAAACTATGACTTTAGAGGAAAGAATAATCCAATTGCATGTTAGTTTAACAAAAGAGTCAATTATCGAGAGAGCTGGTAGAGTCTCCATCACTGCAAGCGTTCAAGGAGAAGCAAACTAGCCATCTGTCAGGGATGCTTTAGTTTGAATTTTTGCCCTTAACAGGATGTTGCAGTCAATTGTCTTAAGTTGTCCCTTCCAATTTTGTGATTCTATTTTGTACCCCAAATATTTTAGAAGTACAGTTACAGAAATAGATGAGGGTGGAATTGTGGAGAAATATAGGTAGGCTATTTATATGTACACTATTTCAAGATCTACATATTTACCTGCAGGATTTTAATATTGTAAAAACCTGAATCCAGTATGACATTTGAATTCAAGAACTTCCTAGGGGATTAATAGGATTAGCTAGTTTGTGAAGAAATTTATGGAAATTAATTTCCAATCTACCTACAAAATTAATTTATAACCACCTATTTCACTGTAACACAATCTGAAATGTTAAGATGCTCCTCTTTTATTCTTTTTCCATATCATCCATCTTGATAAAGCAAGAATATTTAACATACAGGTTTTTGATCCACCAAAATACACTTTAGGTTGTTCTTTAATTAAGAAAATATTGTAATATTATAGATGAATAATGTAACTGGGACTCAATGTGTACTTCATAAAAAATGTATTAAATTGTATTAAAGATACGGTGTTGCTTACGTTCAATTTTGGGGAATTAATGGAACAAATAAAAAGAAATGTATGCATACCGAGGAATGAAATCTGAGTTCATTTTTAACTCTGGGTAAAACAAAAAACATTTGCACTTTTTTATTTCTCCTCTTGATAATTGAAAATCTATGGGAGGGAGGAAGTTTCTTCTAATGCTATAATCACCAGATTTCTAGTTTTTAAAAATCCTTCTAAAAGCTGGCCTTTAAAGCAAAACCTGTGGTCACTTTTCTGCCCTATTGATTGGTTGAATTTATATAGCTACCCATTTCACTCACATGTGACACCTGGTAACATATACAATTTAAACACAAAATCAACATATTCACCATTAAAACCAATTAAAATGGTTAAAAACTGTATTTGGTAAGAAAAGACTCTAGTCTAGAGTATGGATGCCTTTGAGTGCAGAGAACTGAGACAGAGTCATGGGAAACAGTGAAGTTAAATGGTAGAATTTGCTGGAAAATCAAGAATCAATGTGTGCCTTTTGTCCAGATCATATGTGATTTGCATGAACCAATGAGAAGCAAAACTAATACAGAGCAAGCAACAGTGATTAGTGAGAGTCCTTGTGTATTTAAACTCAAACTTATACCATAGTTGCATCAGATTTTTTAAAAAGTTGACTACAACAGGGATCACCAACCTTTTGGACCTCAGAGACCACCAAATTTATGATTTTAAATCCCGAGGACCGGAGACCTTGGGAAAATCCCCCCAAAAAATCTTCAGGAAAATTCCCCATCCTGTTTTCCTACCAATTGATCATTCTTTATTTGGGATTGCAGGATACCGTCTTCCAGCTTTGTTCTCAGGGAGAGAGAGAGAGAGAGAGAGAGACTTTTAGCTTCATGCAAGGAAAACAGCAGAAGTCTTTCTTTCTCTCCCTCAAACTCCACCAGAAATAAGTCTTTGCTGGCACAGCCTCTTGGAGCAAAGATGCCTTGCAGAGTCCCAAAGACTCATTTCTGGTGGAATTGGGGGGAGAGAAAGAAATACTTTTGCTGCTTTCCTTGCATGCAGACAAAGCAGAAGAAAGATGTGGAAAGAAGCAGCCTGGTGGCCAAGCAAGGCACAATGGGGTGAGGGGGGCAAGTTGTCCCCCTCTGCCCTTTCTCTCCTCCCCTCACTACCTCATGTTGTTCACAATGCAAGTGATGCAAGCTTTGTGTCCCCACGAGCCATATGGAGAGCGCAGCCTTGTGTTCCCACACAGCTTGGATTAATTGCTTTGGGGGTGCTTTGGGGGTGACATTTCTCTGCAGACCACCAAAATTTTATTGCGGACCACCAATGGTCCCTAGCCCGCTGTTTGGCAACCACTGTTCTAGAGCTTCTTAAAAAAATTGATTGCAAAAATTGATTGACATCTTTTGGTGGTAGGCATAATATCAATACAAATTACATTTGGAACCAATTTTGTTATATTTCAGAATCCAAGAATATGTCTTTTGTAAATGTCCTTTTTTCCCTTCCAATTCCATTTTTGTTACATATAAATACACTATAAATACATTCTAACTATATATACAACATTAGGAAAGAACTTCACAAGTGTAAACAACGATAACTAAAAGAAGGAAAGTCTAATGTGGTATTTTGCAAGCTTTGCTAACTTGCATGCCTGAACATAGAGATACATATGAGAAATTTGATTTTAGCCAGAATGTCAACAAGTAAAACAGTTGTAAGACTTTCCTAATAGAATTCATGATTTGTATTAAAAAGGGCAACTATAATACCTCCCACAAAAAGACTTTAGAAACATTTAGAGTGGATATATTTTAGAGAATAAATTTTAGAATATTCTTTGAGTCAAGCTCCACTCTTTTGATTTTTCATGGAAAATATATAGAGAAAGCAAACTGGTAGGGATTTTATTCTGTCTTAAGTATTATGTCAAATAATATACCCCCTTTCCTAACAGGCAAAAAAGGAGGGCCTACTGCAAGATACCACTCCAGACCAGGAGGCAGTCTTAAAAAATATAGAAGATAAGATCTTAGAAATAAAACTGTATTTATTTCATGTAGTTTGTTACTGAAGAGATAATGTCACCATTTTGAAGTGCATTCAACAAGATGTTGATAATCTCAAGCAAATTCAAAATAAACAAATGTGTTCAGACCTCTAAATGCTTACTATCTACAAGAGAACCACTTTTTAAAAAAGTGGGTATATTAAAGACGTATACATTTCAAATAACAAAGCAATAATAATCTTACATTTTATATAATTTTAATATGTTCACTTCTCCGTGCACGCTTAAAGTGACTCGGTAGCTAGGTTTTCTTTGGACGTTTTTCTGAACTAAGTAGACTATAGTTTGTGTTTGAATACAAAAAGATATTTTTCATTTTGAAACCCAATCACATGGTTGGTTTTAAACATGTTTCTTTTAATTTATTTATTTAAATAGCGAATGTAGTATAACAAATAAAAAATCGGCCGAAATTATCCAGGATAAATGGATATTTCATAATGAATGTACCATAGGACTTTTGTTTTTTTTGGGGGGGGGGAGGGGGAGAGAAAGTATCATTCTATCAGCACTTGTTGAAGGTAGAAAATACAGATGACTGAAGCGCAATCGGTTACCGCGTTCGGCTGTTAACCGAAAGGTTGGTGGTTCGAGCCCACCCAGGGACACTTCCTACTGCTTTCATGTGCAGAACCTTTAAAAAAAGTGCCTGTTTTATCGACTGAAGAGGAAAATGCAGGGGATTGATTTGATGCGCGCGCACACACACGAGCTCTACACTCCCGTTTATTTGAAATAAAAATGAAATAAAAACCATACGGTGCAGGCATACTATAGAATCTGCTCTGCAATAATTTCAAGGGTGGTTCTGTTGAACCCCCTTTCCGTGCCTCGCCTCCTTCCTCGCAACACCCACGTGCTCTTTGCAAATGCATTATAGAAAAGAGCTCCTTCCTCTCTGCCCAAGACGCAGCATAAGTTACGTCTGCACTGTTGATTCTCGCCACTTTTCCAGCCGCAGCAGTCCTTTCAAAGAGGGGGCCCGTAAGGGGGATCCGGTTGCCGAAGCCCTCCCTGTTCTTGCCTGGCCACAGCGACCAACCCTCCCACTGCAAATTCTCCCTTTCGCAGCTCCTTTCTTTCCGGCCGCAGCATGGCAGCGCTTTCCCCCTGCCCCGTTCTCCACAGTAAGGGAGGGGCTCTTCACAGTAGCCGCCGCCTCTTCTTTCGACTCTGGCAAGACCCTCGCAGGGCCAGGAGGCTGCCGCTTCAGGCAGATGTATTCGTCTCCTTCCTTGGGGGTTTAAAAACAACCGTGTGGTGGTGCAGCTGGGCATTGCCCGAGTTTCCTGCGAGAAACTGAGTCCAGCGGCAGCAGCGCCCAGCCAAATAATCAGTTACAGATCCCCCACCCCACCACGCCCGGTGGCCCTCTTGCGTCATACAGTTTCTCTCTTAAAAAAAAAACTAAAAAAAACAAACTTGGGGGGTGGGAGAAGACAATGCTGGGACAAATGCCAACAGGAGAAACAATTATGTAACAGCACTGAGAGGAAGGCAGATCCAAAACTGTATTTGCCTTTTAATTTTGTGTTCCCTTCTCCTCCCCTTCCCCCTCTCCTAGTTTTTCTGCCGGAATTTAAGCTTGGATCTGGCTGCACTTTGCGCCCTGGAGTTGAATTTGTTTTCAGGGCCCGCCCGGTTGCAACATCTCCCTTCGTTCCCGCCGCAGAGTTGCTGAACGTCCTGGGAAAGAGGAATCTTTCCACCGAATTTGCCTATAGCCTTTTCCCCGTCCTCTTTCCCTTGTAAAAAGTGCGGTTGGACCCGCGAATACCTTCTCTGTCATAAACTGCCTTCCGAGTCCAATCCACTTTTCGATCCAATGTTATAACCGGACCCCGACTGTAAGACATTAAACCCGTCGGTTTCTTTCCGACATCGAATTCGTAATTCTCAACCCTGGAAACACTCGGCTGCTTTTCTTCCAAAAGATTTCTGGCACTCTCAGGATTACCCATGCAACACACACACACACACACACACACACCTCGCGCGTGCCTTTTTCTTTCGCTCTTTCAAACTGCCTTTGAACTTTATCCCTTTTTTGTTTCAAACCAGGACCTGTCTTTCAAATAGAAGCCTACCTGTAACAAAAGTACATCTTAGCTGGGAGAGATTTTTTTTTTTTTTAATGTTTTATAAGTTCAAAACGAAAACTTCGGCTTAGAATCTTTTTTAAATATTTCATTCTGTACAAAATGGCTTCGTGTTTTCAGAATCTGCCCAGGAAAAAGATACACTAGGCTTTCAAAAATCTATCTCAGATGTACTGTACTGTTTGCTCAACCAAACTGATCTAGGGTCAAAACAGTAAAATTTGGTTAGTAGATGACAAATTGTTAAAGCACTACATTAGTAAAGTACCATTTAATAATGCACTATAATTAAAGCACTACATTGCTTTTTTGTGTTGTTAGCAAGAAAATTACATGAATGGCTCAAAGGTGGCAAAGTGGTTCCTCTTCAGGGAAGACTTTATTTTCCCTTTACTTTTTAGGTAAAGAGATCAGCCACTTGTTGCAACATATAAGTAGCTCTCCTGCTTCTAAATTATAGAAATGGAGCAGGTGCCTGACCATGAGAGGAGGCTGACGTAAGCTCTCTGAAATGAAACACCAGTTGGAGAGGATTCACTCAAATCTACAATATCCCTTCTATTCATAAAGTGCTGTGTCCTTTCTGAATTCCTAAAGCATAATTAATTAAAATATAATGTTACACTCAAGTGCAGTGCATTTTTTTAATTAATACATGTAAGAACCAAGCCTAAACATATATTTTTAAAGATATTAAAAGCTAAAAGTAGATGAAGAATGCTTTTGAATGCAGTTCATTTTTATTTTGATAGCAGAGATCTCTTCCCTATTTTATACAGGACTATAGTTTTATTTAAATCCCTGCAAATAATATGATACTTCAGAGAAGTTGTGCAAAACAGTGAGCTGCTGAAGTGTTCACCTTTCTTGACTGACTGACTTTGGAGATAAAATGCTGGTCTTTGGCAGGATTATACTCACATTTTTCTGGAGGTTGTGTAGCATTAGAGGATATGGACACAGAGGTGCCTAATATTAAGTACTGAAACAATGTTTAAAAGATACTTGTAAGCATAAGACTTCATCTTCACAGTCTTTGTTCCTTGTGTCCCTTGGTTCATTTCTATTGTTATCCCTCATCACATTTTCCAATGTTCCACTTCCAGTTAGTCACACACCCAGAATTCACCCTTTCCCGACCTCTTCTTTCAGCTGTCTTGGATCTCCAAATCAAAATCTCAAAAGACTTGAACTTCTCCTCTGCTTCCTGGTTCTCTGACTCAGGAATACCATCCTTGAAAATTCTAACAAGGCTGCAAGGATGAGGATTGTACAGCAGTCATTCACAAAAGAGGCATTCTGTTCTCTGTACTGTTCTTAAGTGTACTTAAGATTGAAAGCAAGCTTCACTTTAAGCAACCTTAATCAGCTTTGCCTAATTTGGTGTCTTCTGGACAGAGACAGTTAGTTGTATATGATGGGGATTTTAGGTTAACCCATTGAAAAGCTCTGCCGGAAAGCTGATCTATAGGAAACTTGAGGCTACTTCTGAGTGGTGTGATTCATTCTCTCCCTCCCTCCCTCTCTCTCTCACACACACTTTTTATAGTTAAACAAATGAACTAAAAGAGATCCTGAGTTCTAGTCCCACAAGTTGGATACTGGCTTGGGAGGAATGGATGATTTAAGACAGTTTGCAAGGCATGTTTGCTCACCCACAAGGATTTAGTAGTCTGAGCATAGTAACTCCCCCCCCCCCAGCATTAGACAGCTCTGCATCTTCCACATCTGCCTTCTTCTCTTTCTACCCTTCCCTTTCCAGGAAGAAAAGGAAAGAAAGAAAGAAAGGAAAGGGAAAATGGGAAGGAAGGAAGAAGGAAAGCAGAAAGCAGGAAAAAGTGCAGAAAAGGAAAAAGGAGAGAAGAGGTAAAAAGAGGAACAAAGGAAGGGAACAGAAAAAAGTACAGTAAAAAGAAATGGTGGAGAAAAAAGGAAAGAAGAAATACGGAAAAAAGGGAATGGAGAGGAAACCAGGTAGGGGAAAAGAAAAAGAATGAAGGAAGGGAAATGAAGAATGGGAGGAAGATTAATGCAGAAAATATAGAAAAGAGGAATGAAAAACAGAAGGAAGAAAAGAAGAAAAAAAGTGGGTGGAGAGGAGGAGGAGGAGGAGGAGGAAATGAGAATAAAGCAGGCAGCGAGAAGAAGGCGAGAAAGGAATAAGGACCCTGGGAGGAGAGCATCTTCTCTCTGCCAATCCTCCCCGCTGGAACGGCGCAGACATCCTCCCTATTTCTCCGGCCTCGATGAACCCGAGAGGAAGGACCGTGACCGAGGACCGAACATCAGGGGTTCCCCAAGAGGCAGGCGACACCGAGGCAGAGCAGAGAGCCCCAGCGAAAGAGCGACTCGGGGTTAATTCGATCGGAAGAGACACTTGGGAAGCTGGGTGCGGCAGGGGAGTGGGATCTATTTTCTCTCAAAGGTCCGAGCCTTATTCAAAGGAAATGAAAGCAGAAATGAGCCCCGTACCCTACCGCTTGGGCTCGGAAAGCCAGGAACAACTCCCCACTGGCGATGGCTCAGCTCTAGTCGCCAGCACGAGCTTACACGTCCCGCGGGAGCCCTGAGCCAGAATTTGTCCTGCCTCCTGTTGGGACGGGTGGTATCAATGCAAGCTGTTTAATCAAATGTCCTCTCCATCCATGAAAAGACAAAAGGGAAATAGTATTTTAGACGCTAGCGGATTGTTCCATGCCAAGAAGGAATACACTGTTATGATTGGCGGTACAGTCAGCCAGATGTTTAGATTTGGCATTTTGTCTACTTATCCAGTAGGATAAGGCAAATGTTATTTAATAATATTAAATGTATTATTATTACCGTGTATGTAGTACACAATAAAATTCACACTCAGATGAAAACTTAATAATTCAAGTCCTAATCAAAACATTTTAAAAAATATGAAAATAAAAAATAAAACTATTTCCCTGCATCATTATGGCACCACATGGTTTGCAGGAAAAGTAAAGGCAAAGCAAAGCAAGGGCCTTGTAAAGCTCCTTTCAGAATACACCAATACAAATAACTGGGACTTCAATTAACCATCTCTAAATTGAACTAATAACATCTGACTATTATTTTCTTCCAGGCCTGCCAAATGTGTGAGAGAGGCTCACAGAGCAGGGAACCAGCATTTCCTGCAGCATTCATTATCCTACTCAATTTCATAAATATTGTTAATATTATAGTGGATCCTTATGAAAAAAATCTGAGAGTTTATGATAAACAATTTCTCTAACAGCAAGCAGGATCTGCTAATTTTGGAATCCTTCTATTCCATTATTTGAAAGATTCAGCTAGCAAAGTGTAATGATTGAAAAGAAAAATACAGTTCTTCAAATTAAATATTGTAGTGCTAAATTAATATTAACAGAATTATAATATGAATTTTCTCTCAGTCTGCAATTATTGGTTGTGATATGATCTATTTTCATTTCTATACATCCACACAGTGGACTCAGAAGCACAAAAGCCATTTTAGAATGAGTCATGCCTATGAAACATTTTAACACCTGATTTACTTAACCATGATTCACTGAATTAAGCCAGTGCTCAGGATTGCTTATTAACCTGGCCATAAACTAAAGTTTCTGGCTAAATTTGCATAACATTGAGCCACAAATAAACAACCTTAAATTAGGATTGTGATGTTGTTCGAATATAGCAATATAGGAAAAAGTGATTTTCCCTCAAATTTTTATCATATAGAGATTATAAACTGAATTTGTTTTATATTTGAGTTGCAGATCTTGAATTTCAAATCTGAAATTCTCCTACCACCACAAATCTCCTACCACCACAAGACCATAAAGGGAATCAAAACTTATATTGTTCAAGTATAAGATTATTTGCTTATTGGTGCAAAGTTTTGATCTACATTTATTTAAACCATGATTAGGGAACATGATATTTTCAATCTAGATATGCCCCTAGAGATCCAGCTTGAAAAGATTGACCTGGAACAAAAATATTTTTATTTAGATATTATAGATAACAATAAAACTCAATTACATAGTCATCTAGGAATGTCATATGTGTTGACATCTGGGGCTGTAAACTGTGAAAACTAGAAAGTATTGGTGAAAATCTATGCAAGTTCCCAGTTAATCTAAGATAGCTACATTTCTTCTTATGGATGAAAAATTGTGTGCTCCCAGAACATCTGCAAATTTTGTAACTAATGTCCTTAATAAATTCAACTCAGCTTGCAATCTTGCAAACCAAGAAACAAGAACAATATACCTGAAATTCTAGGGATTAGAATCTGCATATAAAAATTCTTTTGTTTTTATATCTAAAGTTTCAATTCAGAAATAACAAATAGTGCTTTGTACATAGAGAACAAACTGATAATGCCATTTAGAGCTCATGAACTTGACTGCAAAGAACTCAGCTGAGTTGCAACAATGTTTTAAGATTCAGTGCGGAAGGAAGGCCTCTTTGAAATCTATAGCGAGATCAAGCATTAAGGTTTTATACATTGCCAAATTCAGAATATTCTGAGATGTGATCTGTTGTTGAAAGTCCTAGATATTTTGAAGGTTCATATCACTAGGCCAAAAAGAGGAGTGACACTTACTTTAAAACATTTGTCAGAAAATAAAAATTGAAATTCCTTGTTTCTTTATGAAAACCTAGTTTTAAAATAATGATTTCAAGTCAGGCATAGCTAACTTGGGTTCAAAATAAATAAATATAAAACTATGATTTAGCCTCATTCTATTTTTACATCTGTGGAAATGAATTATAAAAGGCAGTTTGGAATATATTGGTTCCTCTGTAAAATGTAAGTATTTAATACCTGCAAATTGACAGCTAGAAGAAAAACCTTTCTTGCCATAAGTAGTCATTAAAAAAAGTTGTACTGAAAGGTTGCAGCCTGAACACTCTGGTAAGAGAAAGGAGGGGAGGAAGAATATATTAAGATGAACTAAACTCAACCAATTTTCTGGATAGCTTGTTTATGGAAATGGTTTGACATAGAAATATGAAACAAAGCTTTAAGTGAAGTATAGCATTCAAAGAACCTCTGAAAACTAAGTTGTTTTTTTACATATCATATAAATTATTTAGGAAGGGGAAAAGGAAGGAAGGAGTAATTTCCTAGTATTAAATCTTTTCAATTATTCTATGTATATATAAAATAGAATTATCAAGCTCAATTACTTCTTAGATTTATTTTGGATTAATTTATGAAACAATAATCCAGTTATTTACATTATTTTCCTTCTTAAATATCACATTTCCTCCTGGATAGCACTGGAGGCATGAATACCTAATCCAGCCATTTTGCCTCCAGAAATGGCCATCACCTGCCATTGGGAAGTTAATTAAATTGGTATGGTGAGACATTTTTTTCTTGAGTATGCTGATCTCAGATATATTGCTTTCAAGCTTAGAAAATCCATTTCAGACATGGCAATAATTAGCTATATTTTCCCTATGATCAACAAATGTCACCTCTCAAGAATTTTCCATAATCAATAACAATTGTTCTAATCCATTTCAAATTGCAGTCCTTACTTTATCCAACCTAATATCCCACATATATGTTGGGTGTTGTAACTATGTATCATTTATGTGTTTGCAATTGTATATCAATG
>BLBF01000094.1:2369713-2394686 GCA_015471245.1 Laticauda colubrina | reverse complement strand
TCCTAATATCCTGCTGTTGTTTGAGTCATTGTTAAATTTGTATATTCTGTCTGACCTAAGCTTAACCTAGGTTCTGAATAAACAATCACCCCCTTTTTGAATGAGCATAATAAAAGAGCTTGTACCCAGCCATTCTGGGCGCACTCATCACGAGGAACTTCGTCTCCTGTCGTTTCTCTCTCCTTCGCTCCCTATCATGAGACGCCCATCTGATGCGGGATAGCAGATACCGCAGTTGGGCATTAATTCTCACTAAGTCTGTACAGGTAGGAATGATGGGAGCGAATGCCCAGTGTGTTTGACGAAAGCTTTCGTGCACATTAACTTGGGAGGAAAAGCATTTTACTGGAAGAAGACTAGAGTGTAGTCTTCAGAATTATATTCTGTATTTAAATATGCTTTGATTCAGCCCAGTGAGGTACATTTATTGGATAAAGAATATACGAACTATAATTAATTCACAATATAGTAGATTAGATTATTAATTGCTCTCATTGAATTCTGCTATGAGCATCATGCCAAATTGTCCATTTTACTACTCCAAATTAAAAAACAATAGAAAAATATTACAGTGCTCTGTATAATTTCAGATATACTGTAGTTTTCTTTGATTTTAATACAACTTTTTGCTATAGATTTTATTTTACTTAAAACTCTAACATTAAACATTTAGTTATTTCTTTGTACTCTTTTTTTTTTGTTTAAAAGGTTGTATCTGGTGTTTCTCCATTGATGCAGATTGCAGTAAATTCCCTATCTCAGGATTATTAACCCAAATTTTGAATCATCTCTCACATCAAAACATATTTTGCTATTTTAGTTTCTAATTTAAATTTGTCTCTATAACCATCACAGACTAGGAATTTATGACTTTTTCATTTTTTACACATAAAACTTCTAGAAGCAGAACTGTTAAATCAATATTGTTTGATTTGGTCAATCAAAATGTATTAATTAGGAATTTAATGTAAAAAGATAGTAAGGTTTTTTGCAATAAATATCTTATAAGGCAGTGGAAAGTTATGTTAAGAACACTGTTATAGCTACATTTTACAGTTTAAAAAGTGGTGTTTGGAGAACTACTTTTGCTGAGTGTTATTTGCAAATTCTTACTGGAATAATTTATAAGAAGTTCTAGAACTGCAACCAACTAAAGATATGGGATTCTTTGAATCAATGTCAGCGGCTAAAGGCTATATGAATGAATCCATGAAGTTTTCTTATAAACAGTTCAAAAGCAATTTGTATTGTCTTCTTCGGGATATTTTCAATTTCCCAGTTTAACCTAGTCCTATTTTCCTAATTATCTCCCACCCAAACACAAATCAGATTCAATCCAGATTAATATTTTAATAAGCCAAGATTAGTCATATCTTGAGTAGTATGCATTAACAACTCTTATTATAATTTCAACAGTTTTCCTTAGAAAGTTCCATTTATTTGAATTGGAATAAACTATATTTAGTAGTGGTTTGCCTTTGACTATCTATTTTGTAAAATAACCTCTTTATGATGAGGTCAGAAATTGCGCTTAGTGTTTGTACATGGACACACACATCCCTCCAAACATGCCCATGCATACAGATTTACTCAGACAAAACCACTTTTAAACATTAGGTTGGATTCAGATACAATTAATTCAGAGTTATTAAATTATTTTAAAATATTAGCTGAAAAGGTACATGTATGCAGATCTGCATACCATAGAAGATTTTAAAATTGGATGTTAAAGGAGTAATGTCTAAACTTCTGAATCAGTTTGTGTGTGATGGCTTGAGGTTTCTTCTTTTCTTATCTTGAGGAAATAATCCAATTATGTTAAATTCAATGGTTGTTCTGTTGATTTCAACAGTGGAAAGTTTTAAAGAATAAGGCAATGTTTTAACTTTACATCAATACAGAATCCTTTATTTACTCTCCAAGTGTTATTTAGAGTGGAATGCTTTCTTTAATAACTCCTTTAAGGCCCTGTCACACTGGCCGACGGATGCAAAACATTTGTAAAAAGGACACAGCGGACGAGAAAAATGTTCCAACCGTTGTTGTCCGCTCTCAAAAGGGGCAAAAATTTGCATAACCAGAGCGGACAACACGGAAAGGAATGGGGGGAGGACGCAGGGCAGATGGAAAGCGGATGCTCCACGGAAGCCTAGCGGATGGAAGTGGATGGGAGCGGATGGCACATCTGCAAGGCTTCCGGGGGACTGCAGCAAAGTGGACGTGCAGCAGAAAGAGCGGATGCAGAGTGGACGCCGAGCGGATGAAGCGGATGCAGAGTGGAAGCCGAGCAGATGAAGCGGATGCACAGCGGAAGCCTAGCGTTCACTGCGCATGCGGGGAGGATGCATCAGCCCCGCGGATATAAAGGGAAGCAGCTCCCAAGCAGGTCAACATTCAGAGGAAAGACCTGCTTCCAGACACATCGACTGCCTGCCTGCCTGCCAGCCTGTCTGCCAGCCTTGCTGCCTGCCTGCCTGCCTGCCTGCCAGCCAGCAACCCCACAACCATGGGGAAGAAGAGAAAGCCTCAGCCATCTGCTGCCAGCCCTGGCAAGAGGGACAGGGCCACCCTCCCACCCCCTGGCCCTCACTCTGCATCTGCTGGGGCTTCTTCAGCACGGGCTCGCTCTTCTGGGGCTGGGGCTTCTGCTGCTTCTGCTTCTGGAGGAGCTGCTGCTGCTGCTTCTGGCGGTGGTGCTTCTGCTGGTGCTTACTCTGCTGAAGCTGCTCCTCGTCCTGCTGGTCCTGCTGGTGCTCCTGGTCCTGCTGGTGCTGCTGGTGCTTACTCTGCTGCTACTGATCCTGTTCCTGCTGGTGCTGCTGCTGCTGGTCCTGCTGGTGCTGCTGCTGCTGGTGGTGTGGAGGAACAGCCCCTACAACCTGGAAGCCCCTCTGATGAGGGTCCATGTGGTCCTGCCAAAGGGAGGAAGAGGCAGATGCGAGAACGGGAGAGGAGGCAATAGAACATCGAGGAGGAACATGAGGATGAGGTGCTGGAGTGGCTGAGAGAGAATGAGTATCTATGGTGGAAGGGACACAGGCTCTATAGGGACACCAAAAGGAAGCAGGCTGCTTGGAGAGAGAAGACAGAGAGCCTGGGCTACACTTCGAAGGTGCTCCTTGGCTGGTGGAAGCACATGCACACCTGGTACGGGAAGCTGCACCTCAAGAAATCTGGCCAGGCCACGGTCAAGCTAACGGACAGAGAGACCTACGTCATGGCCAAGTGCAGCTTCCTGGAGGGTGAGATCCGCCACCGAGGAGTAGCCCCTCTCACAACCCTCTTTCTCAGGCAGCCTGCTGAGAGCCAGTTCTCTTCCGGCCGAGAGTGAGCTCCTGTCTCCAGGCAGGTGTCTGTGGAGCGTGCCACGACAGAGGACCCATGGACAGCTGTTCTAACTGTGGCAAAGCCCTGGCGCAGTGGGAGAAAGGAGATGGCACTTCCACCACAGTCCAACCCGCATCCACCCCCAGCTCCACCTCCGCAGAAATGGCAGAGAGCCAGACAGGAGGGGCAGAGCCACACTGTCCTGCTGGAGATCAGGGACACCATCAGAAGCAGCATAGATCTCCTCTCTCAGTTGGTATACACTGACATACTATCCTCCAACCGCAAGCCCTTCCTCATCTATGTCAACCAGACCCTCCTGGACATGTCCGAATCACAGTACCAGGTGATCAAGGAAAGAATCACCGGTCTTCTTCACAACCCTCCAGACCCAGCTGAACCTGCTCCCACCCAGTCCAGGTCTGCTCCTCCACCCCAGGTGATGTCCCTCCCATTCCAAGGCTTTCCACAGGCCCTCACAGACCAGGGCTATGGCTACCAGGAGGTCCAGCAGCATAGGCAGCAGCCCTACCCAGTCCAGGCACAGGTTCATCGGATGACACTGTTGCCACCGGTTCCACTGATGCCACCAATGCCACCCATGCCACTACTGCCACCAACGCCACCTATGACACCGATGCCAATCCTCACCCAGCTGCAGACCAGACAGCTCCACTACACTGCTCCTTCCTCCACCCCACAGCCAAGCCTGGCCTCAGTACATCTGTCGTCGGTACTGGGGCTGACACCCCATGGCATGGAGGAAGGAACTCTCAACATCACGGGGCTGAGCCAGCTCTCTGAGAGCTTCCTCAACACACCGTCCCCTGTTGTCCTCTCAGGACCAGGCACCCCTGTGGCGCTTCAGACCAGCACTCCAGCACCACCCACCTCCACAGCACCTGGACCCTTCACCCCTGAGACTGGGCACACCTCTGAGTGACAGAGAAGAGTGTCAAAGACTTGGTGGCTACCTGTATACTTTATTTGGACACTTGACTTGGGTCATTTTTCTTTTACAGCTTGTTATTAACAAAAATTATCTTTGCTTCACACACTTGCTTCATTTATTTTTGTAAATAAAGTCTTGGTGGAAACTTTTAGAAATGGTTTAAGCCTTTGCATGCTTGTGGGATGGGTAAGGATAGCAGTGGGATGGGCAGGGATACTTTTGGGATGGGTAATAGCTGTGGGATGGGCAGGGATACCTTTGAGATGGGTTAAGATAGCTGTGGGATGGGCAGGGATACCTTTGAGATGGGTTAAGATAGCTGTGGGATGGGCAGGGATACCTGTGGAATGGGTAATAGCTGTGTGATTGGTAAGGATAGCAGTAGGATGGGCAGGGATACCTTTGGAATGGGTAATAGCTGTGGGATAGATAAGCCTCCAGTGCAAGCATAGTGGGACTGTATGGTCCACCCTCCCAGGTGCCACACCTATGGCCCTTTATTATCAATAACAATTTAATCATTCATCAACACATTTCAACATAAACACAACTCTTTATTAAATGCCTTGTTCATTGGAGGGCCACTCAACATACATGGCACAATCTCATCCGTGTGATGAGACAGGCTGAAGGAAGCATCCATTAAACATCTATCATCCTGTCTTGCCACTCCACTGCTCCAGCTGGGGAGTTGCACCAGTGTTTCAGGAGGTTGCGCTGCTTCTTTCCTTCAAGTGAGA
The DNA here is from genome assembly GCA_015471245.1 of Laticauda colubrina. Taxonomy (NCBI): domain Eukaryota; kingdom Metazoa; phylum Chordata; class Lepidosauria; order Squamata; family Elapidae; genus Laticauda; species Laticauda colubrina. The sequence goes on along the minus strand of BLBF01000094.1, from coordinate 2,389,667 downwards.
CTCTGTTGGGGCCTTGCACATCCTCAGTGTCTATCAGGTTTCGCCCTTGCCTCCATTCACCAGGCTCCATGTCCCCATTGCCTTGTTGGAGGTCCACGAGCCTGTTCTGCAAGACTGGGTAGCAGGTGCGCATGAGATTGTGCAGGATGCAGCAAGCTTCCACGATGTTCCTCATGGTCTCTGGGCGATGCTGCATGGTGGTGAGAAGTACCTGGAACTTGTTTGCCAGGATGCCAAAGGCGTTCTCCACCACCCGTCTTGCCCTGGACAGCCTGTAGTTGAAGATCCTCTCTTCACGGGTGAGGCATCTGGAGGTGTACATCTTCATGAGGTAGGTTCTGAGGGAGAAGGCGTCATCCCCCACGATGAAGTAAGGCACATCTTGCGTGTCGTTGGGCAGGGGGTCTGGATCTGGGAAGCCCATGATGAGGTTGCGTTCCAGCCCCTCCTTGAGGTGACTGGAATTGTATACCTGGACATCTGAAGATGACCCGTTGCCTGAAGCATCGATATACATGAACTTGTAGTCAGCATCGACCATGGCGAAGAGGATGATGCTGAAGAAGCCCTTGTAGTTGAAATAAGTGGACCCCGACTTGGCTGGAGCTTTGCAGGCCACGTGCTTGCCATCTATGGCTCCAACGGTGTGGGGGAAGTTCCACTTCTGATACCATTGCTCTGCAACTTTCTTCCAGCCTTCTTCAGTGGAGGGGCACTGGAGGAGCTCCTCCAGGTACTCTTCGATGATGGCCTGCACCACTTCTCTGACCACAATGCTGATGGTGTTATGTGGCACCCTCCAGCCGTACTGCATGCTCCTGTAGGTGGTCCCTGAGGCCAGGTGGCGCAGAGTCAGTGCCACCTTGAGCCCAGGGTCCAGGCTGGGCCGGAGGTTGGTGCTCTGCTTGGTCAACCTGGGTCTCAGCTGCTCCACAACTTCATTAAACATGGCTGGAGGCATCCTCATGAAGTTCTGAATGCACGAGGGTCTTCGTTCCTCAGCTCCACCATCAGCTTGTTGTACAGTCCGTACTCTGCTCTTCTCCCGATCCATCTTTGGACCCAGACGCTTCTTGGCCGCCTCCTTTTCTTCCCATAGAACAGTTGAAAGAGCCTGTAGATGGCTTCGCACTGTTGCAGAACGATGGTGGCTACCAAAAGGACTGTGTTATGATCCATGGTGACTGGATGCTGTGGAAGAGCAAGAGCCAGATGAAGGCTGCAGAGGTCTGCACAGCAGGGCTGCTGGTCTGAAAGTGAGATCCAGGTGAGTTCCTCCCCCTTTTTATAGGCAATATAGGTTTTTCCCTATGTGTCCTTTTGCATCCTCTAGGCATCCTCTAGACATCCTTAATATCCGAGATAGGTCCCCTCTGCAAACTTTTTTTCCATTTTAAATGCTTTCTTTGCGAGCTGCATCTGCTTTCATCCTTTCTCCATCCGTGCTACTAACGCTGCACGTCCGTTCCACGTCCATTCCGCTTCCTCCCTGTGTCCGCTTTCCGCTGAAGCGGATTTGAGTTGCGCGGATGCGCAGCGGATGCCTAGCGGATGTAGCAGACGCGTAACGGATGCCAACGGATGCAGAACGGATGTTCCCCGTATGCGTAGCGGATGCAGAACGGACGCATTGGATACATTTTCCGCTCAAAAAGCGGATGAAATGTCAGTAGACAGATGCTGGACGGATAGAGAGGAAGAAAACGGACGCAGTGAGTACAGAACGGATGCATCGCGTTAACCAACGGATGGCAAGTGTTTCTCTCCGTTTTATATCCTCTTTCCATCCGTTGGTGCAGTGTGACATGGGCTTAAATTATTGCACTACACATTTCATCCATTTTGGGTAAGTACAATGGAATAGGCTTGTGGCACAATAATCTTAACCCCTCTCAAGTTTCCACTATTCTAAACCTCTGGCATTCTTATTTCTCAGCCAAGAACCACCTTGCTTAGTTTCTGAAGAAAGACAAGATAACCCAACTATTATGCTTAAAAACTGCAACAACAAATTCTTAGATTTATGAATTATCTGCAAGAAGAGCAAAATGGTTGGAATTAAAGTCAATAAAATACAGTATTGACAGCCTAGTTATAACAGCCTAGTTATGACAAATCTGGATGACATGACTACTTTGAGTTTGAATGGGATTACCGAAATTTAGAAAAAAGTAAATTTATAATTGAATATATTCAAATTAAGAGCCAGTTTGGTGTAGTGGTTAAAACTAGAAACAGAAGAGCATGAGTTGAAGTCTCACTTTGAGCACAGAGCCAGCTGGGTGATCTTGGAGTAATCACTTTCTCTCAATCCTATCTCTCTCAATTTTAGAAAAAAGGGAATGGTAGACCACTTCTAAAATCAGAGAATACTGCAGGAACTTGTCCAGGCAATTACTAAAAGTCATAATGACTTGAATGTGAAAGAAAGAAAGGAAGGAAGGAAGAAAGAAAGAGAGAAAGAAAGAAAGAAAGAAAGAAAGAAAGAAAGAAGGAAAGAAAAAGGAAGGAAGGAGGAAGAAAGAAAGGAAGGAAGAAAAATTTAATTTCAGCATTTAACTCTTTGGTTTTGGGTATTTTTTAATCTGCTTATATAGTCTATTTTTTTCTTTTTTGTTATATAATTTATTCTTTACTAAATTAAATAAAAATAGTTATGCCCAAAGTATTTGAAATCAAAATTATTCTTCTGTCCATGACATTAAGTTGCTTCATATATGTAACTTAAATAATACCAAATCTGCACAATTTATTCAACTGCTGGAATAATATATGAAGAACACTTTGAACATTTAAAAGGTGCTCTATAAGTGCTAGAGGCTAACAGATTTATTATCATTAATAATAATGATATCTTAAAAGGAAGATGATTTATTCCATCTATATTTGTGAAAGTGTTAACTGGGTTGATGAATATGGTAATAAAGAATAGATTGGTTTCAAATCCCCCTAAAATATGGGTCAATTCCTGAGTGATAAAGAGCCTAGCCTTACTTCTAAGCCACTGAGACACCAAAATGTTAGGATGGTGAATGTGCATGTACTATTGTTACCTGGCCTCAACCTAGCAAGTTCACCAGTTAGCAACAGACCCAGGGTTTTATTATTGCCTTCTTATTTAACTCTATCAATCTTTCAAAATCATTTTAATCATAAGCCAATCAATGTCATTCATTTCTGGTGTTTTTACTCACTTCTCTGCCTTTCCTTTTATGCCTTTTTTTCTGGATTTTGCTGAGGAGGTCATGTGATGGAGGCACCCCTGCTGTTCCTATTTCCAGTGCCTGTGAATTAGCTCTTGTGGGGAGAGCATTTCCTGTCAGTGAGTGACAAGAGATACTGTATTGGGAGAGATGAATTCATTCTTTATTTTCTCAATCCCTTTCTCTTTTCTTCTTTTTCTTTCTCTACCTATATCTCTCCTTTGTTTTTAAACATTGCTTCTCTCCCTCCTTCCCTCTCTCTCTCCTTATAACCAATCTCTTTTTATCCCCCACCCCCTTTCTGTTTCCTCTCCTGTCCTCCTTTTGTATTTTTTTTTTTCATTCCCAGCAGGGCTCATGCATACAAATTGAGCCCCCTCCTAGCCAATAATAGGACTGGAGCTCTTTGTGGCTCCTACCATCTCTATGGAAACTAGGGGAGGGAGTGTCTCAAGAGTGTCAGGAGACCTAACACTTAGGCCCAACTATTGTTGCCCTTGCTAAAATTGCAAAGCATCCCTTGGGATCATCTATATACTTTTTAAGAAAGCAGCTGTTTTGTTTTCACTAGGTATGTTAATATTAACGCTAGCTTTTTAAAAAGAATAAAAGTGCAAGATTTTCATAGATAGGTATCTGAAATAGAGCAGAGGGGACCTTTTTTTTTTTTTTTTAATCTATTTTATAGGATCATACTTAGAAAACCATTATGTTAAGTAGGTATTATCTGCAAAACCAACTACTGTAATTGTAAATTTTAAGCAGGAATGGCAGATTTTAATGTCAGTTGGAACCTACCTCCCAGTATTAACTTTTACTTGGCAAATACCATTGCAAACCTGATTTTACTTGAGAACACTTCTAATAAGCATCTAAATCTGTGCATGCAATATGAAGTTTTATTATTTTTGGTTACTGCACCCAAATGATTAGATTTTTTTAAAGTATATGCATAGGCTACTGAACATTTGTCTATTTTAACCCAAATATGGGACGATGCCTTCACCAACAACATCTAAAAGGAGCAAGCCTATATATAAAACTATAGAAGTGAAGTTTTTATGAATTTATAGTTTTTGCTAATTTGCATATTCATTTTTAAGAACTAAATAATGGTGTCCTAAAATATGACATATGAAATATTGCAAATAATTTCTAAAATATAACAACCTTCAGGAGTGCTTATATAGGTTAACTTTGAAACTCTTAATTTAGCCCTTCACAGTGATAACATTATCAATTACTTTCCTATCTTGTATAGCATTGTGAAAAGACAAAGTTGAGATTACTATTAGTGAATCTAGGAATAGAATCACAAGATTATAATTACTTGATACTAATTACTAAGTAATATAGTAATGAAACATGAAATATATCTCAAATATTATTTAAGAGCTTTTTATTTGTAATAAACTATTAATCTTGTAACATGCAGCTAAACAAGTGACAATTGAATTTTATTTCCAATGTATATAGATCAGACTGTTTCTATGTTGTTATAATTTATGTAGCAATATATTATCCATTGCAATCTTGCCAAAGCTGTTGCAACTTCACCTGTGTCCCTTTAGCCAAGTTGTTTCAAGGTGGCCTGGGTAGGCCTTCACAGCTGCTGTAGTTCAAGGCCATAGTTCACTCAATCCTTATTTTGTCCTGTTGCCAACAACTTCAGTTAACAATAGTTGAAGCTGTCAGAAGAGCAAGAGCCAGAACTTTGTATCTCCCTCAACATCCAAAGTGATAAAAGAGGAGGAGGAGGAGGATATATAGATTTCTGAAAGAAAAAAATTATAAACATAGCATGAGCATTTCAAACTTATGTTTTATCTCTTAGAAATGTTAATTAAGGCATTCTATATTTCAATTACAGATATTTCCTTGTTTCCACTTCTGTCTTTATTTTTTAATCCTGATTTGGTTCTTATACTTTAATATCAAATATCACTGTAAGAAATGGAATATTTATTAGGCAATTGCATTTTATTGCCTCTACCACTGCTGGAAAAATATCTGTTAGTAAATTCAAGAAAACTTCATTGCCTCTTCATATTATATGAACCACAGGTCATTCAGCATTTAATGTTTTTTACCTTAACTCTTAATTTAAAATGTTAATAAATATCAGTATTGTTAATATAATCTAAATATAATGGGAATATTTAATGTTAACATAGGAAAAAGAGGCAGGAGTTTAGGTATATTTGTTATCCTGAATGTCAACAATGAAAAGGTTAACATGGGCATTTAACTAATGATAATTAAGCGTTTTGTAAAATGAATATGGAAATTTTCATTTTGGGTAGCTGCAGATTCATTCTTCTATTGTTTCGGGCTCCTTAAGACATAAAAGTATGTTGGTGCTTATTTGTACAAAAGAAAATAGTTAAAAGCCAAATTCAGTACTATCAGGTTTATACTTTTGAACATTATTATACAAAGTAGATGATCTGTGTTAACAACAGCCTTCTGATATCTTATATAGAGAGGCACTTTCTAGCCATCATTGGGTATCAGATCACTGCAGTTATAATTGAACTTCAGACTTTCTGTGTACAAAGCAAGACTCTAGTGCAATGTTGGTGAACCTTTTTGGCACTAAGTGCCGAAACAGGAGCACATGTGCACACGAAACCGGAAGAACAGATGTCTAGCTGTGTAGTTTCCAGTGCGTGCATGCATGCTGGCCACCTGGTCTTCTGGTTTCTGGCATGCATATGCATGCGAAGACCAGATGACCGGCACATAAGCATTTGCCAGAACACAGAAGACCAACGGGCGATGGCTAGCATGCCCAGAGAGATGGCTCTACATGCCACTTCTGGCACATGTGCCATAGGTTCATCATCATGGCTTTAGTGTGGGCACATCCAATTCTGGCTCTGACTCTTAAGTATTTTTACACACAACTAATGGGCCTATTCTCTCATTAGCAGCTCTGGAGGAGTTACCTGGCAGCCATAGTAATATTGGGGAGCCTCAGAAAGTTCCTCCGGTTTCTGGGAAATTAGTACAACCACAATACAACTACTAGACTAATAGTAGAACTAGTGAGGAGAACTTAAGCATCAGTTATGTAACTTCTCAAAACAATTAGCTGCTGATGCTAATTGCCTTGGTTTGATAATCAGACAAACTTGATTGGGTTTATTTCATTTGCCCATTTTTTGAGCATGGCAGAATGACTCCCCTTATTGAGGGAGAGATGTTTCATCTCTTCTAATCAGAAAAGATGAAGAATTTTGTGTTTGTTTTTTTCATTCCATTTCTATAATCTTTCTGAAAAGTTTTATTTTTTCTTATAATTAATTAGCTACTCTGCCTAGTTTTGCATCATCAGTAAATTTAATTAGAATTTAAAAAATGAATCTCAAACAATCATTTGCCAATTATGTATTAACAGCAAGAAAAAAATTATATTTGTTTTGTTAGATATACTTACAACCTGTCCTTCAATACAAAATAATTCAAGGATAAATTACATAATTGTTATAAAGCAATAAAATAAAAAGGAAATAGAACTATTATGGCAAAAAACTTAGATTAAGGAGAGACAGCTTCATAAACATCAAAAATTCAACATCTGCAACAGTATAAAATATGAAAATAGTTAAAAGACTGAGAAAGTAAAATATGTGATGCCAAAAGGACATCAGTAGATTCAACATATATCTTCTCCAGATTTATGTATATATGGAATATTTCCTTAACAATATGAAGTTTGAGATTACAAATTAATAGAGTTGGAAGGGACCTTGTAGGTCATCTAGATTCTAGTCAGAGGTGGGATTCCACCAGTTCGCACCTATTCACTAGAACTGGTTGTTAACATTCTAAGCAGTTCAGAGAATTGGTTGTTAGAAGAAATTACTGGCCTAATCCTGTAAGGAAGGCAGGAAGGAAACATTCTGGTGTTGCTTATAGAAACTGCCTCTCTGTTAACCCTTGTTACATTCTTGGCAGGACTAGACTTCCTGTCTCAGGAACATCACTGGATGTTTTTTCCCTTCCTTTGCTGGTACTTTGTCTGTGTGGAGTGACCATTTAAAGTTACAATGGCACTGAAAAAAGTGACTTATGACCATTTTTCATACTTACGACTATTGCAGCATCCCCAGTCATGAAAGGCTAGGTGAGGAGATGCGTGCCTCGATGATATTGAGTTGGCCACACCCAGCCAATAACATGACCACCAAGCCACACCCACCAACTAAGCCATACCCACCAACTAAGCCATACCCACAGAACTGGTTAAAAAAATTGAATCCCATCCCTGATTCTAGTCAAACCTCCCTCCCAAGCAGGGGACTCTACACCATTTCTGACAAATTGCAGTCCAATCTCTTCTTGAAAGCTTCAGTGATAAAGCTCCCACAACTTCCAGAGCCAAGTGTTCCATTGATTGATTGTTCTCACTGTCAGAAAATTTATCCTTATTTCTATGTTGAATTTTTCCTTGATTAGTTTTCATCCATTATTCCTTCTCTGGCTTTTGGGTGTTTTGGAAAATAACTTGACCCTTTCCTCTCTGAGGTAGCCCCTCAAGTATTGGAAGACTGCTGTCGTGTCACCCCTGGTTCTTCTCTTCACTTGCCTTAGTCTCCAGTCCCCAAATCATCCTGGCTGCTCTTCTCTGTACTTTTTCTAGAGTCTCAACATCTTTTTTTATAATGTAGTGACCAAAACTGGATGAAGTACTCTAGGTGTAGTCTTACTAAGGCTTTATAGAATGGTGTTAGTACCTCACTTGATCTTGACTATATCCCTCTGTTAATGCAATTTAGGACTGTGTTGGCTTTTTGGCTGCCACCGCACACTGCTAGCTCATATTTAATTGGTTGTTCACTAAGATTCCAAGATCCCTCTCACAGCTACTGCTATTAAACCTGGTTTCTCCCAGTTATATGTGTACTTTTGATTTTTCTTGCCTAAGTGTAAGACTTTATGTTTCTCTACATTGAATTTCATTTTGTTAGATGGGGCCCGTGTTCCAGTCTGTCAAGATCCATCTGTATCTTGAACCTGTCTTCTAGGTTGTTAACTATTCCTGCCAGTTTAGTATCATCTGCAAATTTGGTAAGTACCCATTCTATTCCTTCATCTAAGTAGTTTATGAAGATATTGAAGAGTACTGGGCCTAAGACGGAACCTTGTAGTACACCACTGCTTACTTCCCTCCATGAAGACATAGACTTATTAAGAACTACAATTTGTCAGCAAGTTACAAATCCATCTGGTGGTGACTCTATCTATCCCACTTTTTTCCAGTTAACCAAGAAGTAGGTTGTAGTCTACTTTTTCGAATGCCTTGCTGAAGTCTAAGTATATTATATCCACAGTATTTTGCTGGTGCACTAATTTAGTCACTATGTTGAAGAATAAAATAAGATTGTTTTGGCATGATCTGTTTTTAACAAACTGATGCTGACTGCTAGTTATTATTTTACTTGTTTCTAGATGTTGGCAGACCTAGTTTTTTATTATCTTTTTTTAAAATATTTTTTCTATTTTTGGACAAACATACACAAACAAAACATAAAACATAAAACCATCTTCCAGTTAAATACATGCAGTGTGTCGGTTGGTTACAAATTTTTTGTGCATCCTCTCCATAGTCCTCACTTACAATTCTTTGTATAAATTCTCATATTATCAATCTAATTATATGTATACATTATTATCATGTTTAATCATTTATTTGATTAAACTATTATTCTTTCATTTTATGCGAGATATTCAAAATTTTATATTTATTTATAGTATAACAATTCATATTATCATCCTAAATCCATCCAATAGTAATACATCTTTATATTATATTCTATATAATTCTATTATCTTTATATTGTGAAATTCTCTAACATATTTCATTTCTATATTTTTGTTTCTAACCATTGATAAAATAAATCCCATATCTTATAAAATTGTTCTTTTCTAATTTCAAATGTCAATTTACTCATTCCAGCACATTCCATTATTTTCCTGATAACTTCCTCCTGCATTATTTTCTTGATAACTTCCTCCTGCATCCTCTCATTTTTCCAATTTTTAGCAAATACAATCCTAGCTGCTGTTAATACATTTACAATCAAATATTTCAATTCCCTACTATATATTTTATTTCCAATAAAAATATCTCTGGTTTCAAGTCTATGTGTTTCTTGTCATTTTTTCCAACCATGTGTGGATTTTAGTCCAATATCTTTTAGCTTCTGCACATGTCCACCACATATGGTAATATGAACCTAGTATCTGATGACATTTCCAACATTTTTCAGATTTATTCTTAAACATTCTTGCTATTCTCATTGGGAATAAGTGCCACCTGTAAAACATCTTATAAAAATTTTCTTTATATGCTATTGACATTGTCATTTTATAATTTTGAGATCACAATTTTTTCCATCTCTCTAAATCAATCCCATATCCAAAATTTTACCCCAAGCTATCATTGTTTAACTTGTTCCTCATCTAGCTTAGGTTTTTAATCTCCTTTTCATCAGTACTTGTCAAAATTTTATCTTAAGTCAGTCAGTTTATTATAGAAACCTTCTGTTTTAAAAACTTTGTCATATCTAGAGTGTATATGCACATATGAAAACCAATTCATCCTTATACCTTGTTCTTCTAGTTCTTGCATAGATTTAAGTTCACCCTTTCCATTCAATATTTCACCACATCTTACTGTTTGTTCCTTTTTATATGTTTTCGGATAAGAAAATGCTTCAATAGTCGATAACCAGACTGGAATTTTTAAGTAATATTGCTTTTTAATCTTCTCCCAATTTAATAACAAAGCCTCTTGTATATAATGTCTTCTAAAATACCCCTGTATTGTAACAAGTCGTGTCCTTCTAATGTCAATAATCTAGTATTTCTTAGTGTTATCCATTCCTTAACCCACATCAAGTTTGTTGCCTGATAATATAATTCCCATTTATTATCTTTTTCAGTATCTGAGTATTGAAGTTAGGCTGATTGGTCTATAGTATCCTAGGTCTATTTTTTTCCCCTTCTTTGAAGATGGGAATCTCATCAGCTCTTTTCCAGTCCTCTAGTAGTTCCCTGGTGCTCCAGAATTTTTGAAAAATGTGGTACAGTGTTTCTGAGATGATATCTGCCATCTTCCTTAGAACTGTGGAATGTAATCTATCAGATCCTCGTGATTTATATTCATCAAGATCAGACAGATATTGTCTTACTATTTTTTTGCTTATTTTAACTTTTGTTTCCAGTCTGTCTTTTACAGTTATGTTTTTGGTAGGTTGGGCTATATTTTCTTTTTGCATACCAATGCAAAGAATGAGTTAGAGTAGTTTTGAAGAGTAGTTTTGATGCAAAGAATGAGTTAAGCAGCTGTGCTTTCTCTCTCTTGCCTGTTACTTCCTTGCTGTCTTCTCTCTTTAGTGGACTGACGGTTTCCTTGATTTTTTTTCTTGTTATTTATATGTTGGAAGAAACTTTTTTTTTAATTATCTTTGACTTTTGTTGCAAGTCCTTGTTCATTCTGAGCCTTTGCTTTCCCAACTTCGTCTTACTATCTGCTGATATTCTGCCTTAGTTGTGTGTCCCTCTTTCCATTTTTTGTGCTTGTTCTTTTTGTCTTTCAATTTGTTAGAGAGATCTTGGTGAAGCCATGCTGGTTTCTTCTTGGATTTCTTTTTTTCTTTCTCAATGGTATTGTGTTGGACTGGGCTTTTATAATAATATTTTTCAGAGTTTCCCAAGATTGAGTTGTTTTCCTCTTTAGGATTTTCCAAGTTCTCTCAGTTTATTAAAATCAGCTCTTTTAAATTCTAAGACTCTGGTATCATTATGTTCTATTGCTTGTGTTTGCATTATGTTGAATTCTAGTATGATATGGTCACTCTCACTCAAGGTTCCTGCAGTTTCAATTCATCACTTATTGTCTGTTTGTAAGTCCAGTATAGCTGTCCTTCTAGTTTTCTCCTCTGCCTTTTGGACAACAAAGTTGTCAGCTAGGTTGGTAGGAACTTATTTGATGTCTAGGTGATGTCGAACTATAAGCTGCTTTTTGTTTTTCATGTTGTAGCAGACCTTGACCTTGACCCAGGTATCTTCAATCACCAGAGCCATAGAAAGCTTAATGTATTAACTCATTGACTTTCATGTTATTTGGAATCTAATTCACATGACTCTCTAATTGTAGTCTTAACATACTGCATAGACCCATGCATATATTATATTAATGATATATTAACTCATGTTTTTATTTAAGCATTATATGCGAACCTAGTCAATAACTGATTATTTAACAAGCTATGGCTTATATTGTATCTTCCCAATAAACAATGTTGATTATTTTGCATAGGGAACACAAGACCAGCTTTTAGAAACTGGGAAAGTTTGAAATGCTTTTGTGGTTTACCAGTGAAAATTCTTTGAGCAAAAATTCATTATTTTACATTCTGTAAAGAGTCCTTCATATATAGATAATTAAATTAGTTTTATTTCAAAATTTCAGAAATTTCCAGGGGACTTTTAAGAGTCAGAATATATACTACTTCCAATGCAAGCCTTAGCTGTAATGGTAGTAAATTAGAATATACTCTACAAAATTCACCATAGAAACATATGAAGATTCATGAGATCTATAGAATACAGTGATCATAGATCTGGAGGAGCTGAATTGAAGTCAGTTGTTAGAATCAGGAAATAAATGACACACATTTTGGTTGTAGAGTTTGCAGACAATCCACAAGGTCACACTCTACAAAAGTTTGAATGATTACTGTTGTGAAAACAATCCACTCATACCAAAAATATTCATTCTAAGTGTTTTGTTCGGAAAACACACGAGGTAGACCGGGTTCCAACAACAAATACTTTATTCTTCAACTAGTTAGTAAATAGGAACACTTGGCTGAAGCTGAGGCCAGCCTTTTATACAGACTGGCTTGCCTGCTTGCAGCCAATGGCAGTTGTTTAGATTTGCTGCCTTTTAGCAGCTCTTTGGATTGGTTCCTAGTGAACCAATCCAATGTTCATTTTATTTGACCAATCAGGTTTGTAGATTTGGAGTCACCCACTTTACATATAGAACACCCCTCCCCCCTTAGTTCAGTCCTACGTGGTGACGTAGTCTCGCAGGTAGGCGGGGCTTTTCCGGACTCGACTTGATTTGCGCGGTTCATTCTTAGTGCAGACTTCGACCGATTTGGATGGGGCTGCTGTGTTGTCCGTCCTTCTCCCTGGAACCGTCTGGAAGAGTGAGTCAGCTATTTTACCGCCGCCTGAGTTTCTTAGGCTGGTGGTTTTGCTGCTCCCTCCCGTTTCCTCCGGGCAGGTCGAGCTGGCCTGGCTGGCCCCTTCCGATGGGCTTTTCACGCAAGTCTCTCCAAACAGTGAGTCTTTTATTTGCTCTTTTTGTTCGTATGTTTCATTGGGTTTGGTTTTAAACAGTTCTTTATTTATTTCTCGCCTTTCCCCCCCCCCCACCTTGGTTTGCAATTCGCCGGTTTTTTCGGTGAATGTTTGTAAGTCTGTGGTTTTCTCTATAATTCGGGATTGAAGCTGGTCTATGTGCCGCTTCCATTCCCTGCCATCCTCTATTTTTAATCAGTAGGATTTGGGGCCTGTGATTTGGGTAATCTGTCCTGGTAGCCATACCGGGTCCCCGGTGAAGTTTTTAGCGTATACCAAATCGCCTATTTCGAATTGTCTAAACCGTGTAGAGGAGTCAGGGGGGTTTTCTGGGGTAAAATTTGGGTGTAACCTATCAAGGTGAGATCTTAACTTTCGCCCCATAAGTAATTCTGCTGGGGACTTCTTGGTTATGGTACTGGGCGTTATGTGCTGGAGTGTGAGCAAACGGTTTACTTTCTGTTGGACTTCTCCAGCGTCCATTCTTTCTAAACCTTCTTTAGTAAACCGGACCATTCTCTCAGCCCTGCTGTTCGCAGTCGGGTGAGCCGGCGTGGTTAGGGCATGTCTTATACCTAGGGAGGCTAGGTATTGCTCAAATTGTATGCTGGTTAGCTGTGGCCCGTTATCTGAGACAAGAACATCCGGTATGCTATGGGTGGCAAAAAGGTTGTCCAGCTTTTTAATTACAGTTTCTGTTGTCGTTGATGGCATAACTTTTACTTCAAGCCAATTTGAATAGGCATCAACAACAATCAGAAAGGTATGCCCCTTGGTAGGACCCGCGAAATCAATGTGTATTCTTGACCAAGGTCCCCGAGGGGTTTCCCAGTCCTTAACGGGTGCTTTTGGTGGGGATGGTCTAATTGCCTGGCATTTGTGGCATGAGCTTACCCAATACTCTATGTCCTTATCAATACCCGGCCACCAAACATAACTTCTGGCAAGGCTTTTCATCTTAACCATTCCCGGGTGCCCTTCATGTAACAACCTAAGTACCCTGGGTTGTAATTTGGCAGGGATTACTACCCGATCACCCCACAACAAACACCCCTTTTGGATTGAAAGTTCAGTCTGTCTGGACCGGAAAGGTTTAAAGTTTTCAGTTTTTTGATTCTCCGGCCAGCCAGAACGCGGGCAGTCAATGAATCTTTCGCGGTGGCTCTGGCGACATCATACGCTGATATGGGTAGATCGGGGCAAGTCTCGATTTGTAGCGTTGTCATCGCTGGTGCCGGGTCTTCGTCGGTTGCTGGTAAGGGTGCTCTGCTCAGAGCGTCCGCATGGGAAATTTGTTTCCCTGGCCGATGTGTCAGAGTGTAGCAATAAGCTGCTAGGAACTCTGACCATCTCGTCATTCTTGGGGACAGTATATTAGGTGTTGGCTTGTTTCCCACGAAAATCCCCATTAGCGGTTTGTGGTCTGCTATGATTTGAAAAGTCCGCCCATATAAGTATTCGTGGAAGCATTTTACTCCAGCGACAATTGCTAGAGCTTCCCTGTCCAATTGGCTGTAATTCCGCTCGGTTTTTGATAGAGTCCTAGAGTAATATGCGACGGGTGCTTCTCCGCCATCAGGTAGTTGGTGGCTCAGGATGCCACCTACTCCGTATGGTGAGGCGTCGCAGGTCACTGTTAATGGCAGAGTGTTGCTAAATTAGATGAGAACGTTTGTTGATGTTAGCAAGCTTTTAATATTTTGGAAGGCTTTTTTTTCTTTGTAACCCCAAGTCCAAGTTGCCTTCTTGTCTAGCAGACGGTGTAACGGTTCTGCTATAGTGGCCTTGTTTGGCAGGAACACGTTATAAAAATTAATTATTCCTAAGAATGCTTGTAGTTCGGTTTTATTTCTTGGTTCAGGAGCGTCTTTGATTGCTTTAACTTTTTTGTCTGTAGGGTGGATACCCTCTCCGTCTATTGAGTAGCCCAGGAATTTGACGCTGTTCTTAATTAAACAGCACTTTTCTCTTTTTACCTTGAGGCCAGATTCCCTAAACTTAGTTAATACTTCTTTGAGTCTGTTCCTTAATTGAGTTTCATCTCTGGCCGAGATTAGGACGTCGTCAAAATAGGGAACAACTCCTTGTATGCCATTTAGAAGGCGTTCCATCAGACTCTGGAAGACGCCGGGGGCCACGCTTACTCCAAATTGGAGTCGGTGACATTTGAATGCGCCCTTATGGGTGACTATATTCTGTGCTTCTGCTGTTTCTGGGTCCACTGGGAGTTGTTGATAGGCTTGTGCCAAGTCGAGTTTGGCAAAAACTTTGCCTTTTCCCAAGGAATGAAGCAAATGCTGGACTACTGGCACCGGGTATGCGCTTGGTTGTAATGCGTGGTTCAGGGTAGCCTTATAGTCATCACAGATTCTAATGGACTCGTCAGGTTTTATGGGTGTGACAATAGGCGTTTCCCACTTGGCATGGTCCACAGGTTCTAACACCCCTTGGGCTATTAATTTGTCCAGCTGTTCCTCTATTTTTGCCTTTAGTGCAAAAGGAACTCGCCTGGCTTTTATTCTTCGTGGGGCTACTTGGGGGTTTAGATTGAAAGAAATGGGATTTCCCCGATACTTGCCAAGTGAGCCATCAAAAACATCCTGGAATTCTCGGATGAGGTCGTCTTCCCAGCCGGTTGTAGTCACTCGATCGACCCCGGTCATCCCGATGCCCAATGGCGCGAACCATTCGATGCCCAGGAGGCTTGGTCTGTCTTGGTCGACTATGGTCAGCGGAAGCACCTTGACGTGATGTTTGTAGGCGACTCGGAATTGTCCCATGCCTACCACAGGGATTTGGTTTCCCTGATAGTCCTTGAGGGTTAGGTGCTGCTTCTTCAATTCTTTGGGTTTGATACCTGGGACTAGCTGTTTTATTGTGTCCCACGATACCATGGAGAGGAAGGACCCCGAGTCCACTTCCATCTTGCAGTGTTTTCCTTCGATTTTCACGATGACTTTAATTTTTTTTCCACTTTCCGTCTGAGCGCTCTGTATAATGACAGTTTGGTGTGTATTGGCTCGCTTCTCTTGTTGCCACTTTCTCTCGGCTCGTTTAGGCTCGGCTCATGTTGGGGAATTTCTGCGTCTCGTCGGGCTGTAGTATTTTTTGTTCCTGCAGACCTTCTCGATGTGCCCTCGTTTCTTGCAATGCCGGCAGATGGCATCGAGAAATCTGCATTAGGCTCGGGGATGGTTTCCTCCGCAGCCAGCGCATTCCCGCCAATTTCTTCTTTCGCGCTCTTTTCTGTTCGTGAGCAAACGGTGGACCTCGTCGTCTTCTTCGCTCGATTCAACTGTTTCGCCCGACTCTTCGTAGTGGGTTGTGGTGGCAGGCTGCTTTCTGTCTTTGGTTGGTGTTTCTTCGCTGTGTGTGTTCATCTTTTTCATGGCTACGGCAGATTTTTTTGCGGCTTCCGCGGCTGTAGCTTCCGCGATGGCTTCGGTCACTGTGATGTTGGGCTTGTTGAGTAATTTACTCTGTGTGGTTGAGTCTCTCAGGCCCAACACCACGCGATCCCTCATTGCTTCGTCAATGTTCAAAAATTCACACTCACCCCCTAATTATCTTAGGGCAGCGATGAAATCGGCGACGGTCTCTCTCTCTCTGGTCTCTGCGGTAAAATTCGTGTCGCTTTATTAAGTTGGACACCATCGGAGCGTAGTGTGCTTTGAGGAGTCTTTGCAATTCTGTCCACGTTAGTTGTTTAACGTCCCGGGGCTTCGCAAGGGCCTTTGCCATCTTGAAAACTGTTGGCCCGCAGTGTGTCAGGAATACAGCTCTCTTGCGTTGCTCTGAAATGCCTTCCATTTCATTGCTCTCCAAATACATTTGGAAGCGATCAGCATAGGAATCCCAATCCTCTTCGTTGGGATTGAAGGGTGCCGGCGGTGCGTTGTTTCCAGACATCTTGGTTGTAATCTGGACTTCTTATCACCGCGTGCAGGTTTTTCCGTTCAGGACGATCCCATCCTCATCGCCAGTGTTTTGTTCGGAAAACACACGAGGTAGACCGGGTTCCAACAACAAATACTTTATTCTTCAACTAGTTAGTAAATAGGAACACTTGGCTGAAGCCGAGGCCAGCCTTTTATACAGGCTGGCTTGCCTGCTTGCAGCCAATGGCAGTTGTTTAGATTTGCCGCCTTTTAGCAGCTCTTTGGATTGGTTCCTAGTGAACCAATCCAATGTTCATTTTATTTGACCAATCAGGTTTGTAGATTTGGAGTCACTCACTTTACATATAGAACACTAAGGCTATGTCTATTGGAAATGGAATTGGAAATGGAATTCAAAGATCATGAATGAGATAATTCTCTTCATCAGCTGAATTAATGAAAGCCCATCGCATGAACTGAAAAAAACAGAAATCAATAATAATATATTGACAGTTTCCCCATAAGAAAAGTATTAATGTTTGAGCCAGACAGAAGCATCTTTTTAAAAAGGGCTTTTCTGTGTTATTGTGTCTATTCTTAAGTATACTGTTTGAGTTCCATAACAGAAGAAAAAGGAGATGCCAAATTGAAAATACATAAAACTGAGCAAGTTTTTATAACAGTATGATACAATGCAACATATACCTTTGACTACATGCTTTTGTTTTGGGAACTGTAGTCAACTTCCAAAGTATTCAAGTGCAACCCATATAACGTATTGTATAAGACAGTTCACATGCTTCCCTCTACCCACACATATAGGTGCACACACAAAAGGTTAGTTGGAAATGCCCCTAATTGATGGAATAACTACTTAGTGAATGGTCTTGGATCTTATTTGTGTATAAGAATTCTTGAATGGGGTAAACTAATAACAGCGCAGACTGTCAAAGCTATGCCCTCTTGATTTCATTGATAAGAGAGCTGAATAAATAATTTGAAAATAATTGATGTGAATCATTTGCTTCTTTGCCTTTGTGAACAGTCCACTCATGCCAAAAAAATTTCATTTTAAGATTGTATGCTGGATGGATGATATGAAGATAAAAAAGAGATGTTCTCCTTTTGCTGGACATCTGGTAACCTTACTAGGTCCTAATGACAAGTGAGTTCACATGACCATTGCCATACCCACCACATAAATCTAGGGTTTCCCACCGTGCTTTCTTTGGTTATATTTTGGTTATACATATCCCACATATATAAACACACACATTATACAGAGCATAATAGTGTGAATTGCAGAAAAGATTTACAGCACAATAAAGGTATACATCTGTGATGGCGAACCTATGGCACGTGTGCCACAGGTGGCATGCAGAGCCATTTGTGCTGGCATGTGAGCTGCTGGAAAACTTACCTTACTGTGCATACACATGCATACATGTGCCAGTTGATTTTCAGCCAGTTTGAGGCCTTTTTCGGCCTCCCAAAGGCTTGAGGAAGGCTTCTGCAGGCTTTGCAGGCCAAAAACTAGCCCCATTTCATCATTTCCTGTTTTTCCAAAAATAGCAGAAGTGATGAAACAGGGCTAGTTTTCAGCCTGCAAAGCCTGCAGAAGCCTTCCTCAAGCCCCTGGGAAGTCGAAAAAAGCCTCAAACTGGCTGAAAACCAGCTGTGAGGCACAGTGCAAGTAAAGGGGTGGCGGGAGTGGGTGGGTGGGAATTGCACATGCATGTGTAGGGGGTATGTGTGGGGCACGCATTGCCTTCTGGGTGTTGGCACGCGAACGCGAGTGTGCAAGCACATACACAATTTTTGGCACAGGAGCCCAAAAAGATCAGCCACCACTGGTATACATCATCAAAGCAACCTACTTTTTTTCTGTGGAACAGCACAATGAAAGAACCCTTAAAAACAGTTGTAGCAAAGTCTTTATAGCAAAGTTGAGCAACCCATCCTCCATTTTCCTTGCCCTTGGAATCATCATTGATCATTATTACTGAAACCTGACAACATAATTTCCTACATTTTGAGTGAAGAAATGATGAAAATAATAATGAAAGACCTAACATAGATAGAAAAAATAATCATCAGTTTCCAGTATCTGCTACTAATGTCTTACTGACAGAGCTTAGCAAATTGGTAGACAGCAAAAGCACAATTTTATTGTGTGACAAACCTCAATCAACCTTGTTCTAAGATAAATCTCTTTCCTGAAATATTGGATTTTCAGTCATTTTGCTTGCAACCCATTATGGTTAGCTAGTGTTTCATAGCATGCTCAATTTTCATTGGGATATTTTCGGTTTTTCCTTGTTTTATTCCATCTTCCCGTCTCCCAAAAGGTTTCGGCTACTTGTCCAAGTTTTGATGAGTCTGCCTCAAATATCTGGCAATATCTCTTTCTTAACTGTGGATGATCTTGTTTTGACTACAGAAGGATCTACACTGGAAGGAGTATTCTACTAGCAAAAAGAATTTTGAGCCCTTCTAAGTAACAAAGTGCATGTTACAAAAATTCCTGTATTAGGAATTTTTATAAAACAACTGTATCAGCTTAACCCAAAAAGAAAAAAATTGCCTAAAGAGATGAATTTGAGCTCAGATTCTGGTGATAGGCATAATTTTAAGGGCCTATCACAAAGGCTGACGGATGCAAAACGTATGTAAAAAGGACACAGCGGACGAGAAAATGTTCCATCCATTGTTATCCGCTCTCAAAAGTGCCCCGAATTTCCATAAGCAGAGCGGACAACAACGGAAAGGAACGGACGGGGAGAGGACGTAGCGAGGATGGAAAGCGGTATGCTCCACAGAAGCCTAGCAGATAGAAGCAGATGGAAGCGGATGGCACATCCGCAGGGCTTCCGGGGGAGCACAGCGAAGAGGACGCGCAACGGAACAGATGCAGAGTGGATGCTGAGCGGATGAAGCAGATGCAGAGCGGATGCCTAGCGGATGCTGAGCGGATGCAAAGCGTTCACTGCGCATGCGGGGAGGATGCATTGCATCAGTCCCGCGGATATAAAGGGAAGCAGCTCGCAAGCAGGTCACCATTCAGAGGAAAGACCTGCTGCCAGACACAGCTCCAGACAGCCAACAACCATGAGGAAAAAGAGGAAGCCTCTGCCATCTGCTGCCAGCCCTGGCAAGAAGGACAGGGCCACCATCCCACCCCCTGGCCCTGGCTCTGCTTCTGCTGGGGCTTCTGCTGCTCGGGCTGACTCTTCTGGTGCTGGTGCTTCTGCTGGTGCTTACTCTGCTGGCGCTGCTCCTGGTGCTGGTGCTTCTGCTGGTGCTTACTCTGCTGGTGCTGCTACTGGTCCTGCTGGTGCTGCTGGTGCTCCTGGTCCTGCTGGTGCTGCTGGTGCTCCTGGTGCTGCTGGTGCTCCTGGTCCTGCTGGTGCTGCTGGTGCTTACTCTGCTGCTACTGATCCTGGCCCTGCTGGTGCTGCTGGTGCTGCTGGTGCTGCTGGTGCTGCTGGTGCT
>BLBF01000094.1:2343539-2369703 GCA_015471245.1 Laticauda colubrina | reverse complement strand
CTGCTGGTGCTGCTGGTGCTGCTGGTGCTGCTGGTGCTGCTGGTGCTGCTTTTGCTGCTACTGTTGTTGCTGCTGCTGGTGGTGGTGGTATGGTGGAGCAGCCCCTACAACCTCGAAGCCTCTCTGATGAGGGCCCAGATGGCCCTGCCAGAGGGAGGAAGAGGCATACGCGTGAACGAGAACGGGAGAGGAGGCAATACTCCATCGAAGAGGAACATGAGAATGAGGTGCTGGAATGGCTGAGGGAGAACGAGTACCTATGGCGGAAGGGACACAGGCTCTATCGAGACACCAAATGGAAGCAGGCTGCATGGAGAGAGATGGCAGAGAGCCTGGGCTACACTTCGGAGGTGCTCCTCAGCTGGTGGAAGCACATGCACGCCTGGTACGGGAAGCTGTATCTCAAGAAATCTGGCCAGACCATGGTCAAGCTGACGGTCCAAGAAACCTACGTGATGGCCAAGTGCAGCTTCTTGGAGGGTGAGATCTGCCACCGAGGAGCAGCCCCTCTGACAACCCTCTTTCTCAGGCAGCACGCAGAGAGCCAGTCCTCTTCTGGCCAAGAGTCAACTCCTGTGTCCAGGCAGGTATCTGTGGAGCGTCCCATGATGGAGACCCCCATGACAGCTGCACTCCCCATGGCGGAGCGCATGGAGGACCCCCTGATGCAGTTGGAGCAAGGAGAGGGCGCTGACACCAGAGACCAACCCACCCCCACCCCCAGCTCCACCTCCACAGAAAGGCAGAGAGCCAGACCGGAGGGGCAGAGCCACACTGCCCTGCTGGAGATCAGGGACACCATCTAAAGCAGTGTAGATCTCCTCTCTCAGCTCACACCGGCATATCATCCTCCAACCGCAAGCCCTTCCTCATCTACGTCAACCAGACCCTCCTAGACATGTCCGAATCACAGTACCAGGTGATCAAGGAAAGGATCACCGGTCTTCTTCAGAACCCTCCAGACCCAGCTGAACCTGCTCCCACCCAGTCCAGGTCTGCTCCTCCACCCCAGGTGATGTCACTGCCCTTCCAAGGCTTTCCACAGGCCCTCACCTACCAAGGCTATGGCTACCAGGCGCTCCAGCAGCACAGGCAGCCCTTCCCAGTCCAGGCACAGGTACATCGAACGCCACCGGTGCCACCGATGCAACCGATGCAACCGATGCCACAGATGCCACCCACGCCACAGATGCCACCCACGCCACAGATGCCACAGATGCCACCCACGCCTCACCTCGCTCACCTGCAGACCAGACATTCCCACTACACTCCATCTTCCTCCACCCCACAGCCAAGCCTGGCCTCAGAACATCTGTCATCGGTATTGGGATGTCATGGAGGAAGGGGCTCTTAACATCACAGGACTGAGCCAGCTCTCTGAGAGCTTCCTCCACACACCATCCCCTGTTGTCCTCTCGGGGCCAGGCAAACCAATGGCGCCTCAGACCAGCACTCCAGCAGCAGCCACCTCCACAGCACCTGGATCCTTCACCCCTGAGATTATGGGACTATGCCTCAGAATGACTGAGAAGAGTGCCAGAGACTGGGTTGCTACCTGATGACTTATTAAAAAAGATTATCTTTGATTCACACACTTGCTTCAGTTCTTTTAGTCAATAAAGTCTTGGTGGAAACTTGTAGAAATGGTTTAAGCCTTTGCATACTTGTGGGAGGGGTTAAGATAGCAGTGGGATGGGCAGGGATACCTTTGGTATGGGTAATAGCTGTGGGATGGGCAGGGATACCTTTGGGATGGGTAATAGCTGTGGGATGGGTAATAGCTGTGGGATGGGTTGGGATACCTGTGGGATGGGTAATAGCTGTGGGATAGATAAACCTCCAGTGCAAGCATAGTGGGACTGTATGGTCCACCCTCCCAGGTGCCACACCTTTGGCCCTTTATTATCAATAACAATGTAATCATTGATCCACACATTTCAACTTAAACACAACTCTTTATTAAATGCCCTGTTCATTGTAGGGCCACTCAACATGCATGGCACAATCTCATCAGTGTGATGAGATAGGCTGAAGGAAGGATCCATTAAGCATCTATCATCCTATCTTGACACTCCACTGCTCCAGCTGGGGAGTTGCACCAGTGTTTCAGGAGGTTGCGCTGCTTCTTCCCTTCACGTGAAGGGGCCTTGGGGCCTTGCACATCCACAGTGTCTATCAGGTTTCGCCCTTGCCTCCATTCACCAGGCTCCATGTCCCCATTGCCTTTTTGGTGGTCCACGAGCCGGCTCTGCAACACTGGGTAGCGGGTGCAGCAAGCCTCCACGATCCTCCTCACGGTCTGTGGACAATGCTGCATGGTGGTGAGAAGTACCTGGAACCTGTTGGCCAAGATGCCAAAGGCGTTCTCCACCACCCGCCTTGCCCTGGACAACCTGTAGTTGAAGATCCTCTCTTCACGGGTGAGGCATCTGGAAGAGTACGTCTTCATGAGGTAGGTTCTGAGGGAGAAGGCGTCATCCCCCACGATGAAGTAGGGCACATTTTGAGTGTCGTTGGGCAGGGGGTCTGGATCTGGGAAGCCCATGATGAGGTTGCATTCCAGCCCGGCCTTGACGTGACTGGTGGTGTATACCTGGGCATCTGAAGATTGTTCAGATGCTTCAGGCATCTGTTGCCTGAAGCATCGATGTACATGAACTTGTAGTCAGCATCGACCATGGCAAAGAGGATGATGCTGAAGAAGCCCTTGTAGTTGTGATAAGTGGACCCTGAGTTGGCTGGAGCTTTACAGGCCACGTGCTTGCCATCTATGGCTCCAACGGTGTGAGGGAAGTTCCACTTCTGATACCACTGCTCTGCAACTTTCTTCCAGCCTTCTTCAGTGGAGGGGCACTGGAGGAGCTCCTCCAGGTATCTTTCGATGATGGCCTGCACCACTTCTCTGACCACAATGCTGATGGTGTTGTGTGGCACCCTCCAGCCGTACTGCATGCTCCTGTAGGTGGTCCCTGAGGCCAGGTGGCGCAGAGTCAGTGCCACCTTGAGCCCAGGATCCAGGCTGGCTGGAAGTTGGTGCTTTGCTTGGTCAACCTGGGTCTCAGCTGCTCCACAACTTTGTCAAACATGGCTGGAGGCATCCTCATGAAGTTCTGGAATGCACAAGGGTCTTCATTCCTCAGCTCCACCATCAGCTTTTTATACAGTCCGTACTCGGCTCTTCTTGCGATCCATCTTCGGACCCAGACGCTTCTTGGATGCCTCCTTTTCTTTGTGTAGAACAGGTGAAAGAGCCTGTAGAGGGCTTCGCACTGTTGTAGAACAATGGTGGCTACCAAAAGGAGTGTGTGACGATCCATGGTGGAGATGACTGGATGCTGTGGGAGAGCAAGAGCCAGATGAAGGCTGAAGAAGTCTGCATAGCAGGGCTGCTGGACTGAAAGTGAGATCCAGGTGAGTTCCTCCCCCTTTTTATAGGAAATATAGGTTTTCCGCTCGGTGTCCTTTTGCATCCTCTAGGCATCCTGCAGACATCCGAAATATCCGAGATACGTCCCCTATGCCAACGTTTTTTCCGTTTTAATGCTTTCTATGCGAGCTGCATCCGCTTTCATCCTCTCTCCATCCGTGCTGCTAATGCTGCGTGTCCATTCCGCGTCCGTTTTGCTTCCTCCCTGTGTCCTTTTTCTGCTGGAGCGGATTTGAATTGCGCAGATGCACAGCGGATGCCGAGCAGATATAGCGGACGCATAACGGATAATGACGGATGTCTAACGGATGTTCCCTGTATGCGTAGCGGATGCAGAACGGACACATTGGATACATTTTCCGCTCAAAAAGTTTTGTGCAGCTCAAAACTTTTTGAGCGGATGAAATGTCAATAGACGGATGCTGGACGGATAGAGAGGATGAAAAACGGACGCTGTGAGTACAGAACATTAACCAACGGATGGCAAGTGTTTCTCTCTGTTTTACATCCTCTTTGCATCCGTTGGTGCTGTGTGACATGGGCTTTATATGATTGCGGCCATGTTTTTCTGTGTCTGGTTGACATATAGAGATTTTAGCTTGTTAGGAAAGATGTTACCTTTTTAAGAAAACACAATCTTTTAATCTATACAATGCATCTGTTCATACTCTGTGAAAGAGTATGTTATCCAAATAGCTCTTTAACTCTCTCCTCCCCCTCCTTGTGTGAACTGTGTGTTGATTTACATGTATCTATTACACTTACATGGACTGCCAATTGTTCTCAAGACTATACAGGATAATTAATTCTTATGCCCGTGAAATATATTTGCTCTGTTTTGAGTATAGATTGTTTTACAGTTGAATTAAAGGGCTTCTGACCTCTTCACTGTAGGGAGATGAGACTGCAGCAGTTGCTAATGCAACCACCAGATCATAATCTGGGTTTTATTAAGACTGCTCTAACATCTGCTGTGCATTTGAGTCACACCAAGAATACTACGTTTCTTCCAAACTAGATTTGTTTTCCGGACTGATGAATTGTGAAGAAAACATCTGCAATTTGTAATTCATGTTATAGAAGGCAGATGCTTTATACTGAACCAATACTATCTAATCTGGAAGCCAAACTCAGAGCTGCCTAGAGGGGGAGTTCAGTGGCATAAAGTTTAGAATGTGATGGGGGTGAGGTGTTTAAAAAACTTACTGTGGTTATTTAAAGCTGCTGTCCCTAACCTTTTGGGCTCCGTGGACCAGCAATGGTGGCAATGAGGAAGGGAGTGGGGATAGTTTTGTGCACGCGTCGCTTGCACAAATGGGACTTTGCATGCTTGCCTGCTCACCTGACGCTTGTGTGATCTGGTTCCCAATAGACCAGATCCGGCTACCCAGATTATGACCCGGCATCGGGCCACAGACCAGGGACTGGGGATCCCAGATTTAAAGCACCCACATTGCTCTTTAATGTGCACCCCAATGGAGAAATCAGTGGGATTATTTTGGCAGAAATGCAAGTTCTTGGTCTTGATGGACTTGTGGACTGAAGTTTTTATTTTTTATTAGATAAGTTTATCAATTGGTACACTCCCATTTTTTTATTGCTCACCTACTTAAAAGGCTCAGCTGCTGTTGCAAAGGAGGAAATAATTCACTTTTTAAAAATTTCCAAGTAAATATTTTTTATTCCTTTTCTTGATCTTTCAGCCATCCAGAATTTTTGGGAATGAAAATAGCTATTATATTTCACCTGATATTTAAATCAATGCATTAACAAAATTATTTTCCTTGTATATTTAGATGCCATGGTTGTTATTTCTGTACCAAAGTCTCTTGGTACTAAGAACTGCTGAAGCAATTTTATTTATTATTAGAGAACGTCAGAAATTTAGTACTTACAGCCCTGATTTTTTCCAAGCACCTACAAGTACTGATCATGTCACGTTTCAAAATCTCCTTTTCACATGAGGTACCTATGTCTTGGTTCTGTTTTATTCTTAACTCTTCACCGTTATTCTGAAAAGGTGACATGTTAATTATAGCAACATTTTACTCATAATTTGTGCTCATATGGTGCTACACACTGACATAAAACTAAAAAGGATTAAAGAAAATTAAGTCAACGGCTTAATGATATTTTTTTTGTCCATATTTGCTTTGTGGCTTAAGTAGTCTCATTTAACCCTCATAAAATGTAGTATATGTTTGGTTTGCTATTACTTACCAGTATGTCTTTTGTCAACTATTTATATAGCCATCTTAAGTTACAAATTAAGTGATATTTTATAATACTGGTATTAATACTAGTATTTTTACTTTCGCTACAGATAATCAGAGTTGGAAGGGACCTTGTAGGTCATCTAGTCCAACCGCCCGCCCAAGCGGGAGACCCTACACCATTTCTGACAAATGGTAGTCCAATCTTTTGAAAGTCTCAACTGATGGCGCTCTCACAACTTCCGAGGGCAAACTGTTCCATTGGTTAATTGTTCTCACTGTCGGAAAGTTTCTCCTTATTTCCAGGTTAAATCTCTCCTTGTTCAGTTTCCATCCATTATTCCTTGTCTGGTCTACAGGAGCTTTAAAAAATAGCTTGACCCCTTCCTGCCTGTGGGATACTAAATGAAAACTATTGATTCATACCCAACCACTAAGGATATACCACTTTCAGTCAAGTGAAAAAAGCTTGGGCAATCCTCATTATTTATTCTAAAAAAAACTCTCTCTGAATTTAACATGATATAATCTTTGAAATATATAGTTACAGCTGTAGTGTGAGAATCATTTGCATACTTTCTACTGAGATAATTGACAGGTTTTTGATCAACTCATGCTGGGTTTTATCTAGAGTTGGTTGTGTAATGCCGGTGCTATAAGTTGATATAGATTTTATTTTAAGTAAAAGCATGTTTTGGTTAATAACTGGAAAAACTTTCCAATTAAAAGTGCTGAAGTATAGAAAAGTGGCATATTATGCTAATATAGTAGGTAGATAGCTACTGTACAATAACTTTTTATAAGATTGTTGTTTGAGCATGGAGAATTCCAGTTTTGAACAGCTGTTGTTCTATTGCTTCTGTTGAAGGCTGTAATGAGAGGAACAATAGAGCATACTGATGATTTTTCAGCATTTTTATGTAGGACCCTACGAATATTATTTTATGTAGGACTAATCCAATAGTGAGCTTTGCATTACTGCTGAATTAAAGTGCTCTCTAGCTATCCTTAAGTGAAATAATTGTAGCATTACATTTGCTATTCACATTGGCAATTCCTATCCTGCCTTATTGCCTCTGTTCCCAGGCATTGCCATTCATCTGATGTTCCTCCAAGTAATGGGTAACAAAGTCTAACAGATGTTACACACTATTGTACGGTTTTGGTCTATGGGGAAAACACTACTTTTATATGGATACATTTAAGAATGACTTAGTAGTGTCTTTATCTGGAACTGACAGTAAGAAGGCCATTCATGGAAGTATTGAACAAAAAGATGTTACCAGGTAATGCTTGTGTCATAATTAATCACAAGGGTGGAAAGACCCTTGGTGACTGACAATTTGCTGAAGAGAAATTAAACGAAGCACTTTTGTTTTTTGATTGATTTAGCACTCAGGACTATAGGACTCCCTAGCTTAGTCTTCAACTTAGATTATAATATTTTTTCAATTTAAAAAAAAAACTTGTTAGGGCACATGAATGCCATACAGTGGAACCTTCAGTCATGAATGCTTCTATTTGCCACCAAATCAGGTGACTACCAAAATTTTCTGAAAAGTTTTGCTTCTGATCGCGAACACATCTTTGGGTGGCAACCAACACAGCCATGGCAATTTTCCCTCTGCGGCAATTTCTCCTTTGGCACCATATTTTTTTGGTCTGCGCATGCGCAATTTCCCCTTTGGCGCCATTTTTTTGGTCCATGAATTTGCAGTCAGTTGTGCTTCCAATCATGACCAAATTGGGTTGCAACTGAAGTCCTGGAATGGATTATGGTCACTATCCAAGATTCCACTATACTTACCATGCAGTGGTACTTTGGTACTCAACTGCTTCAAAATGCATTTTGATGTGAAATTGTACCTTTACTCATTGTTTGTTTGCGTAATTGACTATGATAGGAAAATGGGACTGCCTTGCAGAATATACAGGAAGAGCACTTCAAAAGGAAGAGGAGGATAGCAGCAAAGGGTAGAAAGGAAGTTGTCCATACTGGGACAGTTGCTGACATAGGAAAATGCACAGAAAGAAAGTTATTCCGAGCCGAAACAAAGGTAAGTCACATGGTTTGTTTGGTACTTATAGTTTTTAGTACTTGTTGTGCCTCCAGTAATTAATTAACAAGGTACTAAGTACCACTATTTGGAATGCCACATTTCAAAACTGTCCATTATCTGTTCTTGGCAGTTCCCTATGGTATCTAGCAGAAAGGATCTCTTCCATATATTTCTTTAATAGTGTTCTTTACTCCAACTGGCTGCCCTTATGGGTTGTAACTGTTTCTAGAATTCTAGAATTCCCCAGATGACTGGGTAGCAATTTGAGGATATCCCAATACTTTAAAAGACAATAGGTTCTACAGCTTTGGAAAAAGTGTTGATGGACATCCAAGTGATGTCCTGGTCCATTAGTACCATCTTCAACAGTTTTAGAGCTCATCCTGGAAAGTAATAGGTATATTTAAATTAAATGTGGAGAAATGGCTTCCAGTTCACCTGCCTAGTATGATTGGAAAGAATAAAATATCGCTGCACAAACAATTCTGAAAAAATTATTGGCATAAGTCATACGCCCATATACTAGTCAATAAAGAAGATGCATTGATATGATCTCTTCAGGAATAGCATCTGTGGGGTTAAGCTAGAATTATTTATTTCTCACAAGCACTTAGATCCTCTCCAGATCTAAAATCAAAAAAGAAAATATAGAACCATATAGAATTATTCATTTAGGGATAACACTGAAAAAATGACTTATGAATAACCTCATGATGATGACTGTTGCAGCATTCCCATGGTCACAGGCACTTGGTAACAGGAATGTATTTAGGATGGGTTGTAGTGGCCTTTGGCCATATGATCAATTTCCCACCCAGCTTCCAAAAGCAAGGTCAACAGGAAAAGTTGGATTTGCTTAATGACTGCATAATTCATCTAACACCCACAGCAGTTTGTTTAGCAACAGTAACAAGGTAGGTTGTAAAATTGGATGCAATTCACTTAACAATTGTTTTACATAATAATAGAAGTTCTTATTCCATTTATAGTCATAAATCAAAGATTATTTGTACCGCAGTAGGTTTTTGATATTTATTTATGATAATTTGTACAAAACTATAATACTTCAATATAATATAGGTAGGCTGCCTGATATAGTGATTGTTCAGTTATAGAGTCATTGATGACAAAATAACTCTGTGACCAATCTTCATATTTATGTGACAAGGAAGGTGTCACAAGATTGTAAGCACAGTTGTAGTTTCATTTAACAGCTGCTTTGCTTAACAACTGAGTTATCTATTCCAATTGTGGTCACTAAATAAGGATCACCCATAAAATCAACCAACAGGAACATGAATTTGCATATATCCTAGAGGCATACATTCTCTAGATCTCAGTCTTCTTAAATAGCCAAATTTTCATGAATTTTCTAAATACTAACCATGTAGAATGTGATAATATTCTCCTGGGAGTTGATTCTGTAGGAAAGGAATTGTTATAATGTTTATTTGTTAAGTACACAGAATATATTTTGCACTCCTACAGCTAGATATAGTTTATTTGGTTCAACAAAGTAGGAAATTAACTGGACTGATCAAAAGCAGCAAAACTTAATTTAAGTGAAGAATTGTTAATTAGTTCTCCTTCAAGATAGAACATTATAATTTAATGAGAATTAATAATTTCACAATGCATATTGCCTCTAGCCAAATATGCTGCAAGCACCATATTATAAATAGCTATTTAAAATTAATGTCCTGACACTATTACATTTTGTTAAATTACCCATAATGATTTTTGTACCATACCTGTAGGTAAAATGTTTAAGTTCACAATGGACAGTAAGGAATTCTTTCCAGGGACTAATTGAAATTTCCATTGAAATCACTGGGACTTTGCTGATAGAAAATGTGGAAATGGTCTGAGATTTCTAACAACAATTTATAAATTACATCAAGTCTGGATCTAAGCCTATTTAGTTCCACCAATACATATTTTCTGCTGTTACGGTATCGTTAATGAATGGATATGTCAATTTTCTTTCATGCTAATTTCCCATATGTTCATTCCTAAATTCATTCTGTCCTATTTCAGCATTAGTCTTAAATAATAATCAGATTCCCAATTGTAAAGATATATTCTAAACTATACAGTATTATCATGGCATATATTTACATTTCTAGATATATTTTTGTTGAAATATCTTTCTAAAGACCTTTTATCTTTATCTCAGAGAATAAACTGGCAAACTTTTTGAATTGAGAATGAGATTACAAAATTGGGATATGCAATTTTCCAATTCTAGAAAAAGAAATTTCCAAAGAACACTATTTTTTTTTTTTGCTCTAATTCTAGAGTATATTGATGTGATTATATTGACAACAGTCCAGTAATTTTTTTAAAAACTCCAGAATCAAAAAATAGGTTTTTAAGTCTGAATATTTTGGTGGCAGTAGACATTGGGTGAAGAAGGGTGATCTGATGATTAAAGGAAGTGCAGAAGTTGCATTTCAGTTGCTCAGTGAACACTAGCTATTTACAAGAGACCTGTACGATCTGACAGTTAGTAATGGAGCTGTTTTGTCTGAGTTTTTATTTTATTTATTATTAGATATTTATCACACTTTTATTGTTTTATAGGTAACTCAGCAATGCATAAAACTAAATAATTTGGGATAAGTTCTTTAAGAAAATGCCCTTTTAATACATATGGCTACCCTGTTTTTTTCAATTGGAAAAAATGTCCTACTGACTGAACCACAATATGCTGAAATTGACTCAGTTGGGGTACAAAAATAGTGATGTTCTGTGGGGATATCTATCATATACAATGGTTCAACACAAATTGACAATAGTTTTTAGGAAATTGAAAAGAGATGTATATGTGTAAAAATACGTCCTTAATTTCAACAGCTATCTTAATTGCTGTCTATATTTAATATTTTAATTTATTGATGTTTTTGACATTTTTGTATGTATTTCATTTTTAATTAATATTGCATGCTGCATTGATTTTTTAAAATCTCATCTTTATTATTTTTATAAATAACTGAAGGTGATAAACATATCTGATACTACTTTCTCCTCCTATTTTCCCACAGCAACAACCCTGCAAGTTGAATTGAGCTGAAAGACAATAATTGGCCCAAAGTCATCTAGCCAGTTGTCATGTACCTAAGATGGGACTAGAATTCACAGTTCTACTCAACATCTCTCTAGCTCATGTCCATAGGAAGGGCTTGATAGATGAACAAGAATGCCAAATCCAGTCTAAATATTTGTGTAACTAACAATAATAAACTCAAAATCCTTAGTGCTTTGGAGAGCATTAAATTAGGGTTGGCTGTACGAGCCACTGTAACCAGTGATGTGTTCTTTCACTGTGTTGGAGTGTATTGTTATTCAGATTATCCAGTAAAAATTTGGATTATAGATTAGACTCTCTTCAATTTTCTATTTTTCTTTCCTCAAGCATACAAATACATAACAAAAAAACCTATTTGGGTAATAAATCAAGACTGTTTTTTTCTGTTCAATTTGAAACTGTTCTTTAATTTGGTTTATGTTGGTTCAGGATTTAATTAGCACTTTCTGGGAATCAGCAGTTGAACACTAAATCATCTGCTCACATCTATCTACTTAATCTTATAAAATGATTAGCATCTTATTACAGTCCTTTATTAAATATTGATGCCAAAGATTTCCATTCAGCATTTGCAAATCCTTTTAGTCAATTAACAGAGGAATAAAAAGCAGTCAATTCTCTGTAAGAGCTATTGTAACTATGTTCATTTTGTTCATTAGTTGGTATGCCAAAATGTGCGTGGGTTTGTGTTTCTATGTATAAATTAACTTTATGGTGTAAATGTTTCAGTTTTCTTACTTATCTCCAAATGTGTTCACTTACAGATTACCCTATACTTATGACTGTTTTATTATTTTTAATGCATTAGTACTTTTAAAAACCTTTGAGAATGTTGGAACATTTCATAAATTTTGTTTTCAACTCCAATTCCAATGTTTTTAAAATAAACCTGATAGAAGATCTGTATCTTATTAAATTGCAAAAAATATTGGAAATTGTTTTAGGACTAATTTCTTCATGGGTAGTTTACAATGTTTTCTTTTCTTATTGGTCTCAGAGAGTTGGTTGTGTTGGTCACTTATAGCAAAACTGAAGAAGAATGTTGGGTGAGAAGGGGAAAATATATCCATTCTTGAAAAATGGGCAAATCTGGAAAAAGTTCACAAAAATATTTTTTAATTGCTTATAACTTTGCTTCACAAAGGAAAATTCAAGAGCAAGCCCCCAAAAATAAATAATTACATAAAATTAAATAAAAGACATCTTCCTGAAATGGACATATGGTCACTGAACACATATTATGAACACATATTAACACATTTTTAGCAAGCTCAGCAGGACAAATGTACTTAAACGGAGATTTTTGAAAGCATTCTTTGAAAAGCCCGTCACACAGCACCAACGGATGGAAAGAGGATGTAAAACAGAGAGAAACACTTGCCATCCATTGGTTAACGCGATGTTTCCGTTCTGTACTCACTGCGTCCATTTTTCATCCTCTCTATCCGTCCAGCATCTGTCTACTGACATTTCATCCGCTCAAAAAGTTTTGAGCTGCACAAAACATTTTGAGCGGAAAATGTATCCAACGCGTCCGTTCTGCATCCGCAATGCATACGGGGAACATCCGTTAGATGTCCGTCGTCATCCGTTACGTATCTGCTATATCCACTAGGCATCTGCTGTGCATCCGTGCAACTCAAATCCGCTCCAGTGGAAAATGGACGCGGAACAGACACGCAGCGTTAGTAGCATGAACAGAGAAAGGATGAAAGCGGATGCAGCTCGCATAGAAAGCATTAAAACGGAAAAAACGTGTTCGCATAGGGGACATATCTCGGATATTTAGGATGTCTGCAGGATGCCTAGAGGATGCAAAAGGACAGCGAGCGGAAAATCTATATTTCCTATAAAAAGGGGGAGGAACTCACCTGGATCTCACTTTCAGTCCAGCAGCCCTGCTGTGCGGACCTCTTCAGCCTTCATCTGGCTCTTGCTCTTCCACAGCATCCAGTCATCTCCACCATGGATCGTTACACACTCCTTTTGGTAGCCACCAACGTTCTACAACAGTGCGAAGCCATCTACAGGCTCTTTCACCTGTTCTACGCGAAGAAAAGGAGGCGGCCAAGAAGTGTCTGGGTCCGAAGATGGATCACCAGAAGAGCAGAGTACGGACTGTATAACAAGCTGATGGTGGAGCTGAGGAATGAAGACCCTTGTGCATTCCAGAACTTCATGAGGATGCCTCCAGCCATGTTTGATGAAGTTGTGGAGTGGCTGAGACCCAGGTTGACCAAGCAAAGCACCAACTTCCGGCCCAGCCTGGACCCTGGGCTCAAGGTGGCACTGACTCTGCACCACCTGGCCTCCGGGACCACGTACAGGAGCATGCAGTACGGCTGGAGGGTGCCACACAACACCATCAGCATTGTGGTCAGAGAAGTGGTGCAGGCCATCATCGAAGAATACCTGGAGGAGCTCCTCCAGTGCCCCTCCACTGAAGAAGGCTGGAAGAAAAATGCAGAGCAGTGGTATCAGAAGTGGAACTTCCCCCACATCGTTGGAGCCATAGATGGCAAGCACGTGGCCTGCAAAGCTCCAGCCAAGTCAGGGTCCACTTATTACAACTACAAGGGCTTCTTCAGCATCATCCTCTTCACCATGGTTGATGCTGACTACAAGTTCATGTACATCGATGACAACACAAGATGTGCCCTACTTCATCATGGGGGATGACGCCTTCTCCCTCAGAACCTACCTCATGAAGATGTACACTTCCAGATGCCTCACCCGTGAAGAGAGGATCTTCAACCACAGGCTGTCCAGGGCAAGGCGGGTGGTGGAGAACGCCTTTGGCATCCTGGCCAACAGGTTCCAGGTACTTCTCACCACCATGCAGCATTGCCCACAGACCGTGAGGAGGATCGTGGAAGCTTGCTGCATCCTGCAAAATCTCATGCGCACCCGCTACCCATTGTTGCAGAACAGGCTCGTGGACCTCCAACAAGGCAATGAGGACATGGAGCCTGGTGAATGGAGGCAAGGGCAAAACCTGATAGACACTGTGGATGTGCAAGGCCCCAACAGAGCTTCACGTGAAGGGAAGAAGCAGCGCAACCTCCTGAAACACTGGTGCAACTCCCCAGCTGGAGCAGTGGAATGGCAAGACAGGATGATAGATGCTTAATGGATGCTTCCTTCAGCCTGTCTCATCACACGGATGAGATTGTGTCATGTATGTTGAGTGGCCTTACAATGAACAGGGCATTTAATAAAGAGTTGTGTTTATGTTGAAATGTGTGGATCAATGATTACATTGTTATTGATAATAAAGGGCCAAAGGTGTGGCACCTGGGAGGGTGGACCATACAGTCCCACTATGCTTGCACTGGAGGTTTATCTATCCCACAGATATTACCCATCCCACAGGTATCCTAACCCATCCCACAGCTATTACCCATGCCAAAGGTATCCTAACCCATCCCACAGCTATTACCCATACCAAAGATATCCCTGCCCATCCCACAGCTATCCTTACCTATACCACAAGCATCCAAAGGCTTAAACCATTTCTAAAAGTTTCCACCAAGACTTTATTTAATAAAATAAATGAAGCAAGTGTGTGAAGCAAAGATAATCTTTATTAATAACAAGCTGTAAAAGCAAAATGACCCAAGTGTCCCAAGCAAAGATAAAGTCAACAGGTAGCCACCCAGTCTCTGGCACTCTTCTCAGTCACTCTGAGGCGTGCCCATCGTCTCAGGGGTGAAGGGTCCAGGTGCTGTGGAGGTGGCTGCTGATGGAGTGCTGGTCTGAGGCGCCATTGGGGTGCCTGGCCCCGAGAGGACAACAGGGGATGGTGTGTGGAGGAAGCTCTCAGAGAGCTGTCTCAGTCCTGTGATGTTGAGAGCCCCTTCCTCCAGGACATGGGGTGTCAGCCCCAATACCGATGGCAGATGTTCTGAGGCCGGGCTTGGCTGTGGGGTGGAGGAAGGAGTGTAGTGGGGATGTCTGGTCTGCAGGTGAGCGAGGGGAGGTGGTGTCATCTGTGGCGTGGGTGGCATCGGCGTCGGTGGCATCGGTGGCATCGGCATCGGTGGCATCAGTGGCACTGGTGGCGTTTGATGTACCTGTGCCTGGACTGGGAAGGGCTGTCTGTGCTGCTGGAGCTCCTGGTAGCCGTAGCCTTGGTAGGTGAGGGCCTGTGCAAAGCCTTGGAAGGGCAGTGACATCACCTGGAGTGTAGCAGCAGACCTGGACTGGGTGGGAGCAGGTTCAGCTGGGTCTGGAGGGTTGTGGAGAAGACCGGTGATCCTGTCCTTTATCACCTGTTACTGTGATTCGGACATGTCCATGAGGGTCTGGTTGACGTAGGTGTGGAAGGGCTTGCGGTTTGGGGATGGTATGTCGGTGTGTACCAGCTGAGAGAGGAGATCTACGCTGCTTCTGTTGTGTCCCTGATCTCCAGCAGGACAGTGTGGCTCTGTCCCTCCGGTCTGCCTCTCTGCCTGCTTTCTGTGGAGGTGGAGCTGGGGATGGATGTGGGTTGGTCTCTGGTGAAAGTGCCTCTCCTTGCTCCCACTGCATCAGGGGGATCCTCCACGCGCTCCGCCATGGGGAGTGCAGCTGTCAGGGGGGTCTCCATCGTGGGACGCTCCACAGATACCTGCCTGGACACAGGAGCTGACTCTTGGCCAGAAGAGGACTGGCTGTCTGTGGACTGCCTGAGAGAGAGGGTAGACAGAGGGGCTGCTCCTCGGTGGCAAACCTCACTCTCCAAGAAGCTGCACTTGGCCATCACGTTGGTCTCCCGGTCGGTGAGCTTGACCGCGGCCTGCCCAGATTTCTTGAGGTGCAGCTTCCCGTACCAGGTGTTCATGTGCTTCCACCAGCCGAGGAGGACCTCCGAAGTGTAGCCCAGGCTCTCCGCCTTCTTTCTCCAAGCAGCCTGCTTCCTTTTGGTGTCTCGATAGAGCCTATGTCCCTTCCGCCAAAGATACTCCTTCTCCCTCAGCCATTCCAGCACCTCATCCTCATGTTCCTCTTCGATGGAGTGTTGCCTCCTCTCCCATTCTCGTTCATGCGTATGCCTCTTCCTCCCTCTGGCAGAGCCATCTGGGCCTTCATCAGAGGGGCTTTGAGGTTGTAGGGGCTGCTCCACCACACCACCACCACCACCAGCAACAACAACAGTAGCAGCAAAAGCAGGACCAGGAGCACCAGCAGCACCAGGATCAGCAGCAGCAGAGTAAGCACCAGCAGGACCAGTAACACCAGCAGGACCAGCAGGACCAGGAGCACCAGCAGGACCAGGAGCACCAGCAGGACCAGGAGCAGCGCCAGCAGAGTAAGCACCAGCAGAAGCCCCAGCACCAGGAGCAGCGCCAGCAGAGTAAGCACCAGCAGAAGCACCAGCACCAGGAGCAGCACCAGCAGAATAAGCACCAGCAGAAGCACCAGCACCAGGAGCAGCGCCAGCAGAAGCTCCAGCACCAGAAGAATCAGCCCGAGCAGCAGAAGCCCCAGCAGAAGCAGAAGCAGAGTCAGGGCCAGGGGATTGGATGGTGGCCCTGTCCCTCTTGCCAGGGCTGGCAGCAGATGGCAGAGGCTTTCTCTTCTTCCCCATGGTTGTTGGCTGGCTGGCTGGCTGGCTGGAGCTGTGTCTGGTAGCAGGTCTTTCCTCTGAATGGTGACCTGCTTGCGAGTTGTTTCCCTTTATATCTGCGGGGCTGATGCAATGCATCCTCCCCGCATGCGCAGTGAACGCTCTGTATCCGCTAGGCATCCGCTAGGCTTCCGCTCTGCATCCGCTTCATCTGCTCGGCAGCCGCTCTGCATCCTCTCTTTCCGCTGCGCGTCCACTTTGCTGTGCTCCCCCGGAAGCCCTGCGGATGTGCCATCCGCTTCCTTCCACTTCCATCTGCTAGGCTTCCGTGGAGCATCCGCTTTATATCCTGGCTACGTCCTCCTCTTGTCCGTTCCTTTCTGTTGTTGTCCGCTCTGCTTATGCAAATTTGGGGCACTTTTGAGAGCGGATAACAATGGATGGAACATTTTCTCGTC
This sequence comes from Laticauda colubrina, assembly GCA_015471245.1. Taxonomy (NCBI): domain Eukaryota; kingdom Metazoa; phylum Chordata; class Lepidosauria; order Squamata; family Elapidae; genus Laticauda; species Laticauda colubrina. Next base: position 2,352,909 of record BLBF01000094.1, on the reverse strand, counting down.
CGCTGTGTCCTTTTTAAATACATTTTGCATCCGTCGGCCAATGTGACAGGCCCTTTAGCTTGACAGGGCAGGAGAAGGAATTCCAGACTTGAAAGCACGGCAAATCTCACACAGTTGGGAAGACACCAGGAACACAGATAAGCCATGATAATACAAAATAAATTCACATTTGCTCCCAACAGCATGCTGCACACGGCTTCCTTTTTAATACACTGTGTTCCCAGCTGCAGCTAATGAAGGGAATTAGGGCCCTTTCCTCCCATAAGCCATGCAACTCACATTGCTCCCTTCCCCATTCCTCCCTGCATACCTTAAGTTGAGGAGGGGGTGGGCCTAGGTCTTCCTCTGAATCCCCTCTCCCTTTCTCTACCTCTCCCCTGTTCTGCCCAGCCGGACTTTGCCCTTCCCCAGCCTTTCACAGCTAACCGAGCCACACTCACACTCCCTGTCAGCTGTTCGGCTTCCCCCTTTGAACTGGATTCTGACATGGGCATGACACTTAGTTCTTTCTTTGGTCACTTATAGTTGGCCCTGCCACAATTTCATATTCTGTCTTTAGTATCTTTTCTAGTTACAGTATTTGTCAACCATTGGATTGTCATCTAAGGCAATGGGGAACAAAGCCTAACAAATTGTATATCCCTTACAGTGGCTATTAGTGGTTTTGGAATAAAGAGGTGACATAAGTGACTATTGGAGTAATACCGATTCTTCTTCAAGGCTAGTAACAGCTAAGAAGAAATTAAAGCCTCTTTCATTCATGGGCTGGGAACAAGACAATGGCACCATTGAGGAGACATGGTGGGAGAGAAAAAAATATTGCCAAGGCTTGTACCATATTCAGAGAAAATAGTGACATGTTCTTAATCACTTAGTTTTATGCCAATAGAACAATCCCAATCATACAAACGGTGATGAGACCGATCAGTTAATATTCTACCAAGTAGGGAAAAGAAATGTGAATTAGGTGATATTGATATCAGGATCAACCAATTAATACTCTTTCCCAGCTGGCTTTTGGAAGCTGGAAAAACTAATTCTCCCTACTCTTCATTAATCATGAAATTGCAATTCCATTTTAGGTAAATACACATTTCCAAGAGTGACATTTGCCAAGTATGTCTTTCTGGTCATTTTTTAAATTATTATTATTATTTTTTATAATATTCAGACTTTCTCATCAAATGGAAGCATTATTACCTGCTATTAGGCAGTAATTGTTGTGCAAAGATGAAAACTGGAAGAGAGTTTCAAATTCATCAGTAATAAGGGTTTATGTGTATAAATAAATAAGATAATTATCTTTTTGACAATCCTTGTCAAATTCTTAACCTCTATGTTAATTCTTAACATGTACAACATTACCGGTAATAAACAATTATTCTGGTAATACTAACAATAGCTACTTATATCCTATTACTGATAATAATGAGTAAAAGGTTAAAAGCCTCTTGGTCTTTTTTTAATTTATTTTGTACGGCATAACAGAATATAACATGAACTGTTATTTTTATTTTTAATACTCATGCCCTGCTTCTGAACCCAGCAGCTAGAATGTGTAGAATATTTAGCCATGACAAAATCACGTTGCCCAGGATAAGCCTCTTGGGGATGTGCACCACAAGGAGGCTAGTCTACATTGCACCCCTTAGTCTTGATTATTTGTTATTTCAGTAACACATTTTTGTCGGGCTTGAGGGATAGTTCTTTTGTTTTGCAGCAATAACGTTTCATTGTTTTATTTCCAGTCTAGTAATGGAACTTGATTTGTCATAGTTTAAGTTGGTTTCAGATGCTAAAGCAACATCCTATAAATGTAAGTTTGGGGGAAAACATTAATATAAACTGCAATTCACCTTTTATTACCTAAGGAAAGTGTAATGTACAGTAAGAATTTGGACATCATAGGTGTATCAATCCAGAAGGTGAAGCATTTTTATATAATTTGTCTTACTACTTTCTTAACTAATATAAAAGTTATTCTCTTTATTTAAATACATATTCTTGAATAATATTATACCCTATCAGCATACATATAAAACAAAGATAAAAATTACAGTAACTAATGTTGACTCACAATAAAAACACACAGATTTGTGATTAGCAAAAGTAATAACCAGGTGTTCCAGACAACAGTGAAATGTATAGATCCCAGATACTTATACCCAGACATACTAGTAAACTGATCTTAAGGAAGTGTTTCATAAACAAGGATTCCCTTGCTGCCATAGGATGGTCATGAAGACATTGACACATTCTGCTAAATGATTGAAATTACCAGTGAAACCTTCTTACAGCAAGGGTCTCTACTTCTCCAATCCTTTAATCTCTTTTTATTGACTTCTAATCCTTTAATCTCTTTTATTTACTATTTAAGATATTTCCAACCAATTTTATTCAGCAAAATAAATACACCAAATTCTAGCAGCAGAATCCAGTTCTTAATGATTAGTGAAGCTCAACATTCTAAAATCATTTCCAATTCAAAGATCCCATTTAGGGGTAATGATGAGGGCTCAGGATTAATTGCTAGTTCCTAGAGCTGATAGCCTTAGGCAAACCCTCAGGCTATTAACACTTGCAGGTCATATTATACCCAAAGGAAAAGCACCAGAGTCAAGTTCATTGTTCCTCTTACAGGTTCTTGAAGAAGAAAGATAGCAAAATGTTTATACCATTTTTTCCTCACCTTCAGTTTCTTAAGGATGTGGGAAGCCTGTTAGCAATCCAGTATATTTTACCATAGAAGCAAAGATTAAAGACATATGTTTTTCTTATATCTGATATAATAGATATGGTAAATGGGATTTTAAACAATGCATTGGCAGAGGAGCCATTTGACCTTCTCAACAACAAAGAAAATAATATACCCATGCAAAACAGGAGAGAAAAGTATTTTTTTTTTCTGTTAAAGGCATATTGTCCTATTCAACTTTCCCAGAATAAGCTTCCAGATACATTATGTATGATGTTCACAACACTTAACCATTTATGGGAGACACAATTAACACATTTGTAAAGCACCAGTTTGGACATTTATTGTTATTCATTTCTCCTTTCCTGCCATCATGATTCAAGGTAGAATTTTGTTATTTTTTCAGCTATTGAAACTGGAAATGAATTAGTTCTGAATATGTAGCTTATTAAAATAATCATTTGAAATACTGATTACAAACACTTATCACCTACATGCTTACTCAGTTATTTTAAATCAGCTGTTGTTGACCAGTCACTAAGTCATATTTGATTCTTTGTGAATCCATTGGCTATAGTATGCCAGGCCCCCTGTCCTCTATTCTCACCTGAAGTTTGCATTCATTCATTCAAATTTGCATTCATTGTGTTAGTGTCACTGTTTAACCATCTCATCCTCTGCCATCCCTTTCTCCTTTTTTCTAACATTAGAATCTTTTATAATGAGTCCTCTCTTTTCATTTGATGGGCAAATTATTTGAGCTTTAGCTTTAGAATCTGTCTTTCCAAAAAAACAGTCAATTTCCTTTAAGGTTGGCTGATTTTGCAGTCCAAGGAAGAATCTTCTCCAATACAGAAATTTGAAAGCATTTAAATTTAAAACAGATAGACATACCTACACATACATATTCCCTTCTCAACCTTAAGTATTGTCTGTATTTTCCTCAATCTCGGGTCTTCCACCAGAGGACTGGGAGTTAGAGGATCTTAGCTGTTCCTACCACTGCACTCTTCTGGACAGAGAGCTCTGATGTCAATCCTGGGATCTGTTGGAGTCACTCTCCCAGCTTAGGAGGCACAGCCCTAGTGCTCCTACCACTAGTGGGGCTACTTTGATCTTTACTTTCCATATCTCCAGTTCCTCCTTCAGGTCATGGCATTTCTCCAATTTCTTCTTTTTCTTCTCCTTTCTGATGATGTTGTCACTTGACACTGCTTAAATTTGCTTATATGGCAATGGTATTTGCTTTATGATTGTGGCATTTGCTTAATGACTACCGCAACAAAAGATTGTAAAATCACATGATTGCTCTCACAATTTATTATCATAATAGGTAACCTTCATAATATCATAGGCTTATATATGTGGAATACTTACACACAAATGAAGGCAAACATATATGTCCCAAGATAGTGTTCCAGGACAAAATCTGGATCAGTCACTGATCCACAGTTTAATCTTCCAAGCTTTTGAAAGTATGCTGGAACCAATCCTCAGGCAGCTATATATTTGGAAGATTCTTCCCCATAACACCAGTGAATAGTCTCCTCTTTGGACAATCCATTCAGATTTTTATCAGTTCTCTAAAGTAATTCCCATGGGAAAACCTGAAGAATTTAAGGGCCTGTCACATAGGCCGACGGATGCAAAACGTATGTAAAAAGGACACAGCGGACGAGAAAATGTTCTATCTGTTGTTATCCACTCTCAAAAGTGCCCCGAATTTGCATAAACAGAGCGGACAACAACGGAAAGGAACGGACGGGGGGAGGACGTAGCCAGGATGGAAAGCGGATGCTCCATGGAAGCCTAGCGGATGGAAGCAGATGGCACATCCGCAGGGCTTCCGGGGGAGCACAGCGAAGCGGATACGCAGCGGAAGGAACGGATCCAGAGCGGATGCAGAGCGGATGAAGCGGATGCAGAGCGGAAGCCTAGCGGATGCCTAACGGATGCAAAGCATTCACTGCGCATGCGGGGAGGATGCATTGTGTCAGCCCCGCGGATATAAAGGGAAGCAGCTCGCAAGCAGGTCACCATTCAGAGGAAAGGCCTGCTGCCAGACACAGCTCCAGCCAGCCAGCCAGCCAACAACCATGGGGAAGAAGAGAAAGCCTCTGCCATCTGCTGCCAGCCCTGGCAAGAAGGACAGGGCCACCATCCCACCCCCTGGCCCTGACTCTGCTTCTGCTGGGGCTTCTGCTGCTCGGGCTGACTCTTCTGGTGCTGGAGCTTCTGCTGGCGCTGCTCCTGGTGCTGGTGCTTCTGCTGGTGCTTACTCTGCTGGTACTGCTCCTGGTGCTGGTGCTTCTGCTGGTGCTTACTCTGCTGGCGCTGCTCCTGGTGCTGGTGCTTCTGCTGGTGCTTACTCTGCTGGTGCTGCTCCTGGTCCTGCTGGTACTCCTGGTCCTGCTGGTGCTCCTGGTCCTGCTGGTGCTCCTGGTGCTTACTCTGCTGCTGCTGATCCTAGTCCTGCTGGTGCTCCTGGTGCTGCTGGTCCTGCTTTTGCTGCTACCTTTGTTGTTGCTGCTGCTGGTGGTGGTAGTGTGGTGGAGCAGCCCTACAACCTCGAAGCCCCTCTGATGAGGGCCCAGATGGCCCTGCTAGAGGGAGGAAGAGGCATACGCAAGAATGAGAATGGGAGAGGAGGCAATACTCCATCGAAGAAGAACATGAGGATGAGGTGCTGGAATGGCTGAGGTAGAACGAGTATCTTTGGCGGAAGGGACATAGGCTCTATCGAGACACCAAAAGGAAGCAGGCTGCTTGGAGAGAGAAGGCGGAGAGCCTGGGCTACACTTCAGAGGTGCTCCTCGGCTGGTGAAAGCACATGCACACCTGGTACGGGAAGCTGCACCTCAAGAAATCTGGCCAGGCCACGGTCAAGCTGACGGTCCGAGAGACCTACGTGATGGCCAAGTGCAGCTTCTTGGAGTGTGAGATCCACCACCAAGGAGCAGCCCCTCTGACAACCTTCTTTCTCAGGCAGCACGCAGAGAGTCAGTCCTCTTCTGGCCAAGAGTCAGCTCCTGTGTCCAGGCAGGTATCTGTGGAGCGTGCCACGGCAGAGACCCCCCTGACAGCTGCACTCCCCGTGGCGGAGCACGTGGAGGACCCCCTGATGCAGTGGGAGCAAGGAGAGGGCACTTTCACCAGAGACCAACCCACATCCACCCCCAGCTCCACCTCCAGAGAAAGCAGGCAGAGAGGCAGACCGGAGGGACAGAGCCACACTCCTGCTGGAGATCAGGGACACAACAGAAACAGCATAGATCTCCTTTCTCAGCTGGTACACAACGACATAACATCCTCCAACCACAAGCCCTTCCTCACCTCTGTCAACCAGACCCTCCTGGACATGTCCGAATCACAGTACCAGGTGATAAAGGACAGGATCACTGGTCTTCTCCACAACCCTCCAGACCCAGCTGAACCTGTTCCCACCCAGTCCAGGTCTGCTCCTCCACCCCAGGTGATGTCACTGCCCTTCCAAGGCTTTCCACAGGCCCTCACCTACCAAGGCTACGGCTACCAGGAACTCCAGCAGCACAGGCAGCCCTTCCCAGTCCAGGCACAGGTACATCGTACGCTACCAGTGCCACCGATGCAACCGACGCCACCCACGCCACAGATGACACCAACGCCTCCCCTCGCTCACCTGCAGACCAGACATCCCCACTACACTCCTTCCTCCACCCCACAGCCAAGCCCAGAACTTCTGTCATCGGTATTGGGGCTGACACCCCATGTCCTGGAGGAAGGGGCTCTCAACATCACAGGACTGAGCCAGCTCTCTGAGAGCTTCCTCCATACACCATCCCCTGTTGTCCTCTCGGGGCCAGGCACCCCAATGGCGCCTCAGACCAACACTCCATCAGCAGCCACCTCCACAGCACCTGGACCCTTCACCCCTGAGACGATGGGCACGCCTCAGAGTGACTGAGAAGAGTGCCAGAGACTGGGTGGATACCTGTTGACTTTATCTTTGCTTGGGACACTTGGGTTATTTTGCTTTTACAGCTTGTTATTAATAAAGATTATCTTTGCTTCTAACACTTGCTTCATTTATTTTATTAAATAAAGTCTTGGTGAAAACTTTTAGAAATGGTTTAAGCCTTTGCATGCTGGTGGGATGGGTAAGGATAGCTGTGGGATGGGCAGGGATACCTTTGGGGATGAGCTTTGCAGGCCATGTGCTTGCCATCTACGGCTCCAACAGTGTGGGGGAAGTTCCACTTCTGATACCACTGCTCTGCAACTTTCTTCCAGCCTTCTTCAGTGGAGGAGCACTGGAGGAGCTCCTCCAGGTATTCTTCAATGATGGCCTGCTCCACTTCTCTGACCACAATGCTGATGGTGTTGTGTGGCACTCTCCAGCCGTACTGCATACTCCTGTATGTGGTCCCGGAGGCCAGGTGGTGCAGAGTCAGTGCCACCTTGAGCCCAGGGTCCACGCTGGGCCGGAAGTTGGTGCTCTGCTTGGTCAACCTGGGTCTCAGCCGCTCCACAACTTCGTCAAACATGGCTGGAGGCATCCTCATGAAGTTCTGGAATGCACGAGTGTCTTCGTTCCTCAGCTCCACCATCAGCTTGTTATACAGTCCATACTCGGCTCTTCTGGCGATCCATCTTCGGACCCAGACACTTCTTGGCCGCCTCCTTTTCTTCGTGTAGAAGAGGTGAAAGAGCCTGTAGAGGGCTTCGCACTGTTGCAGAACAATGGTTGCTACCAAAAGGAGTGTGTGACGATCCAGGGCGGAGATGATTGGATGCTGTGGAAGAGCAAGAGCCAGATGAAGGCTGAAGGGGTCTGCACAGCAGGGCTGCTGGACTGAAAGTGAGATCCAGGTGAGTTCCTCCCCCTTTTTATAGGAAATATAGGTTTTCCGCTAGGTGTCCTTTTGCATCCTCTAGACATCCTGCAGACATCCTAAATATCTGAGATACGTCCCCTGTATGAACGTTTTTTCCGTTTTAATGCTTTCTATGCGAGCTGCATCCACTTTCATCCTTTCTCCGTCCGTGCTACTAACACTTTGTGTCTGTTCCGCGTCCGTTTTGCTTCCTCCCTGTGTCCGTTTTCCGCTGGAGCGGATTTGAGTTGCGTGGATGCGCAGCAGATGCCTAGCGGATATAGCGGATGCATAACAGATGATGACGGACGTCTAATGGATGTTCCCCGTATGCGTAGCAGATGCAGAACGGACGCGTTGCATACATTTTCCGCTCAAAAAGTTTTGTGCAGCTCAAACTTTTTGAGCAGATGAAATGTCAATAGACGGATGCTGGACGGGTAGAGATGATGAAAAACGGATGCAGTGAGTACAGAACAGAAGCATCGCGTTAACCAATGGATGGCAAGTGTTTTTCTCCGTTTTACATCCTATTTCCATCCATTGGTGCTGTGTGACAGGGGCTTAATTACTTCAGCTTGGTTTGTTTGGATTTTTAGTTACAGTTTGCATGTACCTTGTTTTGGACTGAATTTTCTACAGTTAAAGGCTGTTCATGGGAGAATTTTTCTCCAGCTGAAGGTAACCTGGACACTGGGGACAAATTTGGAGATAATAAAGGGATTCTTATTGCTTATTTGATTGTGTTTGCCTTTGTGCCCTGCCCCGGGTCATCACACTAAGTGGTAAAATGTGCATTGTGAGTATGACATCATAACATAAATTCTGTGCCTACATACTTGTGACATAAGGTAGTTACAAAGATGACCTTGTATGTATGCAGAGACAGACTCAACAACCATACTTTCCTCCTCTAGTTTTAAATGTTAGTTAATTGTTTTGTTTTTGATTAAAATGAATTTATAAATCAAACAAAATGTACAAGAACATTTGGTAAACCTGAAAGCAAAGAAAATGTTACAAAAAAACTTATACTTGCACTCCCTTAATGTTCTGGAGTATAAAAAGAAAGGAATAGAAAGCACTCAGAGTTTTAAAGATTGTGTCACTATACCCTGCATCAGTAATACAGCTTCAGTATCACTTTTGGAGTCTATTTTCTGTCTGGCTTTCCTCTTAAGAGCTGACACACAAGTAAAACAGCAGAACATGCCCTGGAACACATATTTTAGTATGGTTATACATAGGTATTTGTGGAGCTAGGATAGGACATAGCATAATTTTCTGCTGATTCAAAGACTGATGGATAGCACTAGCTGCTGGATAAAGAAAAAGCCATTAATATGTTTGATAGAAGATCCCCCAGCAAAATAGGTATACCTGTTGGATATACTTGTGAAAAAGTCAAGATGGTAGTCACAACAATGTGATCAAAGTGCAATATTTTATATGCCCCTAAACTGCACATTAAGAAAGGCAGAGTTTCAATCATATTGCTGCCATTGCCATTTTCAGTGGCATGGTTTGAAGACATTTATAAGCAATATTATAAATACAACAGAACTAGATTCTTCATATAGTTTGAAAATTTTTCAGAAGTTACACTGACCAATCGTAGATATGGAACTATACAATTTTCTATAATCAGTAAAAGAACCAAAATTAATTTTCTTTAATAAAAATAAATAAGAACTCATTACAAAGTAATCTTCGTTATAGCATTTCTTTGTGTAATATCTCAAAGCTCCCACTACTATTGCAGTGATCTATTACTAAATAATAATAATAATAATAATAATAATAATAATAATAATAATAATAA
>BLBF01000094.1:2318945-2334657 GCA_015471245.1 Laticauda colubrina | reverse complement strand
CCAATCAGAATGGTAGATTTGGAGTCATCCACTTTACATACAGAACAGGATATGAAGGTACTATAGGCCTCAGTCAGGTCGATTGATATGAAGAAGTCACCCTCCTGAACACTTTCCAAAATTGTTTGAAGTGACTGCCCACAGTAGTCAACTGTACTTCTGCAAGGTCCTCAGCATCATCTGGGGACTAGGCCTGAGCATGAGGCCTACTCTCAGGAACAGGCCCTGTCTCTGCCTGTAGGCCACTGGCCTGGTGAGCTGAAGTTGAATCACTCATAGGAGGAGACTTTTTACTCCACCCACCTGCAGCTTTCTGATTTGTTTTCAAGCTGCCTTTCTAGTGTCTTTTGGTGCCACATGGCATCCTTTTCCTCCATTTTGAAGGACTTTTTGGAGGCTGGAGCCTTTTTAGACACTCTGTTCCTAAATGTTCCTTTGGAACTTGAGGGGCTGTGGCTGTCCTCCCTTGGGAGCTTGCTTGAAGACTGGGCATCCACCATTATAACCTGAAGGACATGGATACATGTGGCAAAGGAGGAGAGGATGGATTTTGGAATGGATTACAGCCCTCCAGGCACCCTGCTTGATGGTTTGTCCTGAACAGTCTATCGGCTGGTTTCAGGCCTTGCAAGGCCTGTAGCTAGGGCTGTGACCACGCCCTGCCAGATCCTGTCATTCAGGCCTTGGGCGCGCTCGTGCCAAGAACTTCATGCCCAAAGAGGCTCTTCAGGACCTGATCAATGAGGGCCAGGTCCTCGGAGGCTGACTGAAGCCATGTCGCTCGATCCCCTACCTCGGCGCTGGGTCATATCTCCCTAGCACTGGCACGAGCATAAAAAGCACAGCCGATCAGCTATTGTGTGGGCTGATTCCTCCCCCCAATGCAGGCTCATCACTACTACACAGCCACAGCCTATACTCCTGGGGCCAAAACCTGAGAACGGCTGGGGCGTCTACAGCTCTAGCCATCGGTCTGCAACACCAACCTCCTTAGCTCTCAATTTCCACAAAACTCACTCACAACAAAATTGAAAGTAAGAGAAGCAAAACAACACGTCCGTCCTGGCTGAGGGACTGAGTTGAAAGCTGGGGAAAGCCAGCAACAGAGGCGGAGCTAAAGCAGTTTTGACAGACTTAGTCCAATCAGTGAGGAGACAGAGTTAACCCTTGGACTGGACTCTCATAACTACATAAAGGAGAACAAGCAAGTTCACAGAGTACCAAGAGAGCCCAACAAATCAATGAAATAGCTTCTTGACGGGATGGTAATGAATAAGAAGTCACTTCAGTGCATGAGTAGAAAACCTCTGAAAAGGAAGGATCTTGGGATTTATGATGCAAGACTCCATGGCTATTTTATGGCGTTATAGAGTTCCTCTACTTTTCAATGTCATCTGAACAAACTATTTGCTAAATTTCTAACACCACTGCACTTACACTAAAGGGCTATTTTATAGAGATGCAGTTCTTTTGTTAAACTGATTTGATGACTACATATAATGAACAAAACTGAATCTATATAGGGTTACCTGAAAGGAATTCTCATTGTAGAATGAGACTTGAAACTATCTTGCTCAAATTTTCAATTATTTTTAACACTTTAAATGGGAAAACTGTTTTCCAGTGATCCATTCCAATCCATCCATTATATAGCTTAGGTTTTACAAACTAAATTTTTAAATTCATTGTTCAGTATTTTCATTTTTGAAGCACCTGGCTTCAAGAAATAGCAATTCATTCGAAGAAATGATGTCAAACTAAGTTTGCATAATTATAGACTATGGAGGTGATCTAGTCTTTGAAATATTACTAAATAAAGTGTGTAAAGAAAGCAGTTATTACACTAATTGAAAATCATGGAACAAAGAAGAAAAAAAATTCCAGGAACAGAGAAAGGATCCTGAAATGCCTTATGCTTGGAGCTTAAAGAAAAGGCCACAATTCTTTAACAGAAATGACTGAGATTAACAATTAGTCCTGAAAAGAGGGAGGGATTTGAAGAAGCATAAAAGCAAGCTATTTGAAATGTATTTAAATCAAAACATGCGCTTTTTCAAAGATTCTACAGCCTAGTTATTTGAACAAATAAAATGAACGGCACATAAACCAACAGCAATGCAATTGAGAGGTACCATCTTATAAAAAAAAATCAACTTTCAATCATTTCATTATTATTGTGAATAGAAATACTGTCCTATTCCCAAAGTACATTGACCCATAATAAACCATAATTATCTATGTTTCTATAGTATTATAGAAAGCTCACCATTGCTATAAGAATGAAATATTTTGGGAAATATTAAAAAGGCAGGATAAAATATTTCTCCTTTAGGACAGACAAAGAATATAAATATAATGATCTGATTTGAGATGAAACAAATAAAAATAAAATTAAGAAAGTTAAAAGAGGGGAGAAGCCATATAGAAAATGTAGAAGGGCAACACGATATGGAATGGTATATAAAAATGAGCATGAATTTGAATTGGTGTCTGTACAAAGAGATGTAACCCGGGATCAGGCTGCTTTCAGAAAAGAGGTTTTATGTTTTCATATTCTGTGTTGTGTTTGTCTATGTTTGTTTCTAAAAATCAATAATTTTTTTTCAAAAAAAAAAAATCTCCTTTAGGGGAAATATTTTATCCTGCCTTTTTAATATTTAATGGAGGCAGAAACCAGCCCCAGTTTCCCTGCCCCAAGCAGAAACTGAGAATGCCAGTTTTTAGAAATGCAGATTTGGTAATCCATTCAGAAAAACTGGGTCAAGACAGAAACTCGATAAGCAACAAGCAAAAGGTTGACAAAATTAGCTCAGACAAACACCTAGGATTTGCATTTCTTCTTTTGCCTATAGAGCCAGCTATGACCCCTACATAACCCCTACATGTCCCCCATAAGAATCCAGAAGGTATAAAAACCCAACCACTCTAAATTTGATTTTGTCAGCTGCCCAGAATCACATATGGTTTGGTGGTTTGCTTCATCAACAAAAAGAACCTTTCTTTCCAATCAGCCTCCAGCCTCCATGTTGTTTCCAGCACCTTTCTCCCAGCTTGGAACCGAAGTAGATGGATTTTTCTTCCAACAGTATTGTAACAGGCAATATTTATATACTACAATAGCTGAGCTAACACAACACATAAACCAAAACTAAACAAGCCAGGCTGTAGGTCAATGTGCTTAATCATGATGTCACTTTTCTCAAAGAACTTCCAAATCCTTGAGGATTTCAGTTGTCCAACTTCTTCCAGCATCACAAATATATATATATATATATTTCCATTTCTTTGACTAATAGAATAAGAACCTAGCTAGTAGTAGAAGCAGCATGAAACTATTTTTCTTTAAAATTCCAGTTTCAAAGTTGTTAATGGAAAGGTACACTTACCAGTAATGTTTTGGCTTCTTATCCAAGTAGCTTTTTCAATCTGAACAAGTTGGTTAGGGAATTTGAGTAGGCAAAAGTCATTGGAATATACCAGCTCCTAAAATTCTTAGGGGTCATTAAATGTGGAATCTCTGATAAAACTATGAAGTGTTCTTGAATGGATAACAGAGCAGCATAAAAAATGGGGGACAAGTTGTTTTTGGGGCTGTTGCCTCTATTGCGGGAAGGATCTTCCACTTTTGCATAAATGGATTTCTTCACTCCTTTCTGAAACCATTTATTTTCTTTGCCCAAATGTGAATATTATTGTCCTCAAAAAAGAGTGTCCTTTTTCTTTTAAATGAAGGTATACTGCTGATTCTGGTCCTGTGGTGGTTTCTCATGTGCTGAGCCCTCCTGTTGTGTAAAGGCTGATTAATTATGTTTTTTTCTTATGTTTTTTATGATGGACACAGAAACACAAGAATAATGTAATGTATGCAGTCCGAAGCAGTGAGGTGTTGTAACTATGTATCATTCATGTGTTTGCAACTGTGTATCATTGCAACTATGTATCGTTCAGGCATTTGCAACATTGTATCATTCACGTGTAATCATTAAGCTTCTGTCTCCTCAGTGACCTTTTGCAGGGCACATACAGAGACAAGGAGCTAAACATCTGTAGAAATAGTTTATTTACATTGTGATTACATTGTCTGGCATGCAGCTTTGTGAAGAAGGAATATCCTGATCGAATTATAAATCTTGCCATCCTGTCTGACCTGGTATCTTGCCTTATCTGAGCCACTGTAAATCCTGTATATCCTGTCTGACCTGGGCTTGACCTAGGCTCTGAATAAACAATCACCCCCTTTTGAAGGAGCATAATAAAAGAGCGTGTACCCAGACATTCTGGGCGCACTCATCCCGAGGAACTTCGTCTCCTGTCGTTTCTTTCTCCTTTCGCTCCCTATCATGAGACGCCCATCTAATGCGGGATAGCAGATACCACAGTGAGGAGTATTCAGAACATTACATTGGAGAAGTCTTTACATAGGAGGATGACCCAGCACAGGAGAAACAACACCACAGGACCAGAATCATCAGCAAACCTTCATCTAAAAGAAAAAGGACACTCTTTTGAGGACAATAATGTTCACATTTGGGAAAGAAGATAAATGGTTTGAGAGAGGAGTGAAGGAATCCATGTGTGCCAAAGTGATGATGATAACATTATCCATTCCGTTTTGTCTGACTCTTGACAATTCTATGGCCAGATTTCTCCATTTCCTCTTATCTTGCACTTCTTATCTGAGTTGTTCTATGCTCTGGCTTTGATGGTGTCCAACCACCATGTTCTTTGGTGGCCTGGTTTCCTTTTATTACTAATTCTTGAAAGCATAATTCCTTCCTCCAGAAAACATGGCCAAAATAAGAGGGATTATTTCTTTTTTAAAATTTTGCCTTCCAGTGAGCTGTGTGGTGTTATGTATTTCAATATTTGCTTATTTATCCTTGCTATCCTTGGAATATGCAACAGCCCTCTTCAGGATCATATCTCAAACCATTTATGAAAAACCTTGCTAAGAAAACTGCTAGGACATGTCAAGTAGTCTCTGATAAGTACTGAACAGAAGAAAAAATAAAGATTATTTAAATTGTCAAGTTTAAAATAGGAGTCTGGTATTTCTTTCTTTTTTGTTTATTTTTTCCTTCTGCTTTTTCTTCTTCTTAGTCCTCTTCATGATGTTTCTGTTGGTGTCCTTCATTTTGACACTATTTCCATTTTCTAAAAAGAAAAACATTTTTCTTTTTCTACTGTTGCATTATATATAGTATTTTAACTTATTGCATCTGTGTATGTGTTAGATCATGGGAATGACATTCAGGACACCAGCATGATCATAGTTTGTCTTTACTTCCTTCTAGGATTGAGCACCGAAGAAACTGCGGCAGCCTTTTTTCAGTCAGGCTGCTTGCGGATATGGCCAGTGACAGCTCTTCAAATTTCCTGCCACCACGGACCAACCAATTGCAGGTAAGTATGTTAATACATAACACCCCTCCCCACCTGGTCCGGTCTAACCAATGTGAGCTTCACCTATTATATGTAGTCATGTAGTTAGGTGGGGCTTTTATGGGTTCAACTGGACCTGCACAGCTCAGTCGCGGTTTGGCCTCTGGACTGCTTGGACAGATCTATTATTCCTCCCATCTGTCTTCTTGGAACCTCCTGGAAGGTTGAATCAGCCATGCCGTTCCCACCAGGAATTTCCTGGCTGGTTGAGTCGGTGTGGCCGCTCCCGCCAGGGGCTGTTTTCCACTGTCCTTCTGGATCTGTTTCTGTCTCCCCAACCAGCCTTCTTCCTGGTCTCAGGTATGTGTTTGCGTTTCCTGACCAGGGCTAATGCTAGTAGTGGTTGTTGTGTAGTTGTCAGGGCTTGTTCTGTTGTTTCTCTTGCTCGTGGAGGGTCTCCCCCTTCCTCTCAACTTGTGTTTTGTCTGTTTGAGGATCCCCCCCTTCTCTGGTTGTGTTTTGTTTGTTTCAGGGGTCTATCCCCCTCCCCTATGGTCATGTTTGAGGGGTCTCCCCCTTCTTCCCTGGGTTTGTTTTGTTTGTTTGAGGGGTCTCCCCCCTCTTCCCTTGGTTGGTTTGGGTCACCCTTCGTAACTCTATATCTGAGTTGGTCTATGTGCTTCTTCCAGCTCCTCCCATCCATGAACAGGGTCCAGTTATCTGGGTCACCTTCGTTGGTATCTACAATGGTTCCCCCATAAGATTTTTTGCGTATACTAGGTCCCCTGTTTGAAATGTGCAGCAATTACTGGAGGAGTCTGCTGTTTTTTTCTGGGCTATATGTGGGATGTAGTCTGTCTAGGTGTGATCTTAGTTTCCTCCCCATGAGTATCTCTGCTGGGCTTTTATTTATTGTGGCACTGGGTGTCATGTGCTGTATGCTTAGCAGCTTATCTATCTTTTCTTGTGTGTCCCCAGGCCCCAGCTTTTGTAATGTTTCCTTCATGTAACATACCATGCATTCTGCCCGTCCGTTCGTAGATGGGTGTCCTGGCGCTGTCAGTGCATGGGATACCATGTTGTGTCAGAAATCCCTCAAATTTTGTTACCATGAATTGTGGTCTGCTGTTGGATACAATTAAATCCGGCTATCCATGTGTTGCAAAAAGTTTCCTGAGCTGTCTCATGACGGCTTCCATTATGGTGGAGTGCATGATGCTTACCTCTAGCATTTGGAGTAACCGTCTACGACTATTAGAAATGCAAGTCCTTTGATTGGGCTCGCAAAATCAATGTGTAATCTTGACCATAGTCCCCTTGGTGTTTCCCATTCGTGTTTTGGTGCTGTGGGGGATGTTGGCCTGGATTTCTGGCAGTGTTTACACGTTGCTACTCAGTCCCCTATTTCCTTGGCAATCCCTGGCCCCTATCCATAGTGGCCACTATACACTAACTCCCTGCAATGGATTTCATTTTTACAATACCCAGGTGTCCCTCATGTAACATTTCTAGTATGCGTTTCCTTAAAATGACCGATATGACCACCTGATCCCCCTATAGTATGCAGCCCTTCAGCATTGAGAGTTCTGTTTGTCTATTCCAGAATGGTTTGGCGGTCTCATCGATCTCAGTTTCTGGCCATTCTTTTCCTACCCAATTAAAAATTTGCGCCAGGATTTTGTCTCTAGTTGTTTATCTAGCGACGTCTGTTGCTATTATGGGTGGATTTTCTAATGTCTCTATTTGGAGGGTCAATGTGGTTGGTGCTGGGCCAGCTTCTATGTCAGGTAGAGGGCAATGGCTAAGCGCATCAGCATGATTTATGTTCTTTCTGGGCCGGTAGGTTAATTTGTAATTGTAGGCAGCCAAGAATTCCGACCACCACATCATTCGTGGTGACAGTATATTAGATGTAGCTTTGTTTCCTGCGATGATGCCCAGGAGTGGCCTGTGGTCTGTGACTAGTGTGAAAGTTCTCCCATGGATATATTTGTGGAAACGCTTTATTCTGGTGATAGCAGCCAATGCTTCTTTGTCTAGTTGGCTGTAGTTCCGCTCTGGCTTTGACAGAGTCTTTGAATAGAATGCTATGGTTGCTTCTTTCCCATCTGGTAATACGTGGCTGAGTATAGAGCTGACGCCGAAAGGTGATGCATCGCAGGTTAGTGTTATTGGGAGCATTTCGCTGTATTGTATTAGTACGCGGTCTGATGTAATCAAGTTTTTTATTTCCTGGAATGCCATTTCTTCCCATAGCCCCCAGGCCCAGGTTGCTTTCTTGTCAAGCAACCTGTGTATTGGTTCTGCAATGGTTGCTTTCTGTGGTAGGAATATATTATAAAAGTTAATGAGTCCTAAGAAAGCTTGTAGATCAATTTTATTTGTGTGTCTGGGGTCTTCCTTGATTGCTCTCGCTTTATTTTCTGTGGGGTGGATTCCTTCACTGTCTATAAGATATCCTAGGAATTCAACTTTGCTGGCAGCTAATTGGCACTTCTCCTTTTTTACATTTAGTACTGCCTCCTTGAATTTACTTAGGACTTCCCTTCAGCGATCTCGCAATTGCTCTTTGTCCTTGGCTGAAACTAGGACATCCTCAAAGTATGGTACCACTTCTTTTATCCCTTGCAATAGGCATTCCATTAAGCTCTTGAATACCCCTGGGGTGACATTAACGCCAAATTGTAATCTGTTGCATTTGAATGCCCCCCTGTGTGTCACAATTGTTTGGGCTTCTGCTGTTTTGGGGTCAACGGGTAATTGTGGGTAGGGCTGTGCGAGGTCTAGTTTCATGAAGATTTCTCTCCCCAAGGGAATGTAATAGATTCTGTACCACTGGGACTGGGTATGCTCTTTGTTGGAGCATGTGGTTACGGTTTGCTTTGTAATCCCTGCAGATGCACACAGACCCATCTGGTTTAATTGGTGTAACATTTGGGGTTTCCCACTGTATGTGGTCAATTGTTTCTAAAACCCTTTGTGTGATGAGTTTATCCAATTGCTCATTGATTTTTGGTTTTAGTACTAAAGGAACCCACCTCGCCTTTAACCTTATAGGAGCTATGGTTGGGTTTAGATTAAAGGAAATTGGGGACCCCCAGTACTTGCCCAGCTCTCCATCGAACATGTCTCAGAATTCTTCCATCAGGTCCTCTTCCCACTCTGTCTCTGTGATGCTGTTTATCCCTGTGACTTTGATTTCTAATGGTGCAAACCATTCGAGTCCCAGGAGGCTTGACCAATTCTGGTTGACTATTGTTAGTAGGAGGACTCTGGTATATTTTTTGAATGGTACCTTGAATTGTCTGGTGCCCACTATGGGTATTTTGTTTCCTAGGTAGTCTTTCAGCATCAGTGTTTCCTAGGTAGTCTTTCAGCATCAGTGTTTGTCTTTCAAGTCCTTCCCGGTTTATGTTTGGTATCAGTCTTTTTATGGTGTCCCATGATACTATTGATAAATATGACCCAGAATCCACTTCCATCCGACAGGGTTGGCCCTCTATGGTGACCTGGACATATACTTTCCTGGCATTTGTTGTGTTGGAGTGTTTGATGGTCACCATCTGGTGTGTTTCATCTCTTCCATTGCTTGTCTTTTTCCCTCGCCTGTTTCTGTTGTCTTGGTTCCAACAGCTCCCTGTTTGTTTCTCCCTCTCTCAGGGGGGTGTTCCATCTTTGTCTAGGGCTGTAGTTTTTTTCTTGCTCGGCATGCCCTAGCATGCCCATCGTTCACAATGTTTGCAGATTGCATCTAGGAAATGACACTCGGAATGTGGATGGTTCCGCTCACAGCTGGCACAACGAAATTCCTTCCTTTATTCATTCCGGTCACTTCTACCTTGGTCCGAACTGAGTTGATTTACCCCTTTTTCTTCCTTGCCGTCTTCCGATGAGGACTTGATGTCCTCGTGGTGGTGTTTTTAGGGGTTTCCAGTGGCGCTTTATTCATTTTCTGCATGGCAGCCTATGCTTTCTGTGTTACGTCTGCTGTGGTAGCCTCTTCTATTGCTTCATTGAGTGTTATTTTGGGTTTTGTTAATAATCAGCCCTGCAGTGTAAGATCTCTCAGCCCCAGGACCACTCGGTCTCTCATGGCTTCATCCATGTTTAGGAATTTGCCCACTCCTGTGGTGACCCTCAGAGTTGCAATGAAATAACTGATGCTCTCACCTTCTTTTTGGTCACGCCGATAAAATTCATATCTTTTGATGAGGCAGGAAATGGTTGATGTGTAGTGAGCCCTTAGTATTCTTTCCAGGTCTGGCTAGGCCATCATTTTCATGTCGGTGGGTGCCACTAACACTTTGGCCATCTTGAATACCATGAGACCGCAATATGTGAGGACGACGGCTCTCTTCCTGTGTTCAGATATATTATTGAGATTGCTCCCTTTGAGGAACATAAGGAATCAGTCGATGTATGATCCGCAGTCTTCGGTTGCTGGATCGAACGGTGCGGGTGGCTTGTTGTTTCTGGTCATTTCGTCTCGATGCATTGCTGGTGTTCATCGGTCACCATGTGCTTGCTGGTTCCCTTTGTTTCAGTATCCTATCCTTGTCGCCAGTGTTAGATCATGGGAATGAGACTCAGAACACCAGCATGATCATCAGTTGTCTTTATTTCTTTCTAGGATTGAGTGCTGAAGAAACCGTGGCAGCCCTTTTACAGTCAGGTTGCTCATGGCTGTGGCAAGTGATGGCTCTTTAAATTTCCTACTGCCACAGACCAACCAAATTCAGATAAGTATGTTAATACATAACAGTATGGTTTACCAACTGCACAGTGGTAGATAAGACAGTACTCCAGAGGGTTATCAACATCGGCCAGAGGTTCATTGGTTGCCCTCTCCTCTCTTTGAAAGAGCTTTATAGTTCCCGCTGCCTTAAGAAAGTTCAAAACATTCTTAAAGATCCATCTCATCCTGGGCATCCCTTTTTGAACTATTACCACCTGGCAGATAGTATAGGATAATAAAAAGAAGGACAAATAGGCTGAAGAACAGCTTCTATCCCAGGGCAGTAACACTATTGAATTCTACTGTATAGTGCAATATTAGAGCAATATCAGGGATTTCCAATTCAATGTATAAAATATGAAGGAAGTATGTTTGTATTTATTTTCATAGCCATAACGTACACTGAAGATGATATTTAATTTCATTATACAAGGTGCAATGATAATAAACTAAACTAAATTAATATTGAATTCTACTGTAGTGCAATATTAATGCAATATCTTGTTTTCAATACAATTGTATATAATGTGAGGGATGTTTGTGTTTTTTTTTTATAGTGCTAGGCTTACTACCAAATATCATCAGCAACTTATATTAGTGAACCATCTGAAATACTACTACCATCAACCTGTTCAGTATTAAGGCATCAGGCTAGAAACTGGAAGACTGTGAGTTCTAGTCTCATTTTAGGCATGAAGTAAGCTAGGTAACATTACACGCTCTCTCCCTCCCTCCCTCCCTCCCTTTCTCTCTCTCTCTATCAGACCATAGCCAGGAGCCAATACAGACTCGGGGGTACTAAACAAAAAAGCAAATAAGATTCCTTCTTATTTAACTTAATCTCAGCTGTAGCAAAGCATGCTATAGGAAACTGCCAATGGCCATTGTGTGTTTGAAAACTTCAGTTATTTGTACATGTGAGTACTATCTGTGGCACATAAATGTTAAGTAATATTAGGAAGAGATATATATGTGGTCTCTGCATGCAATCTGAACCTACTGAGCTTCCTCATATTATGCATTCACAGAATTATTTTTCATACTCTAATCTGTAACAACAACAACAACAATAACAACAACAATAATAATAATGGAAAAGTAGATAAGGAAAATACCTGCTTATGGCTGACCAACAGAACACTGAAGAAAAAGAGAGAAGGCCTGATCCTTGCAGCCCAAGAATGAATATAATCGTAAAATGTAAAAGCCATTAGAATGTAAAAGCCATTAGAATGAATGTAATCAAAACCAGAATAGAAAAATCTGCTGATGACCCCAAATGCAGACTCTGCAAAGAGGCGGACGAAACCATTGATCACATACTGAGCTGTTGCAAGGCAAACGCTCAGACTGACTACAAACAACATCACAACACAGTTGCTCAGATGGTCCATTGGAGATTGTGTCGCAACTACCATCTGCCTGTAGCAAAGAACTGGTGGAATCATAAGCCTGAAAAAGTGGTTGAAAATGAGCATGCAAAACTACTGTGGAACTTCCGAATACAGATTGACAAAGTTTTGGAACACAATACTCCAATACCACGATTGTGGAGAAGAAAAAGGTGTAGATCATTGACATTGCCATAGTTGGTGACAGCAGAATTGATAAGAAATAACTTTTAAAAATCACTAGATATCAAGACTTGAAAATTGAACTGCAGAGACTCTGGCAGTGCAGATGGTTCCAGTGGTACTCTGCACACCGTGTGCTGGGTGCAAGCACTTAAAAACAATTGACACTAACAAAATCACCATTGGTCAGCTGCAGAAGGCCACCTTACTGAGATATGCTCGTATAATCTGCCGATACATCACACAGCCCTAAACCCTTGGGAAGTGTTTGACTAGTGATTTGTGATATGAAAGCCAGCATAGTCATCTCATTTGCTGTGTACACTGTCATTTTTTGTGCATAATAATCATAATCATAATACGGCAGAATATTTTATTAATATGGTTTTATAGGTCAGGGCCCTCAAGCAAAGGGCTTGATTTTCAAAGGGCTTGAAAATTTTCAAATGTGCCTTATTTTTGTCATCTCTGCTTTTACAAATTAAATGTTGGAGACACCCATTTGGATCAGTTGAACAAATAGATCATTAGGTTCTTGGAGTACAGAGTGTTCAGCACCTTCTGTGCTCAATTTTTCATAGTTTCATAGTTGGCAAAAATGCTGGGAATGATAGAAACAAGAAGAAACAGACAAGCAATGAAATACAAATAAAAGGTGCTTTCATCATATAAATCCATCATATGATGTAAAAAAAAATCAGCATTTGGAGTCAGTCAGATGCACAAGATTACATTTATGATAGAAACTGAAAGTAACTGACATTGTTATAAAAGCTCTGGACATAATAAGTAACTAAAACAAGGCAGCTTTTATTCAAGTTTTTTTACTCTTAGGAACAGAGCTCATATTACAAGCAGTGACTACATAACCTCTTATTGGCTGGGATCCACTGTTTATTACATAGCTATATAGGCTTCAAGTTTGAATTGGCCTGAAGCAGAGAAGGAAACAAAATTTTTGTTTCCTGGATAACATTTTAGAAAAACTGAGTCACCCTTTCTCATTTGGAAGACTTCATCTGTAAGACATTCTACTGTGCTACTAAAGAAACCAGTTTGGAGAGTGCGCTGTTCAAGTAAGAGGCAGTCTGGAGATTATTATTTTTATTTATCCAGTTTTAAAGTCTCCCATCTCCCTTATAGAGGGTCTCTGGGAAATGTACAATGAAATATTAAAAACATAAAAACATTATATAAAATGTAAAGGAGACAACCAATGTTAAACTTTAATTAAAAAGACAGGGGAGGGCTTTTAGGGGATGAACCAGCCAGCCTCATGGCTGTGTGCTCCTGTCTGTGCTCCAATTAAGGCCACAGAGCCATGTTTTCATGCTTTTCTAGAAAATCAAGAGATGGAGAATGCCTCACTTCTGAGAGGAGGATGTTCCACAGTATGAAGGCAACTGCAGATATGGCTTTCTTCCTGAATTCCTTCAGTCAAAATTCTTTGGCTGATAGGATCTGCAACAAGCCTTCCCTGCCTGCCTGAAATAGGCTGATGTAGGTCAAAATGAACATATTGGAATGGACCGAGAAATAGACTGAAGCCTCATGTAGGTTGCACAGCAGAGGTGTCAAATGTACTATTTTTTTTCTTTTTTTGTGCCCAGATGCATTCTATTTCAGCTGAGGCTTCCAGATACTTTTTTATGATAGCCCATGTGGACTGCATTACGGTACTCCAAATAGGAAATGACCATGAGTGACATGAGTGGACAGCCTCCCTATCCAGGACAGGGCATAACTGACACAAAAATAAAGTTCAGCAAAAAACATGGCAGCCATTTGTTCTTCTGCAGAAATTATGCAGATTGCAGCCGATATCTTTGCCCCTGGAAGGTCCAAACGGACCTAAACCGTCCCAAAGAGATGGTGATAGTGAAGGGTGCATCCTTTTTTTTAAGTTGTGCTCCCCCCCCCCCCTTACCAGCTGTACAGTTCATTTTTTTCTTTTTAAAACCTATATTTTTGTAATATTTCCATCTTGGCTTAATATTTTAAAGGGAAAGCCTCAAAATTTTCTTTTTTCTTTTTCTTTTCTTCTTTGGGATTTTTTGTTTTTTGATCTATTTTTTGGTCCACTTTTTTACTTTTTTTTATTTGAGAATTCTCAATTGGATTAAGGTGTTGAAAAACCTGAGGAATTATTTTTATTTTCTCAATTTTTTTTTACTCTTTTTGAACCTTTTCATTTTTCTCCTTCTTTTCTAGCTAATTATTGATTGGATTAAGGATAAGAAGAACCTGAAGAAATTTTTTCTCCTTTTCTTTTTATTATTATTAGGTTTTTCTCTCTACCATTTTTATTTTTCATCATTGTTTTGTTTGGAAAACACACGAGGTAGACCGGGTTCCAACAACAAATACTATATTCTTCAACTAGTTAGTAAATAGGAACACTTGGCTGAAGCTGAGGCCAGCCTTTTATACAGGCTGGCTTGCCTGCTTGCAGCCAATGGCAGTTGTTTAGATTTGCCTCCTTTTAGCAGCTCTTTGGATTGGTTCCTAGTGAACCAATCCAATGTTCATTTTATTGACCAATCAGGTTTGTAGATTTGGAGTCACCCACTTTACATATAGAACATCCCTCCCCCCTTAGTTCAGTCCTACGTGGTGACGTAGTCTCGCAGGTAGGCGGGGCTTTTCCGGACTCGACTTGACTTGCGCGGTTCATTCTTAGTGCAGACTTCGACCGGTTCGGATGGGGCTGCTGTGTCGTCCGTCCTTCTCCCTGGAACCGTCTGGAAGGGTGAGTCAGCCATTTTACCGCCGCCTGAGTTTCTTAGGCTGACGGTTTTGCCGCTCCCTCCCGTTTCCTCTGGGCAGGTCGAGCTGGCTTGGCTGGCCCCTTCCGATGGGCTCTTCACGCAAGTCTCTCCAAACAGTGAGTCTTTTATTTGCTCTTTTTGTTCGTATGTTTCATTGGGTTTGGTTTTAAACAGTTCTTTATTTATTTCTCGCCTTTCCCCCCCCCACCTTGGTTTGCAATTCGCCGGTTTTTTCGGTGAATGTTTGTAAGTCTGTGGTTCTCTCTATAATTCCAGATTGAAGCTGGTCTATGTGCTGCTTCCATTCCCTGCCATCGTCTAATTTTAATCGGTAGGATTTGGGGCCTGTAATTTGGATAATCTGTCCTGGTAGCCATACCGGGTCCCCGGTGAAGTTTTTAGCGTATACCA
The DNA here is from genome assembly GCA_015471245.1 of Laticauda colubrina. NCBI lineage: Eukaryota > Metazoa > Chordata > Lepidosauria > Squamata > Elapidae > Laticauda > Laticauda colubrina. The sequence goes on along the minus strand of BLBF01000094.1, from coordinate 2,319,787 downwards.
AATCGCTTATTTCGAATTGTCTGAACCGTGTAGAGGAGTCAGGGGGGTTTTCTGGGGTAAAATTTGGGTGTAACCTATCAAGGTGAGATCTTAATTTTCGCCCCATAAGTAATTCTGCTGGGGACTTATTGGTTATGGTACTGGGCGTTATGTGCTGGAGTGTGAGCAAACGGTTTACTTTCTGTTGGACATCTCCAGCGTCCATTCGTTCCAAACCTTCTTTAGTAAACCGGACCATTCTCTCAGCCCTGCCGTTCGCAGCCGGTTGAGCCGGCGCGGTTAGGGCATGTCTTATACCTAGGGAGGCTAGGTATTGCTCAAATGGTATGCTGGTTAGCTGTGGCCCGTTATCTGAGACAAGAACGTCCGGTATGCCATGGGTGGCAAAAAGGTTGTCCAGCTTTTTAATTACAGTTTCTGTTGTCGTTGATGGCATAACTTTTACTTCAAGCCAATTTGAATAGGCATCAACGATAATCAGAAAGGTATGCCCCTTGGTAGGACCCGCGAAATCAATGTGTATTCTTGACCAAGGTCCCCGAGGGGTTTCCCAGTCCTTAACGGGTGCTTTTGGTGGGGATGGTCTAATTGCCTGGCATTTGTGGCATGAGCTTACCCAATACTCTATGTCCTTATCAATACCCGGCCACCAAACATAACTTCTGGCAAGGCTTTTCATCTTAACCATTCCCGGGTGCCCTTCATGTAACAACTTAAGTACCCTGGGCTGTAATTTGGCAGGGATTACTACCCGATCACCCCACAACAAACACCCCTTTTGGATTGAAAGTTCAGTCTGTCTGGACCGGAAAGGTTTAAAGTTTTCAGTTTTTTGATTCTCC
>BLBF01000094.1:2271196-2288945 GCA_015471245.1 Laticauda colubrina | reverse complement strand
TCTCTCCTTCGCTCCCTATCATGAGACGCCCATCTGATGCGGGATAGAAGATACCTCAAGGTACTACAGATAAAACCAGTAAGATACAACACAGGCATCACATCAAGACTGCCTTCAAAACAGACAGAAAAATAGCAGCCATCCTAAGAAACCCCAAAGATAAAATTGACCTGGAAAACCAAGACATATATGAAGTCCCCTGTGCATCATGCCCGGCCACATACATTGGACAGATCAATAGAAGAATAAGTACCCACCTGAATGAACACAAAAATGCAGTAAAAAAGCTGGAACACACTTCCTCACTAGTCCAACACATGAAAGCCACAGGTCATAGTATCGACTTCAATGGCACCAAAACTTTATAGCCACTATAGAAAATCCTAGCCACAGAATCATCAGAGAAGCCGGCTTCTGGTTTGGGCTTCTTCAGTGACAGTCTGAGATCGCAATCATGCACAGTTTTGATCCGTGCTCACTGCTGGAGTGCCCTGAGCTGCCTGGATTCGGGGGTGAAGCCACCCTGTAGAGGTGGTGAAGAAGGAGGAGCTATCAGCAGGGTTGAGGAGAGCTGCATCTCTCCTCCTCTGATGGCCCTTACTCCCTTTCCCAAAGGCAGTTGCAGTGGTGGTCAGAAATGACCACCTCAAAGAACCCAACTGGACAAGATTGTGCAGGAGGAAATTTAAAGGAGAAAGTTTGACTGACCGGTTGAATGGAGAACATTTATTTAACGTATCTGGAACATGTATTTTAAGGACTAATACTTTTCCTAAAAAAAATTTTAAGTGGCGAAAGAGAAAGGGAAAGGAAACAGAATTGGCTTTTTTCACTCTCACATTGACAGTTTTAATTGACTTTAAACGTTAAGAAGAAGAGATTCAAATAAGAAATTGATACTAATCCACTTTGACATTAATAGGCTATTTCTAGCTGAAAATAAAGTGTCAAAGGGATAAAGATTCTTGGATAATTTAAAATTTTTCTTTAGAAAAAGAAAGCAAGCAGTGGAGGGAAAAAGGAAAAAAGAGGGTGGAATCTGGAAAATGGAGGAGTCCACCTGGAACTTCAAAAAAATTCGATAGTGGAATTTTAACAAGACTTTCATTGTAGTTGAAACTTTGTTACAAGATAACAAAGCCCCTGGAAAGAGAAAGTGAGAAAAAAGCAGGAAACAGTTTTGGATTATTGGATGATTTCTGGAACTTTGGATGGAGGATCCTAATGAAACAAAATAAAATCAATTGGGGGTTGTTTAAATTTTTTTTAAAATGGCATCACTCCTTGAAGAGTTAAAAATGAGACATAAAGAACAAAAAGAAGAAGCAGAAAACAGAAGAGGATCTTTTGGCTTCGTATTTCAATGTTTCGAAATGGAGATCTTGAACTATGAAAAACAAGAAATGCTGGCAAAACAAGAAGGGCGAGACAATGAAGAAGCCATCTTTAATGACCAAGCAATTTTAAGCGGGGTAAAAAAGGGAAAGGGGAGAAAGGGAGTTAAGCATTGAAGCAACAACCCCAAAAGAGTAATTTGCAAAGTAATCATAATATCAGGAAGAAGTAGAAGGGAGGATCACAGAAGGGAGAATTAGATAGAGAAGGGAATAAAAGGGGAAGGGAGAAGAAGAGAGGGAAAAGGAAAAGAAGCTACAAAGGACAGAAACAAGATATAGAGGTACAGGAAAAGTGTACAAGAATGAAAGGTATAAACCTATTTAAAAGAAACAGAGACAATGGTTAAAATTTAACTTAAGGAGAGGATTCTGCAAGGGTGCATGGGATAGCATTGTTATATTAGAAATAGGAAATGGTTAGAAAATACGTTAGATGATTAAAGTGATAGAAAAAATTTCTGTTGATATGTAGTAGAATATTTGTTTGTAAAGAAAATGAGGCTCTCAATGATTTAAAAAGAAAGTTTAAAAAAACTAAAAAGAAACATGGAAGATTTTTATCAGTTGACAAGATGAACTTAAATCAGAATAATAATGTTGTTGATGACTGTTAATAACTATTGTTTGGTTTTTTATTTAAGTACAGTAATAAGTAAAATATACATGATTGAAGTGAAAGACAACTGACATTACTAGGTAATGTTTGTTAAAGGAAATAGAAATGGAAAATATTGTTATTAATATTAATAGCAGAGCTGTACTTGAATAGAATAATTATTCCATTTACTATTGTTATACATATATACACAGATATATATACAAATATACTTTTTTCTTTTAAGAATTTAGTGTGTATTTTTAAGGGAATGTACCAAGCAGAATTTGATTGAAAATAGGTATGTGTTATAAAATAGAGGTTAGAAAATGAATGTTATAACTGTAAAGGAGTAACTTAAATTTTTAAATAAGATTTGAAAGAAGATACAAAGGTGTTACACTCCAGTCTAGTAATTACAGGGGGAAAATTGTTTTATGAGAAAAGATATTATGAAATTGTAAACAGGACAGATGAAAGTATAAAAACATTTATTAGAAAGATTTTAAAAATTAGAAAAAGATGTATAATTGAATTAAGAAAGGAATAAGATAATACAAAATAAGGCTATAAGAAGTAAAGAAAGGGGAAAGCTATTGAAAAAATTGCAAAAATAGTTAAAAGATATGGATCAGAATGTACAAGATAAATATGTATTGAGTTTATCTCTGGAGAAGTGATAAACCGGGGGCACGCTGTTCTCAAAAAAAGATATTTTATTTGGATTTGTATGTTTTGTGAAAACTTAAATAAAACTTTTATTAAAAAAAAAAAAGAATTATCAGAGAGGCCATAGAGATTGAAAAAAGACCTGAAAGCATGAATAGATCACTCCACAGACTGTCAATTATCTGGAAGCCTGGACTCACAAACAAAAAAATTTCCACACCACAAGCCAAGCAAATACCTGGGCACAAACAGACACCCCCCCCCCCCGATACCTCCAGCTCAAACACATCCCATCCAGGCACCCAGATGAAGCCTAGCTTCCTAATAAATGATAGCCGTCTGTTTACCCGAAGCCAAGCTGCACTAAAAGCCTCCAATACAGGAAACACAATGTTGCAGGATTTGTGGTATGTTTTTTACTTAAAAAGTCAAGTCCTTAAAATAGAACATTTTTAACACAACTTTTAAAGCAGCAATCTCTTAAATTTACATAAGAAATAGTGCACAGCCTTATTATTTTATTAATCTTTGAATATTTTATTAATCTTTGTACTTTATTCCTCTGCTCTAACAACTTCCTATTAATTCTTGAAAAGACATAGTACAATTCTCTTATGATATTACATTGATATTTTTCATATTTATGTAAATAGTAGTAGTCATTATTATGTAAATTTAAAGTCTTCACATTTATTTGCTAGTTACACTAACGTGTTATAAGCTCTCCAAAACAAAACAAAAAGTAATTTTTAAAGACCTGGCAATTTGCTATGTTGTAATATGAGAGAAAACTATAAATAGGGTGGTCTTTTTGGTGACCAAAACAAAACTGTGGGAAGCTGGGAAATGTTCATAGCAAGTGGAACCATGTTATGTAGACAGGAGAAATTATTATTATTTTTTTCTGGAAGTTATAAGGAGGAAATTGGGAGGATTATTTTATGCAAAATAACTTATTCTAGAAGCTTACAATAAACTTATTTTAGTGCTTCTTACTTGAAAACTGAGGGCAACTGCACCAAAGACTTTTATCATTTGTGATTAGGAGTTCTGGAAAACAATAAATAAGAGATTGTAACTTCAGGTTGCTATATTTGAGTGTTATCTAAGAAATTTTCATACAACCATGTAGAATGATTTACAAGTTGTAGTGACTGAGTTCAAATAGCACAATAAGCCAACCAAAACCAAATAATTCTTTTTCTGGCTTAATATGATACCCAAGCCTCCATTACCTATGTGTTTAATAAGGCTGATCCCTACATTTATAAAACTTTTAATAAAAGTTTTGTAAAAGTGTGCTGAAATTCCAGGAAAGCTCACAAGAAAATAAAATAGTATCCAACCCACAATAACAATATTAATTAAAATAGTATAATAATATTAAATAAAAGCTGCAATTGTATCAACATCGATTCATTGCACGTTCCATGTTATGACAGAAAACAATGTAAATGTTGTGAGGTTGAGGTGAGCTGAGAGAAACTTCCCCTTGTCCCTTGTGGTCAAATGACATCTAAAAAATCTGCAAATATCTGTGAAATCTATATAATTAGTTGTGAAATTTATCAATGAATAACTGGCATCACAATCTGTGAAGCTGGATACACATAAAAATTGAATTATTGAAATAAAATCAATAACAGCAACAGGTTTGGGCCTGTTATAACACAATGACATATTTTTATTGACTGTTTTCTAGTATGATTTGATTGCTTATTTTACCCTATGACTATTATTAAGTGTTGTACCTTATGATTCTTGACTCTTGACGAATGTGTCTTTTCTTTTATGTACACTGGGAACATAAGCAACAAGACAAATTCCTTGTGTGTCCAATCACACTTGGCCAATAAAGAATTATATTCTATTTGTTAAGTCTGAAATCTGCAAAGGAAAAAAAAACATTTACTAGAATGAGTATGTCTTATATAATTTTTATGGGAAAGAAAACCACAGTGAAAATATGAGTCCTGTTGCTTGTTAAATTGTGAAATGAATTGTCCTATCAGAATTGTATTATTCTGGGTAAAAAACTTTCTAACTATACTGCATAGTATATACAATGCAGTTTACTCAAAATTGTTTTCAAAGTACGCTCTGGCAACTTCCTTAAATACCTAAAGGGACTGTGGCACAGTTTGCCAACATGTTTTTCTTATCAAGACTGAGCAATATATTGCTGTCACCACTGAATAAAGGAATTAAAGGGGAGAAATGCACAGAAAATATACACAGTATGAGTAAGCCTGGGCACTTTTTTTTTAAACAAATTCATACATTAAATATCCTTTCTGGTCTAAGATGAATGTGGTAGAAAGCCTAGCAGCTCTTAACTCTATGTGTCCCTTGGCTGTGTTTTCTTATGTTAGGAAAAAGAACTCAGACACTCAGGAGTAACTTTGTTAGAGGAGGGGGAGTGGTGACGATTGTAAAAAAAACAAACCAAGATGGAAGTCATGACTAGTGATGGAAGTACCAACTCTTTTTAAATCTGCTCTGGAAGCCTCTGAAGATCACATGAACCCAACTAGATGGTTGACAACTTACATGACGTATGTATTAACCATGCATCCCCTCATAATTATTAGATTGAATAATATTTTATGTTAAGTGACAAGTGAATATTTAAACTTTCAAGGTGAAAGTTTTAGAAATCATAATGCTTTAGAACTGTCTTAATTTTTAATCCTTAAAGCAGTCTAGTGTTTTCCTAAGGGCAGCCTTTACATCTCTAAATTCACTCTTTAATTACATTATCACTTAAGGCTGGACTCTGGAAGCTTTAAGGCCTAAATTTATCATTTCTATAAGGTATACTAGACTGAGAAACCAATGTTAGGTAACTCAGGGCTACTTTTATTGTAACAGCTATAACAACAGAACTTTGCAAATATGAATGTACTCTCCATCCCCCCCCCTTTATTTTTATGTGAAGTAAGGAGGGGTTTATCTGAGACATTTTTTCAAATTACTTTCTTGGCCCCTGTTCAGGCTCATCTTATTTGATGATTGCTTTGAAGTGGCTTTTCTTCCTTCTCTTTAAAGCCATCCCCTCTCCACTCTACTAAATTTAATTTTAACTATTGGCTAAAACAGAATTTAAGTCTACAGTGTATTGGATTTGATTCACCTTATATTGATACAGTGTTTTAAATATTCTTTGGAGGTAACCTTATAATTGTGTTTTCTTTTTCTTTCTTTTTTGCTCTTGATTTAACCTTAGATTAACCAAATATTAGAGCTGATTTTAAGAAAAAAAATAAGGGACACAGAACACTAATTAGATGTATTCCTGATTTCAAATTACTTTAAAACAGACAGAATCAAATGTTCAAGACAAATTATTTTTCAAATTACTGCCTTCATAATGGTAAGGTACAATATTGCCATGTTGGAAAAGACTTTGTCTTTGCAGCTCTGAGAATTTCAATCAATAAAGGCTGTATTCTGTAAGAATAGTTCTTTATTATCAATCAAATTTTATGGTCCTTCTGATATTGCCTAATATTGTAGATTATTTCCCAATTCAGTTATCTATGTGCTTACAGTGACCATCATCCAGTGACTTGGACAATTAGGGAAGAAAAATATTGTCTTTTTTTCAACTGTTCATATAAGATTTGCATTTTTGGCTTTGGTATATTTTATATTGCATCTTGCAAATATTTGTTTATGATCTGGCTGTTGACAAAATGGAGTGGCTTGATCTGATTTAATACTGAGATAATTAATTTAAAATAATTATATAGAATCCGCATATAAAGAATCCGTGTATATATGAATTGAACCCCAAGTTTGTGTGTGTGTGTGTGTGTGTGTGTGTAAACTGGTACATAGTTGCAAGTCTTACAGCAGTGACCCTGAGTGACACGCAAGTTAAAAATTAAAAATTCTAAATCCTTGCTCAAAATAATAGTAATGATTAATAATCAACCCAAATACTAAAGGTACTTACTTTTGTAACAACATTTATAAATTTCTCCAATCCTAGTAGATCCTGTGCAAAGAAAAACAAAACAAAAATAAGAACTATAAAGACACAACAAAATAATTTTGTCTAGATCTTCATACGTATGCATCAAAATAAGAAATATATTCAAATTTACTAGTTAGTGAAGTTTTAAGAGAATTATTTTACCAAGATAAATAAGGGAATTAGAACATAATCTAGAACCCAATTCTTAAAATTGTTTTAATTATTCATAACACCAGTACACATCAAGTCTAATATAATTTATATAATAATCAGGAAGAATTCAAAATTCAGATTAATTAAATGAATTGAGAAACAAAAAATTCTGGTCTAGCCATAATATATGTCATCTGCATATTACAGTTTTGCCTATGTCCTGAACTGTTTGCCTATGGTATTCTCCACAGCATTTGAACACTGCAACCCCATCCATATTACGGTGTTACCCACACACCAGCCCATGCTCTAGGCCAGTGATGGCTAACCTTTTCGGCACCAAGTGCCCAAAGTGTGCATGTGTGTGCGCGTACCCCCAAAATGCAGTGCATGTGCACATCCTGCACATACATCCTGTCTCACACACATGCATGAGTGACCCCATCACCTGCACATGCACATGGACCCCCCATGCATGTATCCTGCTACCCAAACATGCACGTGTGACCTCTGCGCATACATGGCAGAGATCCAAAAATTAGCTAGCCGGTGGGAGGGGCACATGCACATGCACACCGGTGCTGAGCTGGGTCGACAGTTCACGAGCCCAGAGAGAAGGCTCTGTGTGCCACCTCTGGCATGCGTGCCATAGGTGTGCTATCATAGTTCTAGAATGTCTACCTATGCCACTCCTGATTCCCAATGTCATCAGCCATACTTGCTTGGGACTCCAACCTCTTCTTACTTAATGACCAACATGTTCCTGGAATTACAATGGAAATTGGGACTGCTGAGATTATAGTTGCTAAGTGATTGGTCATATGACATCATACTTTTCAACTGCATTGCTTAGTCATGGAAATTTTGCTCTCAATTGTTTGCCCCAACCTGAGGACTATCTATAATAAATCAAAGATCATAGAATTCCTATAGGTGATTTAGGGGGTAAAGAAGCAATTCATCTTAAAAACTTTTTTAAAAAATAACTCTTATAAAACCTTTTACAGAATTTAAATAGGTTGTGGCTGTTACATCTTGTTGATGTTAACTTTGAGCAAAATGTTTATTCAAAATGGGTATTGTTAGAAGTTTTTTATGTTAGTATAAATACTGCCTTAACCGGGTGTTCAGCAGCTTGAATAATAAGTTGTAACCTCTATGATCAAAAATATTTTAAAGCCTTCACATCTTCTTGGAAATAGCAAGAAAACAGGTCTATAAAATATAGTAAGTCCTTTACCCTGATTAGGAATGAATTAATAGGGAGGGAAAGAGAGAGAGAAACACACACATCATGTGTAGATCCAGCTCTCTGAAAAAAAGCTCTAATTCTTAGAAAAGCTTAAAGAAAGAGAAGAGGATGACCAGCAGCAAGATAGATGAATTTAGCTACAGTGGCCATGAGTGCATCGATGGAAGACCTGATACACCAGGTTAGGAGTAAATAGTCATGCAGAAAATCTATTCATGTGGTTGCTAAGAGTCAACAATGACTTGGTGGCATATAATCAATCAAAAAAAGCAACACACCTAGTAATGAAGATATATTTAAAGGTTTGGGAAGGAAAAGCAAAGAAATAGGAAAAGGAAATAATAAAGCTGTAATAGAACCTGAAATCTGTAAACTTTTCTGTACTTCAAATATATAGATATAACAAGCAAAATGCATATAAAAGCTAGAGATAAATAAATGTAATAACTTGAACATAAGCAAGCATAATAGCAAAATCTGATAGTTTTATAAAGCATCTTCTTTCAGTAGTTTAAAGAGATATAACTTATTTTAACTTTTATTCTTATGAGTTTAAAAAAAAATCAAAACAAAGAACTGTAAATTTGATAAAATTTGGAAGATTCTTCTTTTATATCATTCATTGCATTGATCATCTTTCTCTGTATATCTATCTTCCTTACTGTGATATGGGAAAATATGAGTCTTTTATTTCCTCCCTATTCAATTATTTGATTACTTTCTGTAAAAGAATTCATTTTATTCAAGGCAAATCTAAAGAACTTCACAATGAGTGGGAGTGAGGCATATTAGTTGTACAAAAATGAAGTCTTCTCAAGAAGCTACTTAATATTTACCTGGTAATCTTTATACAAACCTTCCCATCTCAGAGTTTTCATAAAGAGAACCAGCTGGCCTTTCTCATTTTCTTTTGGAATTCTAAACACCCATAAACTGTTCTAGTGAGAGTGAGACTTCCATTGTTTGATCATGAAGAATGTTCACAGCCTTTAGTCAATCAATTTTAGATGTATTCACTATCTTCCCATGATCTTTCAACTGAGATATTCTGCTTTTAGCTACATTCAATCTGATATTCAGTTGTTAACAATGCCTTTAATCGCTTTTATTTGTTCTCTTGGTTAGAATAGCCATCTGACTAAACTCAGTTTAGAACAGGAGTGTCAAACTGGGGGCTCGCAGGCAAGATGCATCATGCGCAGGCCATGCCCACTTATTCTGCAAAGGCAAAGTACATCGTGATACGTCACAAGATATCAACACAACACGCAAGTTTCACATCCGTGGTTTGAAAGGAAAAAAGATGATAGGATGCCATTCAGACAAATAAAACTAGCTATCTCCAACAAAACACAAAATAATTACCTGTTTCTGGTTACAATAATAGCAACTTGAGTAGTAAATAAATGCTTATCAGAAAGAAAATATTCTAGGATCTGATAGAGAATATTGATACCTAATCTAAAAAATTACCATCTTCTCTGGAAGGAAGACTGTAGGTTGTACAAAATTGTATTCTCCAAGTCTAAAATAGTCCATCCATGTTAAACTAGTTTCATTTTTTTTAACCTACATATATTATTTTTCTTTATGTTCCATTATGATGATGTCTATGCCAGGCATAACAGTACATTCTTGGATATGATAGCATCCTATCTTTACATTAGAGTCCTGATCTAATTTGGATGTTTTAGAAGAAATACCGATATCAGTATAGTTATATCCTATGGATGTATTCAAGATTTTAAAAATCTGGCTAGAAAATCTCATGCTTTTTAAAGTCTCTTTAAGGAGTTATGAATATGAAGTCTAAAACAGAGGTGAACCATTTCACACTTCTTTATAACAAGATATTTTTGATGATGTAAGCCAAGGTTCCTTAATAGTTCTGTAATAATAATGTCATATAATAACGAAGGGACAACTGTCAGGCGGAGCTCCATTCAAAATCCAGGAAAGAAATACTTAGACTCTTTAGTTTAGAGAAAAGATATCTTTTACTGAAAGTGAAGTGGTAGCAACCAAAGAATTCTGAATCTGAGAATTTAGGCGCGCAATTCACATATAGAAAGTGATGGAAATGTTCCCACCCCCAATAGTTCAAATGACACTTCCAATTAGAAGTTGTGGATATGATCATGTGGGTATCTTCAGGTGATGATGAGGCTTCTGTCCGTTGATCTTGGCATAGTTTGATAACGGGTTGCAGTTGTGCAGAGAGAAGAAAGCTAAGCGAGAAATAGAAACCTAACTCTATTTTATGCTCCCCCCTTCCATTTATACATCAGACGAATGTAACTCCTCCAGCTCACTTCCCCAACTATTCCTACCTCCCTTTTCCACCCCCCGTTACTTATGGCAGTCGAAAAGATGCAAAGCAATAGCAGAAGATCTTGAAGACTGACAGGTCTAAGCTAACCCGTATCAGTTCTGATTCCCAGAAGTATTGTATGTACACAGGCATACAGGTACTACAGGTTTACAAATATGCCCCATTCATTGCATTTAGTGTAAGATGAAATTTGAGTATATTGTACCAAAAAAAGGATGAATTTGTTTATTTTTTCTTCCATGTCCCCAACACTAAGCTAGGCTTTAACCAATAACTGCTAGTCTCATAAAAGTGAGGGCTCAAATGATAATTTTATAAACATTCAATTTAATGAGCAGAAGTGCTTCATAGATTAATATTATCTGTAGTATATTTTTAACATTTCAGAACATTTTAAAAATTAAAGGCATATTATGGCAGTGTCAGGGTTCTATTATAAATGCTGTATTGTTTTCCTTGATAGTGGCTGATATATAAAAGATGTGCTATCTATTGTTAGCTGAGCCCTGAGGTTTTACAGCAAAATAAATATATACATTTCCCAATAACTTTATTTTTGTAAAAATAAAAATCATGAACTTGATTAAAAAGAGTGATATGTTTCAATTATGTAACACGAGAGTTTGATATCCGTGGGTGGATGTGAGTGAAAACGCAACAAAGGAAGAATAATTTCTAGTACAGGAAAAAAAAAAACCTAAAGAGAAAGGGAATTAAGAAAATGTGTCCCAATGTACTGACAACATTTATAGTGTGCTGAAGTTGTTTTTCTTTTAATAATAAAGTTGGAAACATTAATTTTAATATCATTTGAATCACTACATGAGTGCAGTTACTTCTGCATAGAGAAGGGTTATGGAATGCAGTTCAGGATCCACCGGATGTAAATGTTTGGGATCCAGAAAATGAGGATGATGCCAAGAAGCTTGCTGACTTTAAATAGAACAATGAACGAGCTCTTTATATAACTGGACTAACACTGAGTGACTAGCAGCTAGTCCATATTCATGGAGAAGAGTCTGCTGCTAGATGTTGGGAGAATTTGAAGAGGATTTATGTTCATGACAGTGTAGGTGCACACATCTTACACGTACACTGTTTAGAGCACATCTTCTGAAAGGTGGAGATATGTTAGCTCATTTGAACTTCATGAAAAGAACTTTTCAGAAGCTACATGAAAAGGAACTGATATTTTCAGAGTTGCATCAAGTTTACATCATTCTTTCCTCACTGGATGAAAGTTGTGATGATTATGTATCTTCATTGAAAGTCCTGCCCAGAGATAAACTGACATTGACTGACATAACCAGAAGATTGTTAGAAGAAGCAAGAAGACGACTGGATAGGGACCAACTGAGAAAGAAACAACCACAAGAAGAGGATTTGTCTTCAACTGCCTATACTGTTAGGAAATGTTTTTCTTGCGGGGCTAGGGGACATATAGCTAAATTCTGTAAGAAGGAAAAACAACAGAATACTAGTAAACACCAGAAGGCTAAGAAGAATGTTAGATTAGCTATGTCTAGCAATTCAACTGTAAACCATGATTTGTGGGTTGTTAATGGTGGAGCATCGCAATGCATTATTAAAGATAGAAAAAGGTTTGTAAAGATATCCACAAGTAAGCAACATGTATCATTGGCAAATTGATGGAAGATGAAGGCTTCTTGTGAAGGTACTGCATATTGTTCTTGTATAAACAACATTTAACTATGTTATATGTACCTAAACTGAAATTTAATTTGTTATCAGTAAGGGCTTTAGCTAATATTGGTTATGTAGTAACCTTTAGGGGAGATAACTGTATAATAGAGAAAGAGGCTAAAAGTGTTACTGCTACATTAGAGAATGATTTATATGTAATAAATGATGATCAGTTGAAGATGGCTAATTCAGTTTATAACAATGTTAAGCCACATGATGAATGTATACATTTACTGCACAGATGTCTGGGGCACATTAATTTCAAAATGCTCAAACAAACTGTTGAATTGTCACAGGGAATAAAATTAAAACCCTGTAGCAAGTATTTAAACTGTAATGCTTGTAGCCAAGAGAAAAGCAAGGTTACCCTAGCAAACAGACTAAATGGGTTTAAGACCAAAGAACCTTTAGAGATTGTTTTTGCTGGCATAACTGGCCCTAAGAAAACCAAGTTTAGGAGGTGCCTATTATCTGCTATCTCATGAAAAATAAAACAGAAACATTCCAACCTTTCTTTAACTGGCTAAGGTTTGCTGAAAGAAAAATGAAAAGTAATTACTTTAGTAACTGATAATGGGACTGAGTTTGTTAACAAAAGATTCCAAACAATGCTGAAATTGGCTGGTGTTGAGCATAAACGTTCTGCACCTTACAGACCACAACAGAATTCGTTTGTAGAATGAAGAGGGCAACCATTACAAGCCATGGCTCACACTATGTTATCTGATTCAGGTTTGCCTGAAACACTATGGGGTGAAGCCATAATGTGTAGCAACCATGTTTTAAGCAACAACTGGAGAATTGCCATTCACTCGCTGGCATGGCAGAAAACCAAATTTAAGTTACTTACACACATTTGGAGCTCCAGCATGGATACATATTCCCTCACAAATAAGACTGAAAGGGCAACATGGAGCTAAGAAGTTATTTTTTGTGGGTTATGAGGGCAAACATAGAGCATTTAGATTCTGGGATCAAGGTACAGCCCATGTTTATTGTAGTGCTAGTGCAAAATTTCTAGAGCACGTTGGGTGGGATAAACTGGAAAAGCAATCCAACAATGATACTATTATTGACACCCAAATAGTCCCTAAAGATAAAATCAGTAAACCACAAACAGCCATTAAAGAGGAAGAACAGGAGGAAGTAGGAGGACAGGCACAGGAAGAAATAGAAGAACAGGAGCAGATGGCACAGGAAAGTCCACCAGTTAGCCCTATATTACCGAGACATTCAACCCAAGTAACACAACCACCTCATAGATATCAGGCTAGTGTTGTATGCCAAGCAAATACATTTCCAAGTAACTATAGTGAACTAAAACTGTATCCTGCTAAGGATTAGGCTGCTTGGCAGGAAGCAATGGATAAGGAACTAGAATCTTTAAAAAAACTGGATGTGTACGAAAATGTTAAGTTACCAGCAGGTAAACACGCCATAGGATGTAAATGGATATATCAACTGAAGACAGGTGTAGATGGGACTGTTACCCATAAAGCTAGGTTAGTAGCACAAGGTTTAATCAGACAGCAAATGACTATGATGGGGTGTTTGCTCCTAGTCTGAAGGCTACTACATTAAGGGCAGCATTAGTGTGGGCAGCTAAGGAGAAATATAGTGTAAATCATTTGGATGTAGAGAAGGCATATCTGCATGCACCATCGCAACACATTATATATTTAAAGAAACCTTTAGGTCTCAAAAATGATAATACTGATAATAATGATTGCTGGAAATTGAAAAATTTATGAGGATATGGGGATATGAGTGGAACCAATGTATAGTTAAAGAATTAACTAAGATAGGTTTTGTAGCTGGCATGGCTGATCCATGTTTGTTTAAAAGAGAAAGTAATGGTATGATTTCATTGTTGCTATTGTTTACTGATGACATAGCATTAATCACCAAAACTGAACAAGAAGTTACTAAAATAATATCACTGTTAGAGAAGAAATTTAAGATAAAACAGTTAGGAGAAATTAAACAATATCTTGGTTTAAAGATAGATAGAACTAGGGGAGGATACAAGATCTCACAGGCAGATAAAATTAACCAATTACTAAAAAGTTTTAAAATGGAACTTTGTAAACTGGCTAAAACACCAATGAGCTTAGCAGGAGTTTAGCCATAGTGATGTTCAAAGTCCTATTTTTGATAAGAACATTTATCAGTCTTTGATCGGTAGTTTACCTTATCTCGGTAATTGGTCAAGGCCAGATATTGCATATAGTGTTAATCAATTAGTGAGATTTAACAATGAGCCGAATGAAAGGCACTGGCAAACTGCTAAACGTGTGTTAAAATATCTGAAACAAACAATGCATTATGCATTGTATTTGGAACCTAAAGATGAACTGAGTTTAACCGCATATGCTGATGAAAGTTTTGTTGGAGACATAAATACACGAAAATCTACATCGGGTACAGTATAGTATTATTGGGAAAAGCATTGATTGGAGATCTATTAGACAGAAACATCTAAGTTTGTCAACAATGGAGGCTGAATTCTCATGCTTATCTTTATTATGTCCAGATTTCATTTTGTATAAGCAACTACTGATTGACACAGGAATTGATGTAACAGATTCTATTGTTTATGAAGATAATCAATCAGCAATACAGATGGCTTCAAATATTGCTGTTAAAACAAGAATGAAACACACGGATTTAAGATATTTAAATGTGAGACAATGTGTGCAAAGTAAGATGATTAAGCTAGAATACTGTATGTCAGAAAACAATATTGTTGATCATTTTACAAAGGCCCAAGGCTCTATAAAGCATAAGGCTTGCTGTGAGGATTATGGACTTAGAATGTAAGGTTGTATATATTGTCCTACCCAAAGGGGAGAATGTTAGAAATGTAAGTCACCTAACAGTTATTTGGGTTGGAAATATATAAACTAGGATAGACATTTTAATACTACGTCTTTAAGAGAAACCTAAAACTGCAATTGGATATGGTTTCTCAAATGGCCAAAAGATGGAGCCAGAAACCTGGGTTGTTTAGTCTCAGAAAAGAGTCTCAGTGAGTCTCTGTTACTTCTGTTGGAGAGAGTTGCCATTCCTCCTAATGACTGTTACTGATCGTTGATGTAAGTCTGTTACTGAAGTGTTTTTTGATACTGGACTTTGATATTTGATTATCCCTGAACTGAACGCTGACTGCTTTACCTGTGAATGACTTAGACTGCTTATCTTGGACTGTACTTAAATGTTTATTGGAAGTAAAAACCTACATTTATTGTACAGCGTATCTGTGTGCTGTGTGTATGTTATTCAACATGATTCTCTCTATGTCTCCCTGTTTGCACTCATTCTCCTAACGGTGAATTACCTCACCAGTATGCCACTTTAACTACATAAATTTGGCTGGTTTTTTATTTAGTTACAATGTTAAATAACATATAGATCACAAGAGTATTGGAACCACAATTTCTATTACTAAGCAATGCATTATAAAGTGCAATGTCACATAATGACTGTCAAGCCCTGGAGAAATCAGAAAATTCAGGCAGTTGAAATGAGAATAAAGATTCACTGCAAACTTAATCTTTCTACAAGAATCTGAGCTACTAACAGTCAAAGGAAATTAGCAGGAATTAAGAAAGGCATTCAAGGCAGGCTGGACTTAGATCTCTTGTAGGTGCGTACTGTCTCATGACTGATGACATGTTTGACCTTTTCTCAGGTTCAGCCTGGTCGTATCCTACATTACCCACCCCTCCATCTAAAAAGAAAAGAGCAATCAGACTTTCCAAGTTCTGAGGTGGAAAAGACCTTGAGAAGTTGGAAGGTATGATTGTACTTTTTTTTTAACCAGTAGTCCCACAATATTTTGTTGTCCTGCATATGGCAGCAGAGAACAGAGCTGGAAACTGGGTGGCAGGGCAAATCCCCAAGGACTCCAGGCAACTGGTGGTGAAATGGGAGTGGTAGCAAAAGTTGCCCCACTGGCCACCATCAGGTGAGACAGGGAGGGGACTGCTCCAGCTGTCACCTTCTCATTCCACCAGAATCAGGGCTGTGCAGGCTGGGTGGCCAAGGATACTATTGGGGCTTCATCCTCCACCCTGCCACCACCATTTTGCTCAGTGGTCATGTCACCAGTGCATCACTCAGCCTCCTGCTTTGTTGATGCAGGTGCAAGGAGAAGCTTTGTCCTCAAACCCCCTCCAGCCCATCTTGCTTCCACCCTTCCACCACCTCACTTAGTGACTGCAGCACCAGTGCATCACTCAGCCTCCTGTTCTGTTGCAGTGTTGAGTAAGGAGAAGCTGGTGATATGCACAAGGCTGCTAGAACCACTGCCACAAGGCCAGGGATTTCTTAGTACATTGATGGCCTGGCTGTGGGGCCCTCTGGTAAGCCAGTGTGGAGTACACTGGAAAACTCTGCACCACCTGCTTTGCTTTATCCTCCATCTCTTACCGCCTTTTAGTGTCCCCAGCACCAGTGCACTGCTTCATCATCCATCCCCCCAGTGTCTCACTTTGTCCTCCACCCCCCTTGCCTTCTGCTCCATTGCGGCCATGAAAAAAAAGACCTCACTGAAAATAAGCCCTGGTGCTTATTTTGGTGACCAAAAATATAAGACTGGGTCTTATTTTCAGAGAAACACTGGTACTATTGGTGTGCCTGTCAATGGGCATCTAGTAAGCCTGGTTTGCTTTGTTAAAGCCCATGTCACACTGAACCAACGGATGCAAAGAGGATGTAAAATGGACAAAAAACCTTGCCATCCGTTCAAAAACACGATGTACTCACTGCCTCCATTTGGCTTCCTCTCTATCCGTCCAGCATCCATTTATGGACGTTTCATCCGCTCCAAAAGTTTTGGGCTGCCTAAAACTTTTGCACTGAAAATGTATCCAGTTCGTCTGTTCTGCATCCGCTACGCATCCGCTAGGCATCCGTTACGCATCCACTATGCATCCGCTGTATCTGCTAGGCATCCATTGCGCATCCGCGCAACTCCATCCGCCCGGACGTAGGGAAGAAGCGGAACGGACGCAGAACGGATGCAGAACAGATGCCTAGCGGATGCAGAACGGAACCAAGGGTTTAAAATGGAAAAAACGTTCACAGAGGGGACCTATCTCGGATATTAAGGATGTCTAGAGGATGCCTACAGGATGCCTAGCGGAAAACCTATACTGCCTATAAAAAGGGGGAGCAACTCGCCTACATCGCACTTTCAGAACAGCAGCCCAGCGGTGCAGACCTCTGCAGCCTTCATCTGCTTCTTCCTCTTCCACAGCATCCAGTTATGTCCACTGTGGATTGTAACAAAGTCCTTTCGGCAGCCACCATCATTCTGCAACAGTGCAAAGCCATCTGCAGGCTCTGTGAACACTACTGCGAGAAGAAAAAGAGCCACCCAAAAAGAGTCTGGGTCCGAAGATGGTTCGCCAGAAGAGCAGAGGACGGACTGTACAACAAGCTGATGGTGGAGCTCAGGAGCAAAGACACTCGGGCGTTCCAGAACTTCATGAGGATGCCTCCAGCCATGTTTGATGAAGTTGTGCAGCGGCTGACACCCAGGTTGACCAAGGCAAACACCAGTTTCTGGCCCAGCCTGGAACCTGGGCTCAAGGTGGCACTCACTCTGTGCCACCTGGTGCGGTATCTGCTATCCCGCATCAGATGGGCGCCTCATGACAGGGAG
>BLBF01000094.1:2206481-2256196 GCA_015471245.1 Laticauda colubrina | reverse complement strand
CTCCCTGCCATGAGACGCCCATCTGATGCGGGATAGCAGATACCGCAACAGTTACTCTTGGTGCCAATGGTTAAAGTCTGATGGTTACTTCTGGTGGCCTTTTAGGGTTGACAGGTACTCTTGATGCCAAAGGTGAAAGTCTGGTGGTTGCTTCTGGAAGCCTTTTAGGGTTGGAGTGGTACGTTTGCTTTCACGGTGTCAAAGGGCGTTGGAAAGGTTGTTGCAGAGGCATATGCCCGTATAGAGCATCTTAGTGGAAGTCTGGTAGTTGCTGGAGACCATTTAGGGTGTCCTAGCAAAAGGGTACTGGTCGCCAGCAGCCTTTTAGGATGGAAAGGCATTCTTGTTTTTAACAGTGCTAAAGGGCATCGGAAGGCTGTTGGAATGGATGGTGCTAAGGCATCTGTCTGGGTTGGGGCCTGCATCCGATTGACACTGACAAGTCCTGAGATTCTCCAACCTAGATCAGTCTTGAAGGCAAAGGGTGAGTATCTTGGGCCTCTGATTACTTCAGTTTGCACAAAGGCGTCAGGGGCATCAAATCCCAGCAAGAGCAAAATCTTGACTTCAGCATCTAGGGTGGGAAATAGATGAGCCATATGCTTCAGGTGAGGTATGTTGCTAGCTATCTCTGATGTTGCAATGCGGCTGCGGTCATCTGGTATCCCATTCCATTCCAGCATGGGTGGCAGTAGGAACTGGGAATTTCCATCTAATGACTCTATACAGAGTCCAGTAGCTTCCCTCCCCACCATGCATTTTGGCATGGTGCATTCACTACACCAAATATCGTGTTGATATCGTGAAGTGCACTTCTTCCTTCTGAACATCAAAGAGATTGAAGAATGCAGACCTGGCTAGTGAGTGATCATTCTGATCCAGTATTGCATACATCTTCACTGCTTCTTCTGGGTGTCCATCTGGGTATACTTTGGCCAAGCAGACCTGACAACATGAGCAAGGGATTGGTGTGCCATTGCACACCGCTATGCAATCGACACCACTGGCTTTGGATGTGCTTCTGTAGCATGTTGAGGCTCCTTGTTTGAAGGAGGACTACGAGATGTCTGCAGTGGATTGCGTCTGGATGCAGCGTGGTCGGGTGTGTGTCACTTTTGCAGATATGACACTGCACTTTGTCTGTGCACTATTTGGGCAAGTGTTTGGATTTGCAACACTTGTTGCAGAATTGGAGCTCTTTTATCAACTCTTTCCTTTTGGTCAGGGATTTCACTGCAAACCCCTGGCACCTGTTCAGTGAACGTTGAGTGTGGTGCAAAAGACAAAACTGGCTTCTCTTTGGAGTCGGAGATCTAAATTCAGTTGTATCTGATGAGGTCTCTCCTGAACTGTGTATGGGTGAGAAGTCGATCTCGGTTTTATGGACAACCATGAAGGGTTTTCCTCTTGCAGTGGGTGTAGGGTTTGTGGACGGTATATGGTTGTTGCCATTACCATGCAGCCGCTTCAACCATCATCATGGGGATGAGAGTTTATTATCTTTCTGCATAGCAATATTTAGATGGCATAAAGCAGACAGATCAACTCCACAAAGCATCCATACAAAGTCTTTTTTATTGGTTCATCAGGCATCTTGTCAACTCACATTTATGAGGTTCTTCTTAATGTCCAATCCTTTGCATATCTGACTTGTGGTGTAGAAAGATAATAAACTCTCATCCCCATGATGATGATTGAAGCGGCTGCATTGTAATGGCTTCAAGCAAGAGTGAGGGAGCCTCCCTCAGCCCAACAAGGGTCAATTTAGTGACCAATTAGGATGACAAATGTGACCACATGACATAGACTACATTTCCCAGGATACCTTAAGTACATTTACCATGATGCATTCCCTTAAAGAGACAGCTCTCAAATCCTAACTGTCCCAAATTCCATTAACTCTAAACTATCTGGACAGCACACTTGGGGATGAGTGCGGTAGGAATAGGCAGTTATGACTAGATAGATGGAACAGGTGGTTGTAGTTTCAGAGGAATGTCTTGTTGAGTCCGGATCTGTATTTGCTGCAACATTGGTTGAAAATTGGCTGCAAGATTCCTGATTTTATTTTCAGTGCTGTTTTGGCATTTGCTGATAGACTGGAGGTCTGTTTGTCTGCTATTGTTGCAGCGTTGGGATCTGAGATCAGGGCTAGGGTATTTCGGAGCTTGTGAAAATTTTTGGTGAAGATTAGTAATGTCGAGCATCAGGGAAATCAGGACATTCAGGCAGTTTAAATGAATATAAAGATTTGCTGCAAGCTAAAGCTGTGTACAAGAATCTGAACTACGAATAATCAAGGGAAATTATTAGATGTTAAATTTAAATTGGGCTGTACTTAGATTTCTTGTGGTGTGCAGGGACTCATGACTGATGATGCATTTGGCTTCTCCCTCCGGCTCAGCCTGCTCATCTCCTACAATCACATTGCTTAATAATGGAAATCCCGGCATTCCTGTTTATTACTGTTAAACAAGGATCATGAGTCGCTAAGTGAGACCCTCCCTTCAATTTCCTATTGGCTTCCAAAAAGCAAAATCAGTGGGAAGGCAGTTCATATGGGGGCTGGTGGGCAGGTATGTGACTGCTATCCAATGAAGGAAAGTACTGGGTGACTGGTGAATTTTGGTGTGAGAGCAGGGTTGCCTTCCACTGAACAAAGGAAAGTATGTGGATGGAGGGCAGCTATCCACAGAAGAAGGTAAAAGGTAGTTGTTGCTGAGTGGGTGGGGGTATAAGTGACTTATTGGAATGACGTGATCTGCCTTCCTGGACTCCTCATTGATTTTGTTTATTAGAAACTGGCTGGGAAACTGTGGAACACTGCAATTTCTTTGGTCACAAAAGGTAGACATTTATTAGGTTTGATTCCTTATTTGAGATTAGAGAGTTTTCTTGAGTTACAATGCAGTTAAATGGTAATTTCTATTGCTAAATTATGCGGTTGTAATCTGCAGTGTCACATGTCCACAATTCCTGTAGTTCCCATTGCTAGTGTTAAACAAGCACCTCTTTGCAAAGTCTTACCAGTTTCTAAAACCAAAATTAGTAGGGAAACCAAGAGGAAGTTGCAAGTCTCAGATACCTTGCAAGCAAGCCAGCAGGCAAGTGCTCCTGCTGGGCGGCAAAGGGAATGAGGGGGTGAGTACAATGGCCAGGAAGATGATATACAGCTATGGTGGGGTTTGAAGTGGTTCTTGCTGGGTAAAGGCCCTGTCACACTGGCCGATGGATGCAAAACATTTCTAAAAAGGACACAGCGGACGAGAAAAATGTTCCATCCGTTGTTATCCGCTCTCAAAAGTGCCCCAAATTTGCATAACCAGAGAGGACAACATGGAAAAGAACGGACGGGGGAAGGACGCAGGGCGGACGGAAAGCGAATGCTCCACGGAAGCCTAGCGGATGGAAGCGGATGAGAGCGGATGGCACATCCGCAAGGCTTCCGGGGGAGTGCATCAAAGCGGACGTGGAACGGATACAGCGGATGCAGAGTGGACGCACAGTGGATGAAGCGGATGCACAGCGGAAGCCTAGCGGATGAAGCGGATGCACAGCGGAAGCCTAGCGGATGCCTAGTGTTCACTGCACATGCGGGGAGGATGTATTGCGTCAGCCCCGCAGATATAAAGGGAAGCAGCTCCCAAGCAGGTTAACAGAGGAAAGACCTGCTTCCAGACACATCGCCTGCCTGACAGCCTTGCTGCCTGCCTGCTTGCCTCCCTGCCAGCCTTGCTGCCAGCCAGCAACCCCACAACCATGGGGAAGAAGAGAAAGCCTCTGCCATCTGCTGCCAGCCCTGGCAAGAAGGACAGGGCCACCGTCCCACCCCCTGGCCCTCACTCTGCTTCTGCTGGGGCTTCTGTAGCACGGGCTTGCTCTTCTGGGGTTGGGGCTTCTGCTGCTTCTGCTACTGGAGGAGCTGATGCTGTTTATGGCGGTGGTGCTTCTGCTTGTGCTTACTCTGCTGATGCTGCTTCTGGCAGTGGTGCTTCTGCTGGTGCTTACTCTGCTGATGCTGCTCCTGGCGGTGGTGCTTCTGCTGGTGCTTACTCTGCTGAAGCTGCTCCTTGTCCTGCTGGTGCTGCTGGTGCTGCTCCTGGTCCTGCTGGTGCTGGTGCTGGTGCTGCTGGTGCTTACTCTGCTGCTGATGATCCTGGTCCTGCTGTTGCTGTTGCTGGTCCTGCTGTTGCTGCTGCTGCTGGTGGTGTGGAGGAGCAGCCCCTACAACCTGGAAGCCCCTCTGATGAGGGCCCATGTGGTCCTGCCAAAGGGAGGAAAAGGCATATGCGAGAACGGGAGAGGAGGCAATACTCCATCGAGGAGGAACATGAGGATGAGGTGCTGGAGTGGCTGAGAGAGAGTGAGTATCTATGGCGGAAGGGACACAGGCTCTACAGGGACACCAAAAGGAAGCAGGCTGCTTGGAGAGAGAAGGAGCCTGGGCTACACTTTGGAGGTACTCCTCGGCTGGTGGAAGCACATGCACACCTAGTACGGGAAGCTGCACCTCAAGAAATCTGGCCAGGCCGCGGTCAAGTTAACGGACAGAGAGACCTACGTCATGGCCAAGTGCAGCTTCCTGGAGGGTGAGATCCGCCACCGAGGAGCAGCCCCTCTCACAACCCTCTCTCTCAGGCAGCCTGCTGAGAGCCAGTCCTCTTCCGGCCGAGAGTCAGTTCCTGTCTCCAGGCAGGTGTCTATGGAGTGTGCCACAATGGAGAACCCACGGACAGCTGTTCTAACCGTGGCGGAGCGCGTGGAGAACCCCCTGGCACAGTGGGAGAAAGGAGATGGCACTTCCACCACAGTCCAACCCGCATCCACCCCCAGCTCCACCTCCACAGAAAGGCAGAGAGCCAGACAGGAGGGGCAGAGCCACACTGTCCTGCTGGAAATAAGAGACACTATCAGGAGCAGCATAGATATCTTATCTCAGCTGGTCCACACCGACTCCTCATCCTCCAACCGCAAGCCCTTCCTCACCTATGTGAACCAGACCTTCACGGACATGGCGGAACCCCAGTACCAGGTGGTGAAGGACAGGATCACCGATCTGCTTCACAACCCTC
Organism: Laticauda colubrina; assembly: GCA_015471245.1. Classification (NCBI taxonomy): domain Eukaryota; kingdom Metazoa; phylum Chordata; class Lepidosauria; order Squamata; family Elapidae; genus Laticauda; species Laticauda colubrina. The sequence continues at coordinate 2,251,124 of BLBF01000094.1, read as the reverse complement.
CAGATCCAGATGAACCTGCTCCCACCCAGTCCAGGTCTGCTCCTCCACCCCAGGTGATGTCCCTCCCATTCCAAGGCTTTCCACAGGCCCTCACCTACCAGGGCTACGGCTACCAGGTCCAGCAGCACAGGTAGCAGCCCTTCCCAGTCCAGGCACAGGTTCATCGGACGACACCGTTGCCACCGGTTCCACTGATGCCGATGCCACCCACGCCACTGCCAACGCTGATGCCACCCATGTCACCGATGCCACCCACGCCAGTCCTCACACAGCTGCAGACCAGACAGCCCCACTACACTGCTCCTTCCTCCACCCCACAGCCAAGCCCAGCCTCAGTACATCTGTCGTCGGTACTGGGGCTGACACCCCATGGCATGGAGGAAGGAGCTCTCAACATCACGGGGCTGAGCCAGCTGTCTGAGAGTTTCCTCAACACACCGTCCTGTTGTCCTCTCGGGGCCAGGCACCCCAGTGGCGCTTCAGACCAGCACTCCAGCAGCACCCACCTCCATAGCACCTGGACCCTTCACCCGAGACTGGGCATGCCTCAGAGTGACTGAGAAGAGTGCCAGAGACTGGGTGGCTACCTGTATACTTTATTTGGACACTTGACTTGGGTCATTTTTCTTTTACAGCTTGTTATTAATAAAGATTATCTTTGCTTCACACACTTGCCTCATTTATTTTTGTAAATAAAGTCTTGGTGGAAACTTTTAGAAATGGTTTAGCCTTTGCATGCTTGTGGGATGGGTTAAGATAGCAGTGGGATGGGCAGGGATACCTTTGGGATGGGTAATAGCTGTGGGATGGGCAGGGATACCTTCGGGATGGGTTAAAATAGCTGTGGGATGGGTTGAGATAGCAGTGGGATGGGCAGGGAAACTTGTGGGATGGGTTAGGATACCTGTGGGATGGGTTAAGATAGCTGTGGGATAGATAAACCTCCAGTGCAATCATAGTGGGACTGTATGGTCCACCCTCCCAGGTGCCACACCTATGGCCCTTTATTATCAATAATAATGTAATCAATCATCCACACGTCAACATAAACACAACTCTTTGTTAAATGCCCTGTTCATTGTAGGCCCACCCAACATACATGGCCCAATCTCATCCGTATGATGAGACAGGCTGAAGGAAGCATCCATTAATCATCTATCATCCTGTCTTGCCACTCCACTGCTCCAGCTGGGGAGTTGCACCAGTGTTTCAGGAGGTTGCGCTGCTTCTTCCCTTCACGTGAGGCTCTGTTGGGGCCTTGCACATCCTCAGTGTCGATCAGTTTTCGCCCTTGCCTCCTTTACCCATGCTCCATGTCCCCATTGCCTTGTTGGAGGTCCACGAGCCTGTTCTGCAAGACTGGGTAGCGGGTGCACATGAGATTGTGCAGGATGCAGCAAGCTTCCATGATGTTCCTCACGGTCTCTGAGCAATGCTGCTTGGTGGTGAGAAGTACCTGGAACCTGTTGGCCAGGATGGCAAAGGCATTCTCCACCACCCTCCTTGCCCTGGACAGCCTGTAGTTGGAGATCCTCTCTTCACGGGTGAGGTATCTTGAACTGTACAGCTTCATGAGGTAGGTTCTGAGGGAGAAGGCGTCATCCCCCATGATGAAGTAGGGCACATCTTGCGTGTCATTGGGCAGGGGGTCTGGATCTGGGAAGCCCATGATGAGGTTGCGTTCCAGCCCCTCCTTGAGGTCACTGGTGTTGTATACCTGGACATCTGAAGCTGACCCGTTGCCTGAAGCATCGATGTACATGAACTTGTAGTCAGCATCGACCATGGCGAAGAGGATGATGCTGAAGAAGCCCTTGTAATTGTGATAAGTGGACCCTGAGTTGGCTGGAGCTTTGCAGGCTACGTGCTTGCCATCTATGGCTCCAACGGTGTGGGGGAAGTTCCACTTCTGATACCACTGCTCTGCAACTTTCTTCCAGCCTTCTTCGGTGGAGGGGCACTGGAGGAGCTCCTCCAGGTATTCTTCGATGATGGCCTGCACCACTTCTCTGACTACAATGCTGATGGTGTTGTGTGGCACCCTCCAGCCGTACTGCATGCTCCTGTAGGTGGTCCCTGAGGCCAGGTGGTGCAGAATCAGTGCCATCTTGAGCCCAGGGTCCAGGCTGGGCCAGAGGTTGGTGCTCTGCTTGGTCAACCAGGTGTCAGCCGCTGCTTGGTCAACTTGGGTGTCAGCCGCTCCACAACTTCGTCAAACATGGCTGGAGGCATCCTCATGAAGTTCTGGAATGCACGAGGGTCTTCGTTCCTCAGCTCCACCATCAGCTTGTTGTACAGTACGTACTCTGCTCTTCTCCAGATCCATCTTTGGACCCAGACGCTTCTTGCTGCCTCCTTTTCTTCCCGTAGTAGAGTTGAAAGAGCCTGTAGATGGCTTCGCACTGTTACAGAACGATGGTGGCTACCAAAAGGACTGTGTTACGATCCATGGTGGACATGCCTGGATGCTGTGGAAGAGCAAGAGCCAGAGGAAGGCTGCAGAGGTCTGCACAGCAGGGCTGCTGGTCTGAAAGTGAGATCCAGGTGAGTTGCTCCCCCTTTTTATAGGCAATATAGGTTTTCCACTATGTGTCCTTTTGCATCCTCTAGGCATCCTCTAGACATCCTTAATATCCGAGATAGGTCCCCTCTGCAAACGTTTTTTCCATTTTAAATGCTTTCTTTGCGAGCTGCATCCGCTTTTATCCTTTCTCCATCCGTGCTACTAACGCTGCACGTCCGTTCCGCTTCCTCCCTGTGTCCGTTTGCTGCTGGAGCGGATTTGAGTTGCGCGGATGCGCAGCGGATGCCTAGCGGATGTAGTGGATGCGTAACGGATGATGACGGATGCAGAACGGATGTTCCCCGTATGTGTAGCGGATGCAGAACGGACGCGTTTGATACATTTCCCACTCAAATAGTTTTGAGCAGCTCAAAACTTTTTGAGCAGATGGAACCTCAGTCGACGGATGCTGGACAGATAGAGAGGAAGAAAAATGGATGCAGTGAGTACAGAACGGAAGCATCGCGTTAACCAATGGATGGATGGCAAGTGTTTTTCTCTGTTTTACATCCTCTTTCCATCCGTTGGTGCAGTGTGACATGGGCTTAAGAGAGGTTATGCGTGTGGGAAGTCAAAACCCAATGAGTTTTGGGATGGCTGCTGTTGGGTCGAGGGTGAATGAAGGTGCACAGATGGCTGTGGAGAATACCTTGAGTGGCTGTAGTGGCATGGTGTAAGCACAACAACGCTCTGGAGGGTACACAGACTTAACAACCAATTTGAAACCTTGCCTGCCAGTTTGACTTTGCTTGTGGCAAGCCAACAGGGAAGGTCACAAATAGGGATCACAGGACTGAAAGATGTTGCAGCTAATTGCTGGCTGCCAAGTGGCCATTGCTATTGTATGGTTATTTGACCAAGGGGTGCTGGGATGGCCAGAACTTCCAAGACCAATCATAATCAGCTTGTTGGGTAGTTATAATTTCAAACTGAATGATCACTGAATGAGTGGTTGTTAACTGAGGACTTCCAGAGCTTTGGATAACAAAGTGTATAAATTCTTACAGTTCACTAGAATTTTTGACTTGTTTGTTGCTCATATCCAACTTTCTCTCATCTCACAGATTGCTTTAATCAATCATGGCTTCAAGGAAGGATACAATTCACACTACAGAAGGCTGTGTCCAATAATGGGCTCAATATGATACCAGCTCATTTCATAAGTTGGAGGTCAGTTTATATGGATTTTGAGTGATTTTGCCCACCTAATGTGGCAAAAAAATTTTTTTTACAGCAGACTTTCATATGGTTTGGTGAAGATCTTCACCAACTCACCTTATAAAGGGTTTCTGGATAACGCTTATGATGCAATTGGGACAGCAAAATATTTATTTTTGCCTCTTAAATTGTCACTGGGTGGCTGAAGAACTCTTACCAATGTTGGGTCAGGCTTGAAACAAATCCTTCTCCAGCAGCATTCCAGGTATCTGCCACATTATTTCTCCGAGATTCTCATCTTTCTGGTAACATATTTCAGACCAACAGATTATTGAAAATCATAAGCTTTCTTTAACTTCATCGGGTGCATGAAATGGATACCCAGAACTTTTCCACGATCGAATACGTACGTGCAGGTGGAACAGGGAATCCAGCAAGTTATCTCATGCGACTTCCAGTAGACTGACCCTTCACAACAGGGTCGATTTACTTTACCACCCGGAGGCCTCACTTCCAAACACCGCCCCAGTATCTTCCTTTTTTCCCAGCCTGGGCAGCCAAACGACAGCCTCTTTACAGGCCTTTTCCCGAGTCTTGTGGTTGTTCAGCTTCATGACGCACCGTATAGCGATCGCCCATTGGCCAGGCCCGTCCTGGTTCTCCCTCGTGGGACTCACAGAGGGAGGAGTAGAACCGGTGTGGCGAGCGGAGCATGCGTAAGGCAGCCTCCTTTCTGGCCACGTCTGCCGGGTTGTGTTGTATAGCTGCGGCGCAGCAGTAGCAGCTGCTCTGGGTTAAACTCAGCCTAGGATCGGGGATGCGAGAGAATCCTCTGGGCTGCCGTGCGCGCCCCTGGACGGGGTTGCGTTGGCTGCAGCTGGTGGTGTTTGGTTTGCTCGTACCACTCGCCTTCGCCTGGGAGAGCGGCGACTTGGAGCTCTTCGACCTCGTGGAGGAAGTCCCGCAAAACTTCTATGCTTTCCTCGGCGTTGAGCAGGTGAAGAGAGAAGCGCGTCTAGACTATTCGTAGCTTTAGGCTGGGCCTTGGAAGTTCCTTCAAATCCCGGGGCGCCAAGAGTCACTGGAGAGACCAAAGCGGGTTCTGGGGCTTCTCCGCGGGGACATGGCCTGCAATGTCTCTGGGATTAGACCACAAGTCTGTGGTTTCTTGTAACAGAGTGGGATCTTTAAAGTTGCTTTTTAAGAAGCTCAACAATAAGTCTTCTGGAACTTTTCGTAGCTCATGTGCCCCACCCTGTAGTTGAACACTACTGAAAGGTGTTGGATTGAAGAAGGCCAGTGTTTAGTACAAGGGTCTTCAAACTCGGCAAGTTTAAGACTTTGTGGACTTCAACTCCCAGAATTCCTGAGCTAACGTGACTGGAGGAAGAATTCTGGGAGTTGAAGTCCACAAGTCTTAAAGGTGTCAAGTCCAAGGTGTCCCTTCCAGTCTGTCCGGTTCCTTGAACAGGAGTCCCTTCCAGGGGTTTGAAGGCCCCTGGTTTAGTAGGAAGACATCCTGTGTTTTTTTCCTTTTTACATTTCCATTCACTATATACTGGCTCTTCTGATATTCTGTATTCTCTGATTTAATTGATTTCTTACTATTCAAACTTTCAATGGTATTGCTGGTATTACTAAATGCAGCGTTATCACTTTTTCTTGAATACTGGGACCAAATACCTTGAGTTACGACCACAATTGAGCTCAATATTTTTGTTGTTAAATGAGACATTTATTGAGTATTGTCCAATATTATGACCTTTCCTGCTACAATTGTTAAGTGAATGACTGCAGTTCATTACTTAGTAACCTGGTTGTTAAATGAATCCGGCTTCCCAGTTGACTTTGCTTGTCAGAAAGTCGCAAAAGGTGATCACATTACCTTGGGAAATAGTCATAAACATAAATCAGTAATCAAACATTTGAATTTTGATCACATGGTCATGAGGATGCTGAAAAGATCATAACTAAAAAACAGTAATAAATCACTTTTTCAGTGCCATTGTAATTTTGAATGATCACAAAATGAACTGTTGTAAATTGAGGACTATCTATATCAGTTTTGCCATTTTTACATACATGCCAAAGTGTAGCTGTCTCCACTTATCCCTTTCATATATAATCCCACAATTTTATTTATACATCACTGGAGTTTCTGCAGTTTACAGAATATAATGAAGTACAATAACATAGTAATATAAAACATAAACAAGGTTGATATGCTTATTTTTGAATGCTCACTGTTAGCAAAGGGGGAGAGGAAATTATACCATTAATTATATTAATAATATTGATCTGTGGAGCAAGCTTGTTAACATCTTAAGTTTATAACCTGCCCATCCACTGAGAACAACTTCGAAGACTGGTCTCCCAAACTATTAAATGAAACTTGGACCTTTCCTGTTATCCTGTTTTGTAACTATCTAGAATTTTTTTTCGAAGTTGCCTTCTGTTCTGAAGTCCTTGATATTAGATTTAATGATTTTTTTTGTTTCCATACCTGGCTTTCATACATAGTGCAATTGTTGCTGATTGTTTGGATATGGTTTCACTGATTTTATTTTTTATTTTGATATTCCGCTGTTTTGTTTACTTTGACTACAGGTTACCATAGCCTGAAAATTGGATATAAATAAACACAAACCAAATGTCAAAGCTTTGGACCTGATTAGTTGGTGGTGAAACTGAAAATTAAAGGATTAAGGATTAACTAAATAGTTAATTAATAGATTAAATAGTTTGGGTTTATTGTTCTGAAAAAGATTTGTTATGTTGATATTTCTTAGAGAAAGGGATAGGAAAAGCTTCATCCAAACACTATGCCAATTTGTGAAAACTGCCAGTTTCTATTGTTTAAATTAGAATTTTTAAGTGAATTTTATCATATGAAGTATTAGTATGAAACTGGAATTTTTGACAGATTACCATTAAACTTAATCAAAAACTGAATTAAAATATAAATGAACATTTATTCTCTTTCCCTTTTCTTTCTAAAAACCTTTTTAGGCGTTAAGTAATTGGTTTTACTACTTTAAATATGTGATATTTCACCATTACCAAGAAAATAATGGAATATGTTTATGAGAGGGAATTCTACTGGGACTAGCCAGCCCCACATTATTGTGGGCCTCTGAATCTCCCATGTAAGGTGTTATCTATGTCCTTCTTTGGGCACCCAATATGGCTTGTGTGGCTACATTCTGCACTAGTTGACGCTTCCAGATACTTTTCAAGAGTAGCCTCATGTAGAGCACATTGCAATAGTCTAATCAGAAGATAACCAGGGAATGAGTGACCAAATAGAAGGCCTTCCTGTCCAGGAAGGGGTATAATTGGTGCACAACACGGAAATGGGCAAAGGCCCTCCTAATCTCAGCTGCAACCTGCTTTTCAAGCAGGAGTCATGAGTCTAAAAGGACTTCCATGTTACGCTCTGTCTAGAATAGAGGAATCCCATTCTAGGACCAAAGATGATAAACTCCTGTATACAACAGGACCAACTCACAGTCACTCTATCTTACAAGGGTTCATTTGAAATCTTCATTTATTTCACTTTGGATTTTGTTGAATTGTTCAGATCCTACTTTTGAAAATGTCCTTAAAATTAAAATGTCCCTATATGTGTCGGTTTCCTTACTATTGTACAATTAAATGACCATAAAACTTTGTAAATGGGAAATGGAGTCCAGTATGAATTTATATGGACATTGCTGTACAATTTTCTTCAGGTTTAGAAATAGATGTGCTTTCTTTATGCAGTGAGATTTATGTATAAATTTATTTACTAGATTTTTGTGACCACCCACTTCACATATGAAATGGTGAAAAAAATTACTTAGTATTAGATTCAGATGGATGGATTTAAATACCTTTAGGAATCAATATGCGGTGCAGTTATAGCAACTTTTCAGCAATCTTTTCTAATTTTTGTTTTGTATAGTTCCATTTTATTTATTTCATTCAAACTGTATAGTCTCTCATCTTACCTTATATGACTCTGACTGCCTTATAAGAGAAAAATGTATGAATATATAAATAGCATTCAAAACAAAATGATTAATCAAAAAAATATAAAAGACCAGGAGAGTGCCAAATACAATTCACAAGCAATATTTTAATATTGATAGTATAATATTTTTGCAATACATCCTGTGTCAGTGTATCAGTGTATCACTATCTTGGGCTCATGTAGAATTTTAAAAACATGCAATGATACTGATCGGTGATTTAGCACATAATACTAACTGGAAGGAAAATGAGTAAAATTACACATTTCCTATACCCCCCCCCCCCAATTGCTTCTACAGTCCCTCTGACTGCTCATTTGTATAGCAGGAAGGACATACATTCAGAAAGACTGTAGTGCAGCTATCTACCAGTTTTTATTTTTGGGAGTGTAAGTGAACCTTTAAGCTTTCCTGAAAATATGGTATTTGCAACAGATGCTTCTCTCTCACTCACACTTTTATACTAGCAGAAACTTTAGGCATTTAATAAAAGCAACCACATGAAACATTAAAACAATAAACAGTAACGCTAAAATTAATTAAAAATTAAAGAGGAGGTAGAGTCTTCTCTTACGTAGTTCATTAACCACCTCCAGAATGACATCCTCCATTGCGGCCCCAGGCCAGGTTTTCAGTTCCTTTTGGAATGCCAAAAGGGTCAATACAGATTTTATCTTGGGAAAAACAATTGTCAGGGGTGAGAGCTATGGCAGAAAAAGACCCTACCACCCACAATTCCTTGACAGGTTCCATTGCATGCCACTCTGCAGTGAGATAGTTCCTCAGTGCCACTCTGCAGTGAGATACTTCCTCAGGTAATCTGACCCATGCCCTGAAGAGCTTTAAAGGCAATGATTTCAATTGAGCCTGGAAGCAAACTGGCAAGCTGTGCTCCCAAGAACTGTCCATGTAATTGAATTCTGTGCTAGCTGCAGCTTCCCAATACTGTTCAAGAGTAGCCCCATATAAAGCACGTTCTAGTTGTCCAGGCGTCAGAAAATCAGGACTTGAGTGACTGAGCACAGGGATTCCTGATCCAGAAAAGAGAACAACTAGTGCATGACACGAAGTTGTGCAAAAGTTCTACTGCTATCTGCTCATTGAGCAAGAGTTGCAAGCCCAGGAGAATCCCCAAGTTATGTACCAAGCCTGTCTGGAGCACTGCAACTCCATCCAGAACTAAAGATATTAAATTCTTAGATCCCATTCAATTTTACCAAGGTTCAGCCAAAGCTAGTTGTCCCCTATCCAGATCCCCAAAGACTCTGCGAGAGGACAGTAACAGGATCTCTTAAGTCACCAGAGATTTAAAGTTGAGATAATCAGCATACTGATGCTAATTTATTCCATGGTAACAAATGGTCTCACCCAGTGATTTAATGTAGATATTAAAAAGGAGTGGGGAGAATACTGATCCTTGCAATACATTATAAACGAGTGGCCATGAACTGGATTTCTCACTCTCTACCAACACCAGGTAGGGCTGGCATTGAGAAAGGAATGCAGATTGTGCCACCCAGCCCCAAACCTCGTAGCCGGCCCAAAAATATACAATAGTCAGTGGTATCAAAGGCTGCTGAGAGGCCAAGGAAAACAAGGAAGGATGCACTCTCTCCAATATCCTCTCACCGGATTTACTATGCAGGATGATTGGGTAAAGGCTCATTTTTTAAAAATTGTAATAAAGAAACCCGAGGAGGCATAGAACCTTGTAGGGCAAAAATAGGTCTTTCAGATATCCTGAATGGAACACTGGGATTGGGAAATTTAGTTCCAGTATTTATTACCATGAGTTAGTTAGAATGACGAGTGATCAAGGATATTGGGAACTGTAATTAAAAATGATGTTTTTGATCCTGTCCTAACCAATTCTTGACCGTTATCTAAATTGGACTTATTCTGAAAGAAAATATCTTTATAAATGATATTTTAATTTGTAAAATAACTTCTGAACAGCTCATGTAAAAAAAAATAATCTTGAATTTTAAATAAATAATCATTATTCACTGAGCTCATTTCATTGACCATAGAACAGGATTGCCTCTGATTAATACTTGGTTGAGAAACCATTTGGAATGCCAAGAGTTGCAGATAAAATTGGGAAATCAGAAAATATTCTGCAAGAAGACAATGCTTAAACCACTTTCATATTGCTACTTCATCTGTGTTCAAATAAGTTACTAGAAGTTGAACTTGACTCAAAGAAGAGTTTATTTCTATGCAATAAAAAACCCAGAACTACTTGGTCTTTCACACTCTTATTGTGCTTGCTCAGACAGCAGGGATTGAACAGTTCTTGAGTGTACTGAATGAATAACCTTCAATAGAACTAGACTGAAGTACCAATTATTGTAATTGTAAATTTCTCAAGCCTCCTGCTAAGTTACTTTGCATGAAATTTTAATTCTCAGTGTCTGAACCAGTGTATGAAAAACTCAGCAGGGTTCCTCCCCCCCTTTTGTGTTCCAAATTCATGAAAATGGATCGATTTCTTAAATTCTTCAATGCCTATCATACCAATTGATGCTTTTTTATTTAAGAAGGAGATTAATAGTACTTTGGTACATTATGGTAAATGTTTTATTATATATTTAGAAGTCAGCATTTGCAATACAGATGAATATTTTATGCTATGGTTCTTTACTTCATCCTGGACTTATTATAATGACTGAAACCCGAACTGCAAAATGTCTCACAATGAAATGTTGGTCTCCTTTTTCTTCTTCCCATATTCAGAAAATATAAGGTCAGAAGATGCACTAATTTTTTAACAAGGCCAATAATTGTAAATTTATTTTCCTGTATTCTGCATAGTCTTGTATAGTAGATGTATTTCAGAAAAGCTTTTTCTTTATAGAAATAGGCACAACATTGAAGACGAGGACAATACACATCTATACATGCTTGTTGATTTAGCAGAATTGATTTTTAAACTGCCAGATGTTTGTGCTGCTTTTTCTACCAACTATTGTTAGTCAAGATAGACTTTCAGTGAGAAAAGAGCCCTTTCCAAAGCAAGTTGGTAACTGCTTCAGTCCAATATGGTATTCATCCAAGATAAAAATACCAAGGTATGATTGTGATTTTTACACAGTATCTCATTGATTCCAGAAACAAAGCAACCTATTACATTGCTGTTATTTATATAAAGCAGCTTGTCTTATGTGCAGTTACTAAAAACAAGATAACTTCATGCATTTAACCAGTGCTTACCACGATTGGTAGGATTATCACATTCTGTGTCTGTGAATTCCTCCAATTAAATGTGTGAAAGAACCAGTGCTTTGGGGTTTTGACGAAAGGCAATGGTATTGGTACACGTATGAGTAGTTGCCTAGCAACTGCCTGCATGAATCCTCTTAATTCCACTCTTGTATTATTAGAGCTTGTTTCATGTTCACAAGACATGGGAAACATACACTGGTCCAACTTGAAAAAGATGCTTGCTTGAGTTGACAGTCTGCTTGGATTATTTTTTTAAAAAAATTATGAGTCAGTATAATTCATTATTAGCACAAAGAAAGTGTTTTCTTGTCTTTCCTTTTGAATTATGGATTATAATTTGTTCCTATTTGCTATTTTTAAAGACCCAATGGAAGTGATTGCCGATAAAGCTGGGTTTCAGTAAATACAGTTTTCAAATACTACATAGTGTACATTTTCTACCAGAATTGGGTGTGGGGAGATAGCTTTTAAAAATTTGCTTTATGGATCCTAATGCCATAAATTAGGGAGAAGTGCACAAGGATGGATTTTTCTCCATCTTACTGTGCTGCTTTTAGGCAGGACTATGAGAAGCAAAGAACATTTTTTTATTTTATTTGCAATATCTATCATGAACTATATTACTACATTAAACGGTATGGTTTAACTAATCTGAAGCACATTTAAGAAGCAACCGTTATTGATTGCTGATCTAGCTGAGGCCTCCTTAAGAGAGAATGTGGTCCTGATGCTCACCTCTTCTCATTGTACCTCTCATTAGTCAACTTTTGAAAATTTGCTGCAAATAATACAACTGGAAGATCATTTTTCTACAGGGAAATTGATGCTGGGGGGATTTAAACTTTTTACTCTGCTACTTTTTCTTTATTATGCGACAAATTTTATCCTTGGAAAAGACTGATGGGAGGGAAGTCATTATTTTAAAAATGGAAATAGAGAAGCTAAATGATGATGATTTTATTTTAGGGCATCAATGACATTAATAGAACTTGAAGTCTCTCAGCCTCTAACCTGAACATTTTCAAACATATTAATTCCTCATATTTCTTTCCATTTATGCTATGCAATAATGATTTTCACCCAAAAATATGTTGATGTTGCCATACTAGACAAGATACATTAATATTTTCTACTAGTGGCAACATAACTTCCATCATGGAAATATGCAGCCTGAAGATGCTGTTTTAATAAAATCTAACAAAGATATAAGAATAATTGTTCTTAATCATGCCAAGGATTTTGATAGTGTCCTATTATCCATGATGACCAATTGTACACCTTTAGGAACACTATAAACAAAATATAATGATACTGACAGTAAATATTAATTAAGATTACTTTATTGATAAATCCATAGGCCATATCAAAATACAGAGTTCCAAACACAAATTACTAATAAAATTACTAATAAATTTTTTTTATAAAAAAAATTTAAAATGAAATTAGAGTTGAAATACAATAATTTGACATATAGGGAAGTAAAATAAGATAAAATTATATTTCAGTATCAGCAGTAAATATTAGATAAATAAATACATATCTATCTGCCATATAAGGAAACACTTTCTTTGGTCTAAGCTGAATCTCATGTAGTATCGTTGCATTCGTTGCAAATTCTGATATTGTGAGTGAACGAGAAAAAAATGGCTATTCGCTTTCTCACACAGTGCAAAAGTTTCAAGAATTTCTCTATCTTAACTGCATGCTGTATTTTCCATGGGAGTTTTTCCTTTCTATCTTGGCAGTGATTAGCAGTGCTCGTTAGCATACAATGAAGGCTCTTTTTGAATAGACCCTGCTTTCTATTTGATTAGCCTACATGAGAGAGGGCCTTTATAAGTTGCTCCAACTATAAGTTGCTTGGGATTTCCTTCCTAAGGTGACATGTACCTAGCCTTCCCAATTTAGTTGAGTGCTTAGAGTAGAAAATAATGGAAAAGATGTTCCTTTTGTTTAAAGGTGCTGTTAATTGAATGTCTAATTGGTCTATATGGTTAAAAAAAGAGGAAAATACATAATAAGTGATGTGCATTCAGCCTTTCAGACAGCTGTCTTGCCTTGTTGAGACCTGTTGTTTGCATATAATGTGATGGTGAACCTGTGGCACGCCTGACAGGTGGCACGCAGAGCCCTTTCTGTGGGCATGTGAGCCATTGCCCCAGCTCAGCTCCATCGTGGATGCATGTGTGCCTCCCACCAGCCAGCTGGTCTTTGGGTCTCTGCCACGCATGTATTGCATTTTGGGGATGCACAGGCAAGCAGTGCCAAAAAGGTTAGCCATCACTGGCATATAACATTTGTGAGTGCATTCCTTTGGAAATTGATAAATTTAAAAACCAGAAAAAATCTTTAAAGTTAGAATTCTTTGCTATATCATAAGTTCCAATGTAGTTTTTATTAACTTATACTGAATCTCATATCTTTATTGGCTATTAAATATCATTTTAGCTTCATTTGTGAGCAAGATAAAACATTGGAATAAATATTGTGTTTAACATATGGATATAAAGAAAAGAATGACCTCTATCAATTGCATTATGATTTTAAAAAAGCTAAAATTAGTATTATGGGTTAGTGATTTTATTTTCAATATGCAGCTTAAATACGGTTAAGCAGAACTTTCTGAACTACTGAAACTTTCAACTTTACTCCTAGAACATTGTTACATATTGGTATCTCTAGTTGTGCAGTTAAACTATGTATAAAGAGATTAATTTTTAAAGAATCAGTTTTGACTTCTTACCACTTGATGGCAGTGAAGGAACTAAAGTTGGTAGGAAAAGTTCAGCCAAGATTCTTTTATGGATTACAAAATGTGGACCTAACAAAGGAAGTTTCTGACACTTTAATATTATCCCTAATTGTAGATGATCCTGCAAGTGAAATTAATGAAAAAGAACACCTCTAGATGGAGCTTCAGCACTTTCTAAAGGGAAAACTGCTTCTTAGCCTTAAATTGATTTTTAAAACAAGTTCATTCGAAGTTATTTTTTTCCTTCTTTGTGTGTAGAAAATAAGTCTGCAATATCTTTAGAAATATTGCTTGTTTTCCAATATAGTCTCAAGAGAAAGAACTTGAAAGATTTAGATAGGAAGGAAAATGCATATAAAATTAATAGTGTAGAGATTATTAAATATTCAAATGAACTAGTTTTAAAGGCTTCCATAATTCAGATTGAAGTTAGAAAATCAAAAGAAAGATGTACTTCAATGGCATTTTGGAAAAAAGATGGGACATATTTTAAAAATATATTTTTAATTAATGAATTGTTTTAATTTTGGTTTCATTAAAAATGCATTGGCATTTTACAAATTTGAATTAAGTTCAATTTCTTATTCCTGTACCATTTTGTTTTCTTTGTCCTATTATTGTTTTTGTCATTCTTTTTTCTTTCTTGAAGACTAGGATTGAAAGTGCTATTTGCTCAAGTAAGCATTGCTCTAATAGCTTTATTTTCTGCTTGAAGATGGTCTGTACAAAACCATGCTACAGAAAAATATATATGGGAAAAAGACTTCTAATAATGAAGTCTTTATTACAAACAGGCACAAACTGATACTGAAACTAAAAATAAATTATATTATCAGATTTTTTTAAAGATAAGTTTTGTGGATCTGTTGGTGACAAAAAGCAATGAAAAAAAATCAAATTTATTAGTGCTGTGCTAACACTGGTAGTTACATAGAAATTCACTGTGGCTGCTGCAAAAGTCTTGAAAAAAACCCCCATTTAATTATCCTGATAAAATAGCAAAACAGTAAATAACCATCATATTTAATGATACAAGATTGGCCTTAATGGAGAAAATGATTGATGTTGCCTTAGGGTACAGCCAACAATCCAAGGCAAAAGGCTCTAATAATAAATTATTTGGAAGTACTGGGTAGGTTAACAACTGATCTCAGTGATGTGAAAGACATTAGAAAGGTATGAATTTTTTCAAAAGAACATTTCATATGCATCTGCCATTAACAGTTGAAGATACAACACCATAGTTATTTATGAACTCGGGTCTTTGATGATAACATTCAAGAAAGTCTTCTTGCATTTGTAATTATATTAGTGTGTATGTTACAATATCGTGTATCTTTTGTTACACCATCAACTTTCTTATAGCTTTTTCAGCAGCAAGAATTTTGTTTCAGAGCCATTCAATAAATTTAAAAATAAATTCCTGGATGGATCCTGAAGCAAACATAATTTCCGCAGCAAATGTTTTTTCTTGTTTTAGTACATCCCTTTTCTTTCCCAGAGATGTTGTGTTGGCATTTTTAAATTACTGAAGGTATCAATATGTCTTCAGCCTTTGGATGAATGTTAAAATTCATCTTGACAGACTGATTTGGAAAATAGTGAAGTTTTGACTTTGGTGAATTTTACAGGGAAGGGATCTTAGAAGACAACTTGATGAGAGTTTATTTCTGTCACCTTATAAAGGACAATTATTTAACAATAAACATATAAATGATTATAAGGTCCCATTTATAGTGGTTACTTCTTGAGTGGCCTGTTAAAAGACTTAAGAAGAGTCTAGTTTTCTAGATCCACAATTAGAATTACCTAAATGACGGAATCCTTGTAAAAAATGTTTTGCTGTAATGAAACTGGTGTAATATTCTGTCAGATTTCATAGCCTGTCAGCCCATTGATCTTTCTCTATAACGTAGAGATTTAATTGTAGACTGTTGGCTCTTATGTTTTCCATTACAGAAGGAACTGAATTAATGCTCAGATGACAGGGCTGCTGGAAACAAAGAAACAAACAAACAAAACACCTCATCTGTGTGGACAGCATATCAACCTATCTGAATAAACTCCCATTTCTAGATTATAGTATATGAAGAATTAAATAAAACAATTTAATTTAAACTAACATAAGGGGCCATTTGGAATAAGAATTTTATACATTTGTACTGCAGAATATTTATTCCTAAAATTAATTTTCTTCTTAGTACTTTACACATGCTACTTAGATAGGCATTTTGTATCAGTGCCTTTTCTGGAAATATAGCATAATTGAAACAATATTGGACTTTAGCTATTAAGCTGTTTTCTTCAAATGTGTCACATGATATGGTGAATATTAGTGAATAGATTTATGGCTATGAAATATTCCTTACTAAGTTGTAGTAAAGGAAAAAGGGGGATATGCTAATTTTTAAAAATATGTTTGTGCATTATATTGAAAATTTGTTCCAGACATACAGAATTATATATAATATAGACTGCTTTTCTATAAATAAAATTTCAAAAGATGTGATGTGCAAATTGGAAATGGTGTTTTACTTTGTTTCAACAGCATGGAAATGATGGAACAGCATCAGATGAACCAATAATAGTCTTTCAATTCATTTGCTGAAAAAAAATTCTTGCCACTAAAATGAAAGCAAATCTCCAAAACACCACTGTGTCTGAGCAGGGCTATATCTAAAAAAACCAGGTGTAATAAAGCATTGTCATTGTCCAGTCATGCTATTTGGTTGTACTAATGCTAATTCAGACATAAATATGAGTTGTTAATTCTATCGGGTTGAGTCAACTGGCTACTAAAGTATTATGTACATATGCACAAATATTTGAAAGGTTTTGGTAACTTCTTAACAATTCTAATGTCTTAATTCTGTGCTTTGGGGGATTTTGTAGGAAAAGAAACAGTGCTGTTTTATGAATCCTGATGAGGAGACATTTAGGTATCTAATGAAGTGGAATAAACTGTCACCTGCATGGGGTGCAGTGTCAGCTTATCTCCTCCAGAATGCAGATGAAATCCTTTGTGAGCATGACCTTTATGTTCATATTTATATTCCCTCCCACTAATTTTTTAAACAAAATAAAATCCATGAAAAGAACATCTGCAAATCTAGTGTTTTTATGCTCTTCATGCTTGAGTTAGTGCGTTCCATCAGAGTTCTTAAGCTAACAGAAAGCAATATTTGCATAAAATGTTCTCCTGTGAGCTGTTCAGAACATCCAGTAGTGGGTGGTGCTTAGTCTCCACATTCACAGGCTGAGCTTGATTTGTGGAATGCTCCTCCTCCACCACGTGACTCCTCCTCAGTGTTCCCCAGTTTTTGCTCAGCCTCGTGTGAGACAGGCAGTGCTTTGGATGTTTCTTTGACCGAAACAGGAATATTAGCAGGTTTGGTTGTAATTCGGTTTTCCTTTGGTTTTCTTTGTCTTTAGCCTTCAATCCTTATCAATCTGAGAGTCTGGTTTAAGAGAAACGCTGTTTGCGCCCCCCCAAAAAAAGAGGTGGTGGGAGTCTTTTGGAGCTGCTCTGCACCACCTCCCCACAGCCAAAATTTCCTTACCTCTGTCTGTTTGATTGCCACTGTGTCTTTATTCCGTTTGCTTGCTAGTGGCTTGATATGTCATTTTAAAAGTTGTATCACCTTTACATCCCCTCCGAATGCCATTTCTTCAGTGGGCAAGTTAATTAGGATTAATTCCCCTTTCTTCTCTGCTGTTTCTGTTGATTTGAGAGCTCAGGCTTCATTTGAGTTCCGGCTTAGTTTACAAGGTGGGAAGCTGCTACTAAGAAGCGCGCGAAAAGACTAACTGCTGGAGGCCATCTTGAGTGCCACCTCGTGGCTGTATGCCTTGTCTGTCTTTCCTGAGCTGTGTGAGGTATTTTCTGCTTGAAGCAGCAGAATCCCTTCAGGATTCTGAGAGCTGTTTTACCCTCGTTTTGGTTACCTGCACTTGAGGATAATTAATTCACTTTTAAAATTGTTGGCTTAACCCTTACAGCCTTATTCTCAGTGGCACAGCAGCAAGCACCTAGGCCAGTGTCCGCCTGTTCAGGGAAACTGCTGAAGGCTCTTTCAATCATCAATCCGGGCCTTAGGTGTTCACTATTTGGCTAATTGGATTACACATTAATCTTGGTTGTTCTATTATTAATATTGGAATATATATATATCACTACTAATAGGAGCAGTTACAAAGCAATTATAGCAATAATATTATAATAATTATTACAATCATAATAATCACTCATGGTAACAAACTACTTGACAGTATAATATTTTAATTTTCAATAAAATATTATTACTAAGATACGACTTTATATAAATATGTTTTTTTAAGCTTTTGCGGGTACTTACATGTGTGCTGTTTAGCTTCCTTCGGGTATTATCCCACGTCATTGTAGTGCTGTTAAAGTTGTAGCAACGTTTCAGCAGAATCCCATCTGCCATCATCAGGCTTCTGTATGGATGTGGGTCTCACAGCTCTTGGTTTCAAATTCGAGGCTGGTCCATTCTGATTGGCTAGGAGCCTGGGTCTGTGTTCATTGGACTTGGAGTTTGATTGATTGGTGTTTCTGGTTTCTTCTGTCTGTTTTGTGGCTTTGATTGGCTGGCAACACTCTGTTCCTGTATTGGAGGCTTTCAGTGCAGCTTGGTTTCGTGTGAAAGGACGGCTGCTATCATTAGCAAGCTGGGTTTCACTTGGGTGCCTGGTGGGGGGGGGGTGTTTGAGTTGGAGGCATCAGAGGGAGTCTGTCTGTGCTCAGGTGTTTGTCTGTTTTGTGGTGTGGAGATCTTTCTATTTGAGAGTGCAGGTTTCCAAATGATTGACAGTCTGCTGGAATCATCTATGAAAGCATGAATAGAAGAGATAATTCCAGCAGACTGTCAATCATTTGGAAACCTGCACTCTCAAATAGAAAGATCTCCACACCACAAAACAGACAAATACCTGAGCACAGACAGACTCCCTCTGATGCCTCCAACTCAAACACCCCCATACCTGATATATATATATATATACATACATACATACATACGTGTGTGTGTGTGTGTGTGTGTGTATCAGTAAAATAAAAAGAATAAAAAGGGGGGGGCAATAAGAACTTTATCAGGGCAACCGTTCTTGACTCAGATTGGACCCTGGGAGTACCAACCGCCTTGTACACAAATTATATTCAATTATTGTTATTCTAAATTTATTCAAAATGGCAGATGGTAGCACCTCTCAGGCCACTTGCTTGAAGGCAAAAGCCAAATCAAAATACAGTGGAAATTCTAAAGCCTCAGAAAGGGACGCCTTAAGGTGCCATAAGGCCTTACAAAAGCAAATAGACAGGCATACTTGAGAGGTCCACACTGTATCACAGGGTGCCTCCTCTTCCAGTCCGTCAGTTTCTTCACACCGTCCTCCTCCTCTAGATCTCTCCCTTTCATCCAGGTGCAGCTTGACTCCACAAGGACAACAGGTCCAAGTGCCTGGAACACCAACCAGACGGGTCCCTGAAGCCACATTCACTCTGACAGCTGCTGGTTTTCGCCAGGGTGACAGTTTCATTGAGGAGGTCCCAGAAAGGATGAAAGCCTGGATGGAGATGGCTATTCGCCCAGGGATTGCAGCAGGGCTTCAACACGCGGTAATGTCCAGAACTTACCCTATGGCTACCGACCAAGAGCCCCAACCACTGAGGTTACTGACCAGGTCGGAACAACACCAGACCCAGGTATATTTACAGGGGGAGACCCCCCTCCAAGGGCTGGAGGAGGAAGAGGAGGAAGTAGATCAAATCTTGCAAACGGCCGAGTCTGAAGTGGGATCAATTCACGAAAGCGAGCCCCTGTCAGAGGCAGACCCCTTAGAAGGGGAAATGTCTGAGGATGAAGGTCTTATTCCTGACCAGCCTGCTTTTACAGGCTTATTCCGGCCACAGCTTTTCAAATTTCTCTTGTTTAAGGCAAAGAACATTGCAGGTCTAAACAAGCCAAAACCTTCTGACATACCTGACCCTTCAGGGGAGGGACCAGAGGATATGATCTTCAACCAACCGGTAGTTGAAGCAGAGGTAATTCCAGTTCCACCCATATTTTTGGACCTGCTGCAGAAGCAGTGGGTTTCTGCAGCAGTATACACCTCCCCAACTAGACATGATAAGAAATACTTCAACTTGGACCCTGATTTTGCAAAGTTACTAGGGACTCCCGAGGTAGACGAGCCTATAGTGGCTTTAGCGTCCCCCTCTATTCCCAGTGAGGCACTGGAGGTCTTAAAGCCGGAGGAAAAATGGGTTGAGCTAGCCCTACGCAGAGCTCATCAGTCTGATACGTGGGCTATCAGATCAGCCATGACCGCCTCCTTCTTCACGCGGTCATCTCTTAGATGGCTTCATCTTTTGAAACAACACGTTCCTTCTTCTAACATCAGGG
Source organism: Laticauda colubrina (assembly GCA_015471245.1). Taxonomy (NCBI): domain Eukaryota; kingdom Metazoa; phylum Chordata; class Lepidosauria; order Squamata; family Elapidae; genus Laticauda; species Laticauda colubrina. Next base: position 2,230,994 of record BLBF01000094.1, on the reverse strand, counting down.
TGCACCAAGACATCACCAAACTTACAGCAACTGCTGAATTTTCTGCGGATGCTACCTATCACGCAGTCAAGTTTTCAGCAAGGGCCATTACCTCACATGTCAGAACGCATTGCTTGCTATGGTTAAGATACTGGCAAGCCAACTTCAAACACAGATCCAATCTGGCTTTATCCCCCATTGCGGGAGATAGATTGTTTGGCCTTTCCCTGGATCCGCTACTAATTGAAACACGCAACAAGAAGAAAATTCTCCTTTCCCTTTTTCGGAAGTCAGATTTCACAGTCCCCAGTCCTTTTGTAGGGGATCCTCTCGATCTTTCTATCAGGGATCCTTCTCTTCCAGATACCAGAGAAACCCCCAGCAGTTAGAACAGGACAACAACCAGATAGATCCGACTCAGTGGATAGAAGTAGAAGGGGTAGTCAATCCAAAAGATCCTTACAGGAAACAGGCCCTTCTGGCGAACAAGATAACTCCCGGGACCCAATTCCTATTGGTGGACGTCTTAAGTTATTCACTGACCAATGGGACTCCTCTACCTCTGATGCCTGGGTCAGAGATACGGTTAGATTTGGACTCGTGCTAGAGTTTAAATCCACTCCAGAGACCCAGTCAAGTGTAATCTCATGGATTCTGCTATCCAACATCTACTGGATATACGAGCCATCCAACCGTAGCGACCAACCAACGAGGGCAAGGCTTTTATTCACACCTTTTCGTTGTGCCAAAAAATTCAGAGGGGTGGAGAGAAATATTAGATTTGAAACGTCCCAACCGTTTCATAGTGTATGGCAAATTTAAAATGCATACCCTCCAATCAATACTACAGGGCATCGGGAAAGGAGACATGCTCACGTCCATAGACTTGATGGAGGTGTACCTGCACATTACTATTCGGACCTCCCATTATAAGTTTCTGAGATTCTGCCACAATAACCACCACTTTGAATATGTGGCTTTTCCATTCGGATTAGCCTCTGCCCCCAGGACCTTCACCAAGGTCCTCACAGCGCTAGCTGTCCACCTCAGGAATATCCCGGTATGCCTCCCGTGTTATCTTGATGATATTTTGATTTTATCTCCTTCCGCCCATCAGGCAGTCATAGACACTCAGAACACATTATTAACTCTGCAAGAGTATGGTTTTTTAATAAATTGGAAGAAGAGTCAATTAACACCTTCAATGCAGTTAATTCATTTTGGGGCGGTCATAGATACGGTGGAAGGCAAAGTTTATCTGTCACCAGATAGACTAAATAGCATTCAAAAATTGGTTAAGGAAATCAGGGCACTTAAGAGGGCGTCCCTAATGGACCTATCTAAATTGTTGGGAAAAATGATTTCATGCATTTGATTATTCCTTGGGCCCGCCTTCACACTAAATCCCTCCAGTGGTTCCTGCTATCGTATTCGGCCGAAGCAACTCCAAACACAAAGTCAGGGTTCCGCCCAAGGTTCTCAAATCTCTCCTCTGGTGGTCCAAACCGGTTATCAACAGAGGCTGTCTCTTCAAGGAACCACAAAGGCTCACCATCACCACAGATGCCAGTCTGTTTGGATGGGGAGCTCACGTCCAGTCACTTACAACCCAAGGCCGATGGTCCAACATAGAACAGTCATGCAGTATAAACTTACTGGAACTTCGTGCAGTACACCTGGCCCTTCACAGTTTCTTCCCCCAGGTACGCGGTCAGCACATACTGATACTGACAGACAATGTAACAGCCAAAGCTCACATAAACAAGCAGGGAGGCACACAACTGAAGAAGCTAACGCGGGAAGCAGAGCGCTTGTGTTGCTGGGCGGAGAACAACATACTTTCCATCAAAGCAGAACACATTTCGAGTCTGTTGAATACACAGGCAGACAGGGCCACCATAGATCAATCGGAGTGGCATCTCCACCCATCCCTGTTTCAAGAAGCGGCACAGTCATTTGGTCAGCCAGTGGTGGACCTATTTGCTTCCCCTCTCAACACTCAGCTCCTGAGATATTTTTCCAGGTACCCATTCCAAGGGGCAGAGAATTTCAATTCGCTCCTCTGTCGTTGGCCCCCGGGGCTCCTGTATGCATTTCCTCCACTTCCGCTGGTTCCCAAAGTCATCCAGTAGTTACTAGACGAGAGAGCGGAATTCTAGTAGCGCCTTATTGGCCCAGACGGCCATGGTTCGCGGACCTCCGCAATCTCTCGGTAGCCCCCCCCCCAGAGAATCCCATCAGACAGAATCTCATTAACTCAGGGGCCTCTTCAACATCCGGATCCTCAATGGTTTCAATTGACCATCTGGAGGTTGAGCGGAGTGGTTTGAAGAGCGAAAAGCTCTCCAACAGAGTTATTGACACTATCGCAGCCGCTAGACAACTCTCAACAATTTGCATTTACAACGCCACATGATCATTCTTCTGCAAATGGGGTAGTAAGCTCCAAATTGATCCTGTCTCTCCCTCTGTCGCCCAGATTCTAGAGTTTTTACAGGAGGGACTTGATAAGGGGTTGTCACCTAATACATTAAAAAGGCAGGTGGCGGCTTTGGCATCAGTTCTCGCAAGGGCCTCAGTTCTCTTTCACATCACCCACGCATAAGATCTTTCCTTCGAGGAGCCACCAATTTACACCCTCCAGCAGTGCATAGTTATCCCACCTGGGACCTTAACAAGGTCCTTGTCGCTCTCACTAAAGGTCCTTTCGAACCTTTGAAAACATCAGGTCTCCAATTTCTCACGTACAAAGTAGTTTTTACTGGTAGCGATCACTTCCGCTCATCGTATCTTGGAAATTGCAGCCCTGTCTGTCAGACAAGATCTCTGTGTTTTTCATGCTGATTGTGTGGTCCTTCGTCCCGATCCCACATTTATGCTCAAGGTCAGTTCGGTTTTTCATAGAGCACAAGAGCTTATTCTTCCAAATTTTTGTCCCAGACCATCACAGGGGATGGAAAGGCAATGGCATAAGCTTGATATGAGGCATGCTCTGCGAATCTATATCAAGCATACAGTGGCTTTCAGGAAATCAGAGGCTTTATTCATGTCCTTTCAGCCAAATTCTCAATGTTGCAAGGTTTCACCATCTACGATAGGCGATTGTATATGGGCAGCAATAGCAAAAACATATCAGACCCAATCTCTGCAGGTGCCTAAGGGCATAACAGCTCATTCAACTAAGAACGCCATAACATCGGCAGCATGGGCCACACAGGCACCAATGACTGAAATTTTTTGAGCTGCAACCTGGGCCTCTCCATCGCCTTTCATTAGGCATTATAAAATAGATATGTTTGCATCCGCTGAGGCCTCCTTTGGCAGAAGAGTTCTGCAACGTGTCCACAGGGACCAGGAGGAGATTCCAGGCCATATGGAGTCCCTCCTGTAGGACAGGCCAAGCTTTCGTATGTCCCACTACTGGATGCTCTGAACAGCTCATAGGAGAAAGGGCGTTGGTACTTACCTGACACACCCGTTCTCTTTGAGCTGTGAAGAGTATTCAGTCCCACACTTTTTTTCCGTCTGGTGGGGTCCTGTTTCGGCCAATGAACTTTTTAGAACGTGTGGATGAGAGCGCTTATTTCTCTCGTCTTTGCCAAAACTGGGGAACACTGAGAAGGAGTCCCGTGGTGGAGGAGGAGTGTTCCATAAATCAAGCTCAGCCTGTGAATTTGGAGACTAAGCACTTCCCCACTACTGGATGCTCTTCACAGCTCAAAGAGAACGGGTGTGTCAGGTAAATACCAACACCCTTTCTACCTCTACCTGTGATGCTATTCTGTTTAAGACATATCTTAAAATAGATTTGTTCTTGTTTATGGAATCCTGTACAGGACACTATACATGACAGACCCACTGGTATCTATTTGATAATCAAATAGATTATCTTATCAAACTTCTAATCAAACTTCATCAGCTGGCAGACTTTGCCAATTACTGTATTTAAGACTGAGGGTAGATGAAGCAAGTTTTAACAGCTGTTTAAACAAGCATGTTTAATCTCCCAAATTTTGCTCAGGTTTCATTCAGGTATTTTGTGAAGGAACACTCAAAAAGAGTCCAATTATTAGTAAATTCAAATGTTTCATTTTTGAATAGCATTTAAATTGTATTCAAGAGCTGCCTGAACAACATCTGACAGGCAGAGGGAGAGCTGAAGCATCAGAGAAACAACCATTCTTCTGTTTTCTAGTTTATCATGTAATGCTTTCCACCACTAACGTTTGTGTCAAAGATCTAGTGGATATAGGGGGATCCAGTTTGAAAGAATTGACTGTCCAGTTGCACAAAAAGCAGGGTGTCTATGGAAGACAGTAGAGTGGAGGAGCTATGCCTGCATCAGCTTAATGTAGAAGTAGATGCCAGTCTGATCCTACAACCTAGGAATCTGATTCTGACAACAGATTATATGACCATAAAATATATCCTTTGCAACCATCACATAATTTGTAGCCTACTTAAAGGAGAAGACTATTTTATGGAGTAACTAAGGGCAACATTAAACAGTTTGAGACATCACTGGAAGTTGAGAATGAAGGCAATGTCATATCACAATGAGAGAAATTGTTGCAGTGGGTTTGTGTTGTGGTAAGATACAAGTGGGGAAAAGCATTGAATACTAAGAGACTGAGCTGTGGATAAAGAAATCTTAGTTGGAATTTTATCTCTGTAATAAACTCTGTACGACTGCAAGCATCCTAAATATATGTGGTGCTGCTATATTTTCTGGCTTGAGCTCTGCCCAAATCCTTAGACAATCTGTAAAGATGGATTGGGAGCAGCTAAAATAGAAGGAAAGAGAATCAGGCATTGACTGAACATGAGATAACTACTTTGCTTGCTTGCAAAATTCATACTAATATTTCTGACTAATGCAGAAAAATATGTTTAGAGTAATCCAGGATGCTCTGCTTGGTTTTCTGGATCCTTTTTAAAAGTAGAAAGTGTGTTTCATGTAATTATTAGACACAGAAGTTGTTTGAAGCAATGAATTTTGTATAAAAAAAACCTTCAGTGATATATGGAAAAGTTCTAATTTGTTATTTATTTACAAAAATTTTAGATGCCTTTCCAATTACAGTTTTGTGTTGAGAGGAATGGTAATGAGTAATTTTAATTCATTTGAATGTGAGATCAATTGAATCATTTGAATGTGTGTTCCTTAATATAAAGTCCGTTCATTCCATTATTGTCCCATGTTCTGTAGTTTGTTTGAATGCCTGCCACCAAAATGAAGAATAATCAATTATGTGCTTAATGTAAATCCCCACTTTTGAGGGTGAATGAAGAAAATGATAAAAAAAATAAAGGGGGAATAGGAAAAAAGAGAGAGATTGAATTTTGTATTTACTTATAATATATAAACACAGGTAAAGGCCTGGTCCCACTGCACTTACGGATGCAAAGAGGATGTAAAACGTTAAAAAAGCTTGCCATCCATTGGAAAACGCTATGCATCTCTTGTGTACTCACTGCATACGTGTTTCATATGCTCTATCCGTCGAGCATCCATCCAATGCAATTTCATCCGCACAAGAAGTTTTGAGCTGCACAAAACTTTGTGAACGGATGAACTTTCTGCCACATACGATGTACATCCGCGGCATATATGGGCAACAAACGTTCTATGTCCGTTATCATCCGTTAAACATCCGCTGTATCCTCTCTGCATCCTTTGGCCATCCCCTCAACTCACATCCGCTGCAGCTGAAAACGGAAAGAGGGAGGAAACAAAAGGTACACGGAAGGTCTACACAGCGTTAGTAGTAGCACGGAAATGGAAAGGATGTAAGCGTATGCATCTTGTATATAAAGTATTAAAAACGGACAAAACATTTGTATCTGGGATGTATCTCGTATATTTAGGATGTCTGCAGTATGTCTAGAGTATTTAGAAGGACACCTAGCGGACAACCGATATTTTCAATAAAAAGGGGGAGAAAATCATCTGGATCTCAGTATGAGTCCAGCAGCCGTGGTGTACAGACCTCATCACCCTTGATCTTGGTCTTCAACATCATCAATTGTTCTCCACCAGGGATGATGACACAGTCCATATGATAGCTGCGTTCATTCATCACCAGAACCAAAACCTGTTCAGACTGTATCAAGTTTTACACAGAAGAAGAAGAAGGAGATGTCCAAGAGCTGTGTGGGTCCGAGGATGGATCATGAGAAGAATGGAGTTTGGACTGTATGACTAGTTGATGGTGGAGCTGAGGAATGAAGACCCTCGTGCATTCCATCACTTCATGAGGATGCCACCAGCCATGTTTGACAAACTTGTAGAGCATCTGAGACCCAGGTGGACCAAGCCTACCACCAACTTCCGTCCCAACCTGGACACTGGACTGAAGGTGACACTGACTCTGCGGCACCTGGCCTCTGGAACCACATACAGAAACATGCAGTATGCATGGAGGGTGCCACACAACAGCATCAGCAAAGTGGTCAGAGAAGTGGTACAGGCCATCATTGAAGAATATGTGAAGGAGCTCCTCAGGTGCCCCACCACTGAACAAGACGAGAAAACTTGCAGAGTCTCTGCTATGGGGCCCTGTGAAGACACCTGCCTGGACAGGGTAGCTGGCTCATGGCTGGAAGAGGACTGGCTGTCTGTGGGCTGTCTGAGGGAGAGGGGTCTCAGAGGGGCTGCTCCTCGGTGCCGGATCTCACCCTTCAGGAAACTGCACTTGGCCATGACGTACTTCTCCCGGTCAATGAGCTTGACAGCGGCCTGCCCAGATTTCTTGAGGTGTAGTTTGCCATGCCAGATGTGCATGTACTTCCACCATCCAAGGAGTATTTCTGCAGTGTACCCCAGGCTCTCTGCCTTGTCTCTCCAAGCTGCCCTCTTCTTCTTGGTGTCCCAATACAGTCTGTGGCCCTTTCTCCAGAGGTACTCGTTCTCCCTCAGCCATTCCAGCACCTCCTCCTCATGCTCCTCGGAAATGGTGTACTGTTTCCTCTCTCCCTTCTCCTTCCCTTGCCTCTTCCTCCCTCTGGCAGGGCCTTCAGCAGGGCCTTCAGGGGCTTCAGCATCAGAGCCTTCTGGCAATTGTTCGGGGCCTTCAGGGGCTTGAGCAGCAGGGCCTTCAGCAGCAGGGCTTTGAGGGGCTTGAGGGCCTTGGGGCTGGTCCACCACAACAGCAGCAGCAGCAGCAGCTTCAGAGTCAGTGCCAGGGGGTGGGATGCTTGTTCTGCCCTTCTTCACCTTGCCAGGGCTTGAACGAGTAGGCACGGATTTCCTCTTCTTGCCTGGCTGATGAACCATGGTGTTCCTGCAAGATGTATGTGGCAGCACGTCTTTCCCCTGTATGCTGACTGCGTGCGTGCTGCATCCTTTTATATCCTGCATCCTTTTATATCTGCAATTCATACTCCCCGCATGTGCAGTAAATGCTTTGCATCCACTATACATCCGCCTGGCATCCCCTTTGTTTCCTATAGGCGTCTGTGAAGCATCCGTTTCACCCGCTATGCATCCGCCCCTTCCGCTATGCATCCGCTTCAAAATTCTCCCCCGGAACCCCTTTGGAGGTATCATCTGCTTCTATCCGCTTTCATCCGCTAGGCTTCCAATGAACATCCGTTTAACATCCCCGCTACATACTACCCACGTCTGTTCTTTTCCGTTCTGTTTATGCAAACCACATTTTTGAGTGGATGACAACAGATGGAGCCACCCCCAAAATTTTGCTCGTCTGCTGTATCCTTTATGCATATGTTTTGCGTCCGTCGGCCAGTGGGACGGGGCTTAATCTTTAATTTAAAATGAAATGTTCCCTGAAAATTTCATCACTAAGTGATGTTGTAAAGTAAGTGTGAGAGATGCCATTTGAGACTGGGATACCATTGTAATCAATGTTCAGTGCTTTTATAATTTCAAATAAAGGGTTCTTGGTGCTCTCTGAGCTTATTTTCTTGCAGATGTTTCATTACCCAAACTAGGTAATATCAGCAGTGTTAGTTTGTGTAATGAAACATTTGCATTTCAACCATGAGCTATGAATATTCTCCTTTATTGGTAACTTCAAATGGTTGTGAATTGGTTATAAATTGTGAACTTCCTGTTAAGACAACATTGAAGCATTTGTATTTATGCTTGCCCTATTGTTTTCTCTGTTGGTGTAAGTAACATTATACAGAGTGTAGAAAAGTAAGCCAAGAAGTTAAAGGCATGAGATAAGAAAAGGAATTGCAATTGCCAATGAATATTTTTAGTCATTCATGTCAGAGTGTCAAAGGTAGTTTTTCAAAAGGCAATTGGATTTTTTTGGGTGGTGGTGGTGGAAGAAAATGTTGCTTTTCAGTGAGGATGAGAAGCAAAATATTTTCTTCCTCAAGAAAAACAGTTCAAGTTACCTTTTGAAAAAGCATATTTGTAACAAAAGGAAATATAGTTAAAATTTAATTAACAATCTCTTTTCATTTATTTCTAACCATATTGTTCTTGATTCCATCACATCTATACACTCCTTTATGTTTCCCCTTTCTCTTTAAAGTTCTGTCATTTTTCTTTTTGATGATTGTATTAAACTTCATGCAACCACAGCTCTTTAAATATAAATTTAATTAATGAAGTGGCCCTTCCTCTCAACTAATTCTTTCATATACTTCCTTTGCATTTTGCTCCTCTTTTTCTTATATGACCAAACTACCTGAATTGACTTATTACAGAAGATCACACTTTTATTTTTACATCGATTCAACATCTATTGTTTTGCCCTCTTTCTGATTTACTAAGCATATTTCTTAATTGCTTAATTCCAATGATGCTCAACTTTTTATGTTGCTTTTGATGTATTTCTCATCTTTATAGCAAAAAGGTCAAAAGAATACTCTTACAAACTTCATACTCTTACAAATTTTCTATTCTTCCAGTAAATAGTTATTCTTGGCAACAGATCACACCATTCTACCAACATTTTCATATCTTAAATTATCCCATATTTAGTTAAAATTTTATGAAGGCACATGAAGTCATCTTGAAATCATTTTTTCCATTTTTTTCCATCTAACATTACTGTTTGGTCTTTGACACCATTAATTATATTTATAATATTTGTAACAAAATGTAATCTACCTTAACATTTGCTGCAAATTATGCATACTCTCAGCTAAGAATTTAGCATCAATTGCACATAAAAACACATGTATCTTTATATCTCCAGAGGTGATATCTCTGATGTCACCTAAACATTCTTTATAATTTATCTGTAACTAAATTGGATAATGAAGGAAACATCAAACATTTTTCTCCCCAGTCCCACTGGCCGATGGATGCAAAACGAATGCATAAAGGACAAAGCAGACGAGCAAAATTTCGGGAGTGTCTCCATCTGTTTTCATCTGTCCAAAAATTGGTGAAAATTTGCATGAACAGAACGGAAAAGAACGGACATGTGTAGTATGTAACGGGGATGAGAAACGGATGTTCATTGAAAGCCTAGCGGATAAAAGTGGATGGAAGCGGATGACACTTCCGAAGGGATTCCGGGGGAGAATTTCAAAGCAGACGCATAGCGGAAGGGGCGGATGCATAGTGAATGAAGCGGATGCATCATGTACGCCTATAGGAAACATAGGGGATGCTGCGCGGATGTATATCGGATGCAAAGCGTTCACTGTGCATGTGGAGGGTATGAATTGCATCCGCTCCGCAGATATAAAAGGATGCAGCACGCACGCAGTCAGCATACAGGGGAAAGACGTGCTGCCAGATACATCTTGCAGGAACACCATGGTTCGTCAGTCAGGCAAGAAGAGGAAGTCTGTGCCTACTCGTTTAAGCCCTGGCAAGGTGAAGAAGGGCAGACCCAGCATCCCACCCCCTGGCACTGACTATGACGCTGCTGCTGTTGCTGCTGCTGCTGTGGTGGATCAGCCCCAAGCCCCTCAAGCCCCTCAAAGCCCTGCTGCTGAAGGCCCTGCTGCTCAAGCCCCTGAAGGCCCTGAACAATCTCCAGAAGGCCCTGATGCTGAAGCCCATGAAGGCCCTGCTGAAGGCCCTGCCAAGGGGGGAAGAGGCAAGGGAAGGAGAAGGGAGAGAGGAAACAGTACACCATTTCCGAGGAGCATGAGGATGAGGTGCTGGTATGGCTGAGGGAGAAGAGTACCTGTGGAGAACGGGCCACAGACTGTATTGGGACACCAAGAAGAAGCAGGCAGCTTGGAGAGACAAGGCAGGGAACCTGGGGTACACTGCAGAAGTACTCCTTGGATGGTGGAAGCACATGCACATCTGGTATGGCAAACTACACCTCAAGAAATCTGGGCAGGCCACTGTCAAGCTCACTGACCGGGAGAAGTTCGTCATGGCCAAGTGCAGTTTCCTGAAGGGTGAGATCCGGCACCGAGGAGCAGCCCCTCTGAGACCCCTCTCCCTCAGACAGCCCACAGACAGCCAGTCCTCTTCCAGCCAGGAGCCAGCTACCCTGTCCAGGCAGGTGTCTTCAGAGGGCCCCACAGCAGAGACCCCCTCAACAGCTGCACTCCCCATGCTGACGGACTTGGAGGATTCCGTGGATGATGATGCCCTGCTGTCACAAATGGAAGAAGAAGCAGCAGCCATCAGAGGCCAACCCACCCCCACCCCCAGCTCCAGAGGACACAGGCAGAGAGTCAGACTGGAGGGCCAGGACCACAGTGTGCTGTTGGTGATCAGGGGCACAATGGAGACCAGCACAGAACTTCTCTCTCAGCTGGTCGACTTGGACAGAGCATCCTCTGGTCGGAAGACCTTCATCAAGTATGTCAGCCAGACCCTGAGGGACCTGCCCGAGGCTGAGTATCAGGTAATGAAGCAGAAGATCGCAGTACTTTTGCACAACCCTCAAGGCCCAGCTGAAGCTGCTCCTACCCAGTCCAGGTCTGCTCCTCCACCCCAGGCGATGTCACAGCCCTTCCACGGCTTTCAACAGACCCTCACCAAGGCTACAATTACCAGGACTTCCCACAGCACAAGCAGAACTTCCCAGTCCAGGCCCAGATTCATCGGATGCCACAGACGCCAGTCCTCACCCAGCTGCAGACCAGACAGCCCCACTACACTCGTCCCAACCCTTCCTCCACCCCACAGCCAAGCCCGTCTACGGACAATCTGTCATCAGTATTGGGCCTGACATCTCAAGTCCTTGATGAAGGGCCTCTCAACCTCACGGGACTGAGTCAGCTCTCTCATAGCTTCCTGAACACACCAACACCTGTTGTACCCTCGGGGCCAAGCACCCCAATGGCACCTCAGACCAGCACTCAAGCCACATCCACATCCACAGTCACTGCCCGCTTCACAGCTGAGACCATGGACATGACTCAGAGTGACTCAGAATACTCTCAGAGACTTGAGTTGTTTATTTGTTTAATAAAGTTTATCTTTGCTTAAGACACTTAATACAGTTTACTTGGTTCATTTTGCTTATTTAATAAAGTCATAAAGTTTACCAAAGAAAGTTAAAGTTTATCTTTGCTTAAGCACTTAGTTTACTTGGTTCGTTTTGTTTACTAAATAAAGTGTTGGTGAAAATTTTGAAAAAATGGTTAAGCCTTTGCATACTTGTGGGATAGATAAGGATAGTTGTAGGATAGATAAACCTCCAGTGCAACCATAGTGGGACTGTATGGTCCACCATCCCAGCGATCCAGATTTTTTTCTCCCCCTTTTTATAGAAAATATTGGTTGTCCACTGGATGTCCTTCTACATACTCTAGACATACTGCAGACATCCTAAATATACGAGATACATCCCAGATACAAATGTTTTGTCCGTTTTTAATACTTTATATACAAGATGCATACGCTTACATCCTTTCTATTTCCGTGCTGCTAACGCTGTGTAGACGTTCTGTGTACCTTTTGTTTCCTCCCTCTTTCCGTTTTCAGCTGCAGCGGATGTGAGTTGAGGGGATGGCCAGAGGATGCAGAGAGGATACAGCGGACGTTTAACGGATGATAACGGACATAGAACGTTTGTTGCCCGTATATGTCACGGATGTACATCGTACGTAGCGGAAAGTTCATCCGTTCACAAAGTTTTGTGCAGCTCAAAACTTCTTGCGCGGATGAAATTGCAGTGGACGGATGCTCGATGGATAGAGCATATGAAACACGTATGCAGTGAGTACACAAGAGATGCATAGCGTTTTCCAATGGATGGCAAGCTTCTTTTAATGTTTTACATCCTCTTTGCATCCGTAAGTGCAGTGGGACTGGGCCTTAATCTCTGCTCAGTATTGAATCATTCTCTAAACTTTGCACTTGTTCCCATGCCTGTTTTATTCCATCATATATCAATCTTCAATTCTATGTTTGCACAAAACATTCCATCACTCAAGCCCTACTCAAGCAAATTTAGTTTTCATGCACATGTTGAACAAATTTTACTGATGCCTATTAAAAAAACCTAATCTGTACTTAAGAATTTCCAGTTTGAACACCTGAATCCGTGCATGCTTACCATGTATATTTTCATAGCATTTATGTTTTCCGTTTCATCCATTCTATCTTAGATGCTAACATTTCTAATGTTTGCTTTAATTTCATCCTATAATCACCATTGTCTCTATTTTAATTTCTAAAATATTCCTTCTAACATTCCATATCTTTAGTTTCTCCCTTTTATTTTTTTTTCTATCTGGTGGGAACTCTAGTTTAGCCTTCTTCGCTTCCAACACTGTTTTTCTTTTAGTCAAGATTGCTCTGTATTTTTTTCTGCTTCCTTTGTTCTTCATTCATTCATTGGGGTGTTTAACCATATTCTTTGCAACTGTCTTTTTGTCTCTCTATAGATACAATATTTTACTGCCATTTTTGAAGCAATCATTTTTATATGCCTGTTTCTCATTGATAGCCTCTATTATCATCCCATCAAACATATTTTAATAATTCCCATTAGCATAATTCCATACTCTTCTATGGCATACTATAACTTAATTATTTTAGTTATGTTTTAAACTACTTCAAAAACATGTTTCCTGGTGTCTGCTTTCCATTAATTGTGATAAGAAATTAACTTCTAATACTTATCTCTTCCGATGACAGTTCAATTCTACTCTAGTTTATTTCGTTTCTTTCCTTCTATATCTATTTCTTTCCAAGATCCAGCATTGACACTACACTAAAAAAGGGTCTGTTCCTCATTTAAAAATTCTATTTTTTCTATCTTTTATTAGGATGGAATCTCAGTTTTACATAAACAGTTTAAAGATGTATGCTTTTCTATTTGAAATCATTTAGATATATTTTAAATTTCATTTTATTTTTTAATTCCTATTTTTCATTTACTCATTTCAATGTTATTTATACTGAATTCATCATTAAATATTTATATATTTATCTTCTGCCCAATATGGCTTTGATCAATCAGGTTTTAACACAGTGCTTAGGAAAATAGAGAATATTAAATTTAAGAAGAGTCTCTTAGATCTACTGTTCCATAGTAATAGTAAAGACTATTTAGGCCAACTGTAGCATGTTTGAGGCAGTATGTCAAAGCTTAGTTTACTGTGTGCATGATCCTGCTATTTTGTGCAAACTAGGAGCTCTAATTTAAAAGCAGTTTTGTAAGTCAAGATGATATTGCCTATAATCTACCAGTTGAAAATACTAGTATACTGAACATGCGCTGAGAATGCAAACTCTATTTGCATTAAACTGATATTCTCAAATTTTCCATTCAGAGTTCCTCATTAGACAGAAATAAGGTACAGAATAAGAGACTATGGGTTAAGTGCTGGATTTGGTACAACATCCAATATATTTACTAAATATATATAGAAAGCCATCCAGTTTCTAATGATCTGAGAAGTGGTCTGATTTGGATTTATAACAGTAGACATTAATTTTTTAATAATAGAAAAATAGTAAATAAATGAGGGACTTAGTGCTAGCTCAGTATGAACATTAATTAAATTCCTAATATGAATTTATCTATTAAACAAATTATATGGCCACCTAACCTATACACAGGTGATTCCTGGCAGCTTACAACTTTAAAAATTGACAGCATAACAACCAGATACAGCTACCCTATTAATGTTCATACTGAGCTAGCACTAGGTCCCTCATTTATTTACTATTTTTCTATTATTAAGAAATTAATGTCTACTGTTATAAATCCAAATCAGACCACTTCTCAGATCATTAGAAACTGGATGGCTTTCTACATTTAGTAAATATATTGTTTACTAAATATAGTAAACAATTTGTTTATATATTTGTTTTTATATTTGTTGTACCAAATCCAGCACTTAACCCATAGTCTCTTATTCTGTACCTTATTTCTGTCTAATGAGGAACTCTGAATGGAAAATTTGAGAATATCAGTTTAACTTAATCAATGCAAATAGAGTTTGCATTCTCAGCACATGTTCAGTATACTAGTATTTTCAACTGGTAGATTATAGGCAATATCATCTTGACTTACAAAACTGCTTTTAAATTAGAGCTCCTAGTTTGCACAAAATAGCAGGATCATGCACACAATAAACTGAGCTTTGACATACTGCCTCAAACATGCTACAGTTGGCCAAAATAGTCTTTACTATTACTATGGATACAGCCACCCTTCCATGGACCAACTACTTGATTTGGCATTGGTGAATTTACCTGAGAACTTTCTATCTATGCTGCTAGAAAGCCCAGGATGGGTTAGACTCCTCCTTATGACATCATCAAGCTGAGTGTCTTGTATAAAAGGAGCAGCCTGTGGGAGTGACCCCAGGTTTGGCGAGGGTACTTGACAGACTTTAGTGAGTGTCTCTGAAATCCAAAACAGAATCTTGAACAATAACATATCTTACCATAGTCCAGACAAAACAAGGGAGCGGCTGGGCTCTCTAGCAGCATAGATAGAAAGGGCATTCTCAGGTAAATTTACCAATGCCCATTCTCCTCCATGCTGCTGCGAGAGCCCAGGATGGGACATACCAAAGCCTGCATGTTCTCGGGAAGGTTCTCATCCGGTTAATCACTCCGAAGTTGGAATCACTTGCTGAAGCACCTGTCTGCCGAAAACTGCACTCGTTGAGGCATAGGAGTCCAGGCGGTAGTGTCTGATGAATGGAGACAGGGATGTCCATGTAGCTGCTCTGCTAATCTCTTCTAGGGGTGACTGGGTGGCCCTGGAAGCTGAAGTTGCAGCACTTCTAGTGGAGTGTACTGTCAGGCCCTGGGGCCACCAGCAGAGCTCTGGCTTTGTGGGCCTGTGCGATATACGCCCTGATTCACCTACTTAAGGTGGGAGGTGAGGCCTTGTTTCCCCAGTGGGAAGGGGAAAAAGACACAAACATGGCCTCTGTCTTTCTAAATATTGAAATATGTTTGATGTAAATTCCAAATGCCCTTTTAACATCTAGGGTGTGCCACTTGCGCTCTAGGTCATGGTGCAGAAGGGGACAGAAATCAGGTAACACTATGTCCTGGAATCTGTGGAACACGATATTAATCGTAGGTATAAAGGTAGGGTCTAAACGGAGAACAACTCTGTTGTCATGAAAGGTGCAGAGGTCCTGCCTTACTGAGATGGAGGATCAACTTGGGCCTCAAGCCTCTCTGGGGACGAGGATTGGGGGTGGCTTAGAGGGACTGGAGTTTCCCCCATCCCCTAGAAGTACCTGCCTGAACCACCAGAGGATTGCCTGGTTGGGAAGCCTGTTGCAGCTGTCCCCTCATTTGTTCAATAGTCTTATTGAACTGTGCCTCCAAGTCCGCATGTCTTTGTTTCTCTGCTTTTAGTTTGGCCTGGGAAGTTTTCTTGGCCGCTACCTCCCTTTGAACAGATTGAGAGCATTGTCTCCTTTTTCTTTTGGCAGTCTTGAAGCCTTGGATGACTAGGCCCAAAGGTTCTGCGTGGATCTTGTCTTGATCCATAGTTGGCATAAGCAGACACAAGAGGTGCTGGGAGTGACCCTTGCTATGTGTTGCCTATGCGGTAGCCTGAATTAGGGCTCTTTTTGGGGATAGGAGCAGGCCGTTGGTAGATGAGGCCACCTAAAATGGCTGCTCGCTACATGCGTTGTAAGAAGAAGCTTTCAAAATGGCCTCTCTCATGAATTGCAGGCTATGATGGTTGTTAGTCACTCCCTAGGCTGAAAATGGCCTCGAGCGGCAAAATTGGCTAGAAAGGGAAACACTGTGGTTTTTTGATCAGCTGTGAAGCGTGGTTGTTGCTGATATGATCTTTATAATTGCAGTGGCCGAAATCGCAGAGGGAGAGTTTTAGGGGAGGGCCAGGGGCTTCTCCTTACTTACAGTCTCCCTTGGGTTGAAAATGTCGAATCCTCAGCATTGCAGGAGAGTGGAGCCCCACTCTCATGAAGGCACAGCTATGCTGGGTCCCCAGGAGCTGTGCCAATGATCTAAGATCACCGTTGATTTTTGCTGCTGACTAAAACTGCTTTCAGAGACACCAGCTAATTGTCATCGAAAGAAGCTGAATCAAAGCTGGGGTCACTCCCATAGGCTGCTCCTTTTATACGAGACAGACTCAGTTTGATGATGTCATCAGGAGGAGTCTAACCCATCCTGGGCTCTTGCAGCAGCATGGAGGAGAATGGATCCATCCCAATTCTAATTAATTGAAAAATATCAAAATAATACTCTGCATGGTTTACTTTTATTTTCAGTTTGTCTAATTCTAATGATTTTTAAATTTTTATATGAATAAGATAATTTTTACCATATACAGAAATTAAGAGCAGACAGTCGAATTGGAAGTCTTTTAAAGCAAAATACAAATTTAGAAAAAATAGTCATTCTCCTCAATGCTGCTGCGAGAGTCTAGGATGAGTTAGATTCCTCCTGATGACGTCATTGAGCTGAGTCTGTTCTTACATAAAAGGCCAGCCTCTGGGAGTCTCCCCAGCTTTGACTCAGCTTCTTTCAATGACAATTAGTGTCTTTGAAAACACTGTGTGTAGCATAGGATTTCAAAAACATTCACAAGAAGCAATCAAGCTTCAGGTGCAGCTCCTGGGTATCCAGTGCAGCTGTGCCTTCAGAAGAGAGAGGCTCCGCTCTCCTGCAATGTCGAGGACTCGATGTTGCCAGTCATTGAGAAGGCTGCAAGTAAGGGAAGCATCCATGCAGCCTCTCCCACAGCCTCTCATCGTGAGCCCAGGTGGCTGCAAACGCAAAGATTAGCATGGCGATAAATGCCAGCCAGCTGATCATTTTTACTGCAGCAGTTTTTTTCAGCCAGATTTCACCACTCAGGACTCGTAGCGGCTGAAGGAGCAGCAGCCATTACTCAGGGGCCAGAGCAGGTGTGAACAGCCATTTTGGGAAGCAATCCTTCATTGCACGTGGCGAGCAGTCATTTTAAGTGGCCACACGATTTGTTGTGGTAATTGAAGTGATTCAATGACTGAAGCAGCCATTCTTGATTTCTCCGGAGCAAGGCCCCTGCAATAGGTAGCACATGCCAAGGGTTGCTTACAGCACCTCTTGTGCTTGACCTATTTTCACCATGGATCAAGATAGGTCCCAGGCAGAACTTTCTGGCCCAGAAGCCCAGGGTCTTTATCCAGCCAGGAGACAGCGCAATCAATCTGTGCAGAGAGAGGTGGCTGCCAAAATTAGAGCTAAGTGAAATTCAAGATGTGGTCTCCATTGCCATCAGACAGGGTTTGGCAGAAGGATTCCAGCAAATCCTTTGGCATTTAGAAAGGGCTCACTCCCTTTTCCCAGCTTACTCCCTTGTTTCTCTATCTCAGCAGAGGGGGTATTCTCAACCTCAGGAGCAAAGGGCCTACTCCAACCACTCACAGTGGGCAGGTTACGGGGAAGGCAACTGCGCTAACCCATTCAAGTGCAGTCACTCCTCTGGTTCAGATCGGGAAGAAGGGGAGATCTGGGACCCGAATCTTTCAGAGGAGGAAGATCTGCAACCAGATCAACCACCCTCAGCTTCAGTCTTTAAACCAGCCTTATTTAAAACTCTCCTTCACAAGGCCCTGGTTACAGCTCAACTGTCTCCTGAGGAGGTGGCATCTGAACCACAAGGGGAACCTTCTAGTCATGGAAACTCCCTCTTCTCCAAGTTGGTAGTCTACACGGAGGTCCTACCCTCACTTCTGTTATTCCTCAGCCTGGTCAAGGAATAATATGCTTCCCCTGCAGCAGGTCCTTGCCACTCGTCTCAACATAGGAAATTTTACAATGTGGGTCCTTCCCTAGGTAATGCTCTTGCAGTGCCCTCTGTCGGCGTTCCTATCATCACCTCATTCTCCTCTGGCACTCCCACCAAGCCAGAGGACGTACTTAAGGCTGATGATAAGCGCTCCCAAAAGACTCTCAAACACAACCACCAGGCAGCTGCGTGGGCTCTCCGGGCTTCAACTGCTGCATCATTTTTCATGAGGTCTTCACTCTGTTGGCTGCACCAACTACAAGACTGTATACCAGCATCAGATTTCCGGTCATACCAGGACCTAAACAAGATTATAGCAGCAGTGGAATTTATGGCAGACACCACCCTTAACTTGCTTCCAAATTTGCTTCCAGAGCCATGGTCTCCTCAGTGGCAGTGAGAATGCTCCTATGGCTTTGGAATTGGCAGGTGGAGTCTCGCCGGAAGTGGAAGCTGGCTTTGGCTCCCTGCACAAATGAAAAGCTCTTCGGCAACACATCAGAGCCATACCTCATTGATAGCAGGAACAAAAGGAAGGTTCTTTCCTCAATGGGAAAGAAAACAGACTACCATCCAGCTCCTTACCATCCAACATCCTTTCAGGCAAAGACTACTCCTCATTTTTCCAGTTCCATATTCCCAGTTCCAGGAGCAATGGCTTGATGCCCCCAGCAGACAACAACATGCTGCAGGTGAATGGCCCTTTCATGGGGGAGGGGTTCATTCCTTCCATCGCTCTAACCCCTCATTCTCCCCACCCATTGGAGGTCATTTGGCCTTCTTCACCTCCAAATGGGAGGAGTCAACAACAGACGCCTGAGTACTCGATACAATAAGGTTGGGTTTACAGCTGGAATTTCTCTTGCCACCCCCTGAAAATTTTGTGTTCTGTTCCATTTCACAGGACAGTTCAAAAAGGGTCCTAATGAAATTGGCCATCCAACTCTTAGTGGACATAAGGGCCATTCAACCCCGAACAACAATTCGGCAAGGGTTTTATTCCTAGCTTTTTGTGGTCCCTAAGGACTTGGGAGGGGGGAGCGAGTCATTCTCGACCTAAAATTGTTGAATGAGTTAATCCTATTCAGGTGTTTTAAGATGCAAACTCTGCATTCTATTCTAGAGAGCATGCGGGAGGGCACTCTCCTCTTGCTCCAGCTGCCCGAAACCCCCTGTGGACCTTTCTCCCCTCTTTATGTTTTCTTTACTCTCATTCCCTCCATCAGTTCCCTAAGAATACAGACTGACCGGGCACTTTCCTCTTCATCTCTTCTGATAGTTTTAAAAGGAATCATCTATCCATTTTGTCCTTCGAGCAGAGGCAAACCTTCCAATCCAAACAGAAGAGAAAGGGAATCATTCTACAGACCCTTAGCACCAAGCTTCCCAGAGGATTCTCTTGGAGGATCCACCCCAAAGGAGGATTCACCCCTTAAATGCACTCCTTTGGAGTGAATCCTCTGATGAATCCTTCTTTGGGGGGAATCCTCTGATGAATCCTCCTTTGGTGTTCCTCCCAAAAGATCCACCCCAAAAGAGGATGCACCCCCTTAAATGCACTCCCCTCCTTTGGGGTGAATCCTCTGATGAATCCTCCTTTGCAGTAGATCCCTTGGGAGAACCCCAAAGGAGGATTCATCAGAGGATTCACCACAAAGGGGAGTGCATTTAAGGGGGTGGATCGTTTGGGAGAATCCTCTGGGAAGCTTGGTGCTAAGGGTCTGTAGGATGATTCCCTTTCTCTTCTGTTTGGATTGGAAGGTTTGCCCCTGCTTGAAGGGCAAAGTGGATATGGTTCCCTTTTTAAAACTACTGAGAGAGGTGGGAAGGAAAATGCCCGGCCAGTCTGTATTCTTAGGGAACGGAGTTAGGGGAGGCAATGAGAGTAAAGAAAACTTAAAGAGGGGGAAAAGATCCACGGGGGGGGGGTCGGGTGGCAAGAGGAGAGCGTCCGACCATACAAGGGACAAGACCACAACTTGAATCTCTGGGGCAGGAAGCAAAGCGAGGCATATGTGTGTATGAGAAATGATGGCATCATCCTCCCACTGCCACTTCCACCCACCCAAGCCCAAAAATCTCACCGGCTTGCAGGACCTTGTCGATGTAGCTGCTGTCAATCAAAGCGATCCCCCTATGGGAGGGCAGGCGGTTCTCATTGGCAGCGGGGTCTATCTCATTACTGCTGTTGTTGGAGATGGCGCTGGTGAGAGAGGCGCCAGTGCTGGTGGGAACCTTGGAAGCTACGGCTTCCCCGCCCGAGAAGCTGCTGAAATGCTGCCGGTGGAGGAATGTGCAGCACTCGAAATGTGGCAGTGCATTGGCAGAAGGGAAAGCAACAGTGGCGGGCGCGATGCAAAGTGCCCCACCGAAGCCGACATCCACACTGCCATCGCCACCTGCCCACTGACCTGGCCTGCACCCAGCACCATACTTGGGTCTGCAGCAAAAGTGCTTGGTGGTGGTAGGGAGCTCTCCGCACTCCACCATGATTGGCCATTAGGAGCGGCTGGCGGTGTGGTGTGGCTGCCTGCAGGATGGTCCTAACAGCAACTTACCCCCCTATTTTGCATGTTTTAAACTAGGCCTAAATTTTGGAGGAGGTGCTTAATTTCACCTTATGCCTAGAAAACATGCTGTGTCTTCCGATTGGGGGCCTATTGTTGGAGAAACATAGTAGATCTCCTTGCCACTCCCCAAAATGCTCAAATATACAGGTTTTTATCAGATTTCCTTGTCAGGAAGTGGAGGGGAACAATGCTCTTAGGAGCAGATGTCCCAAGAGTCTCCTCTACACCTTTCCCTCTCTTCCAATCATTTCAGCAGTCATTCGGAAGATGTTGGAGGAACGGGCGGAGCTAATTCTCCTGGTCCTCATTGACCCTGGATGCCCTGGTTTGCAGACCTGATGAACCTCTCTGTAGCCACTCCCTGGGGGATCCCAGCCAACAAAATCTCCCTTCGTCAGGGAGTTTTGCTCCATCTGGACCTCCAGTGGTTCAAACTGGCCATGTGGTGCTTGAGCGGCAACATTTGAGGGAGGCTAATCTCCCATAGAGGGTTATCTTCAATATCTAGGCATCTTGTAAGCTATCTACGACGCACATATACAATGCTATTTAGAGAGTTTTTTGTCAGTGGTGTTTCAAGGAAGACCTCAATCCTACCTCAGCTGATGTACCAGAGGTGTTATGTTTCCTTCAAGATGGCCTAGAGAAGGGACTAGCATCTAATCCCCTACGTCACCAGGTAGTGGCCCTTTTCTCAGTTCTCTCCTGGGAG
This sequence comes from Laticauda colubrina, assembly GCA_015471245.1. NCBI lineage: Eukaryota > Metazoa > Chordata > Lepidosauria > Squamata > Elapidae > Laticauda > Laticauda colubrina. The sequence goes on along the minus strand of BLBF01000094.1, from coordinate 2,209,602 downwards.
GCCTTTCTTTTCTTGTCACACCACCCTTCAATCTGGAGATTTTTAAAAGGGGCTTCCAACTTCCACCCCCGGTGGTATACAGGTATCCCTATGGGACCCCCCCAAAGGTGCCTCAGGCTCTGATGGAGCTTTCCTTCGAACCCCTTCGGTCAATTTCTCTTCAATTCTTGACCCTGAAGATGGTTTTTCTGGTAGCAATCACCTCTGCTAGAAGGGTGTCTGAGTTGGCTGTTCTTTTGGTCAGGCAGGATCTCTGCACTTTCATGATAATAGAGTTGTTCTCCATTTAGATCCCACCTTCATCCCAAAGGATCTGGTTCCACAGGTCGCAGGACATTGTGTTGCCAGATTTCTACTCCCTGCCATGCCACAACTTAGAGCGTAAGTGGCACACCTTAGATGTTAGGAGAGCGCTTAGAATTTACCTCAAACGCACTTCTGCATTTAGGAGGACTGAGGCTATGTTTGTATCTTTTTCCTCATTGCACTTGGGGAACAAGGCTTCTCCTCCCACCTTGAATAGATGGATCAGAGTGAGTATTGCACAGGCCTACAAGTCCATGGCTCTCCCGGTACCCATGAGTACTGTCAGCACACTCTACCAGAAGCAACGCAACTTCAGCTGCCTGGGCACCCCTAGAAGAAATTTGCAGAGTGGCCACATGGGCATCTCCCATCACCCTTCATCAGACATTACTGTCTAGATTCCATTGCCTCTGTGAGTACAGCCTTTGGCAGATGGGTACTTCAGCGAGTGCTTCCACAATCGGAGTGATCAGCCGGATGAGGAGTCTCCCGTGGACTTTGCTATACCCCATCCTGGACTCTCGCAGCAGCATTGAAGAGAATGGGCGTTGGTAAAATTACCTGAGAATGCCCTTTCTATCTATCTGCTAGAGAGTCCAGCCCCACCCATTATTTTGTCTGGTTCTGTAAGGTAAGCTTGATGTTTAAGGTTCTGTTTGATGTTTAAGGTTCTGTTTCAGAGACGCTTACTAGATTCTGTCAAGTATCTTTGCCAAAGCTGGAGAGACTCCCAAAGGCTGGCCTTTTATATAAGAACAGACTCAGCTTGATGATATCATCAGGAGGAATCTAACCCATCCTGGATTCTCTAGCAGCATAGATAGAAAGGGCATTCTCAGGTAATTTTACCAATGCCCATTCTAGTTGCAGTTGTTCTATTCAGTAATGATAAAGCATGATATTGTAGTTATTTAATTTCTCTCTTAATTTTGCAGAAAAGCTCAGAATTTTTACTCAAGGCCCATCTTTTGTGATTATTATTTTACAGTAGATAGTTGACTAGGACTAATATCAAGTTCAGTAACTTTTTTATTGTCACTCGATGCAACTGCTATGAAAAAAATTAATCTATTGGAATTGGATGGTTTATAAATTCAAATAAATAAAATAAATATTGTTTGGATTCTGAATGACAAAAATTCTAAATCACAAATGTTAGAAGGACCGATGGAAACTATACCATATAGTTGGAAAATAGTAAGATGGGAAACTTGATAGGATTGCTGAAATTTAAAAAAAAGGGTTTGTAAAAGTTGAAATCCTTAAAAAAAATAGAGGAGAAGGAATTGTCTACTTTGTCAAGATTTAGAATAAGAATAGTTTTTTTGGAGCAAGAAAAGCTGCAGTTTTGATAGTATTTTTGGGTGAAAATTCCCTTGTAAAAAGTGTTTTGATTTATTTTCATTTATCAAAGGCTGTTAATCCAAATCAGGTTTACTTTATCCTTTTGTATATGCAGAAAATATTAAATGGTTGAAATGATAAAAACCTATTCAGTGCTGGCTGTGTTATGGAAACAGATTATGTCTGTTTGACAGTAATATGATACAAGTGAAAAGCAATTCAGTATTACAAAATTTGAATTTTACAGAGTTTGATATACACAAATGCTAGTGTTGATCAAAACATCACTGAGTACTAAATATGCATCTTCCTTAGTTTATTCTCATTCCCACCTTCCAACCTCCTTCTTAGGATTTCATCACAATTAAGCGACAGGTGCTGAATGCAATTTGTCATAGTGTAATTGACTGCAAAGTCATGGTCAATATTGCCTTGGCTAACTCAACCTCATAGCCAAGTCCAAACATAATGAAATTGTGTTTGTGAGACATCTTGCCAAAGTAGTATGTGGAGAGTCAATTCTTAGCTTTAAATTACTTAATTTACATATATTACAAATTGGCTTTCTATAAATAAGGTCCATTTTTACTGACATGATTGGATATTAAAATGAACTAACTTTGTTTCTTTTCCTCCTTTTTTGGCAATATGGAACTTTTTCCCCCAAGTGCTATTACTGTTTGAATATTTGAATAAGAGAAGCCAAAGTTCTCCTATGAGCTGTTCAGAGTAGTGGGAGGTGGTTCAGTTTCTAGATGTCTAGGCTGGACTTAATTTATGGAATGCTTCTCCTCCTCCACGGGACTCCACCCCAGCGTTCCCCAATTTTTGCTCTTGTGAGAGATAGGCAGTGCTTGTGATTCTTCCTTAGCCGAAACAGGAAAAAATTCTTTCGTTGCAGCAGGTTTGACAGTTAATTCACTTGTCTTTAGCCTTCTTCCTTTCCGATTTGTCAAACTGGCTCACGTTGTAGAGATCGCAGCCAGACAGATCTGAATTAGGGAAGCGCCAGTTCGTGCCCCAAAGCGGCAGGAGGTTTCTTCGGTGGTGTTCCGCATTCCCTCCCCACAGCCGATATTCTACCCATGCCATTTTGAATGATTGCCGAAGCGTCTTTTTCCCTTAATTGACCTGCGGCGTGACTTTTTACTACAAACCAAGTCGTATCGCTCCCCCCCCCTCCAAACACCATTTGAGGTTGAGAATTCAAACTCTTGATAACTTCCACCTTTTCGCACCGCTTAGCTTAACAGAAAAAGCCACCGGCAGCTATTCATTCACAAGACGGGAAGTTGCCGCTGAGGAGTGCGCGGCTGAATGAGACTTCATCAAAACGTTGCCTAGATACTTCCAATTTTACGTGGGAAAAAACCCGCATAACCAAAGATCCACATACAAATACCTGCGAAAACCTCAGAAAACAAATATAAATATATAAATATATAAATATATAAATATATAAATATATAAA
>BLBF01000094.1:2182220-2196408 GCA_015471245.1 Laticauda colubrina | reverse complement strand
TATCTATCTATCTATCTATCTATCTATCTATCTATCTATCTATCTATCTATATCATTCTGATATCTACTGTGTCAGAAGCAGACCCCTTAGAAAGTGGAATGTCTGAGGATGAGGGTCTTCTTCCTGACCAACCTGTTTTTACAGGCTTATTCCACCCACAGCTTTTCAAATCTCTCTTGTTTAAGGCAAAAACTATTGCACGCCTAAACAAGTTGACCCCTTCCACCACACCAACTCCTTTGGAAGTGGGACCAGAGGATCTGATCTTCAACCAACCACTAGTAGAAGCAGAGGTGATCCCAGTTCCTCCCATGTTTTCGGACCTGGTACAGAAGCAGTGGGCTTCGGCAGCGGTATACACAGCCCCCTCATCAACAGAGGCTGTCTCTTCAAGGAGCCACAAAGACTTACCATCACCACCGATGCCAGTCTGTTTGGATGGGGAGCTCACGTTCAGTTGCTTACAACCCAAGGCCACTGATCCGCCATAGAACAGTCTTGCAGCATAAACTGGCTGGAGCTTCGAGCAGTACACCTAGCTCTCCACAGCTTCCTTCCCCATGTAAGCGATCAGCACATACTGATCAACAACATAACAGCCAAAGCTCACATAAACAAACGGGGGCACATAGTCGAAACATCTCATGCGGGAAGCAGAGCGGTTGTGTCATTGGGCAGAGACCAACCCACTTTCCATCAGAGTAGAGCACATTTCGGACCTGTCAAATACACAGGCAGACTGGCTGAGCAGGACCGCCATCGATTAATTGGAGTGGCGCCTCCATCCTTCCTTGTTTCAGGAAGCCGTCAGGACATTTGGACAGCCAGTGGTGGACCTGTTCACTTCCCCTCTCAACACTCAGCTCCCGAAAATTTTTTCCAGGTACCCATCGCAAGGAGCGGAGAACTTCAACTCGCTCTGCTGTCCTTGGCACCCGGGACTCCTGTATGCATTCCCTTCACTTCAATTGGTTCCCAAGGTCATCCAGAAATTTCTAGTCGAGAGGGCGGAACTACTTCTAGTAGCTCCTTACTGGCCCAGACGGCCGTGGTTTGCAGACCTCCACAGTCTCTCAGTATCAACTCTATGGAGAATCCTGCCAGCCAGGGTCTCGTTAACTCAGGGGCCCCTTCAACATCTGGACCCTCAATGGTTGCAGCTGACCATCTGGAGGTTGAGCAGAGCTGTCTGAAGAGCGAAAAGTTTTCCAACAGAGTTATCGCCACTATCCTAGCTGCTAGACGCTCCTCAACAACTCGCATTTACAATGCCACATGGTCCAGTTTCTGCAAATGGTGTAGCGAGTCTCAAATTGATCCCACCTCTGCCTCTGTGACTCAAATTCTAGAGTTGTTACAAGAGGGACTTGACAAGGGATTATCATCTAATATGATGAAAAGGCAGGTGGTGGCCTTGGCGTCAGTTCTCACTTGTGAAGGTCTAACTTCCATTTCCCATCATCCTTGCATATGGTCCTTTCTTCGTGGAGCCACAAATTTACGCCCTTCAGTGGTACACCGTTATCCCACCTGGGACCTTAACAAGGCCCTCGTTGCACTCACCAAGGGCCCTTTCGAACCCTTGAGATTGTCAAGTCTACAATTTCTGATGTATAAAGTAGTTTTCCTTGTACCGATCACTTCTGCTCGTCGTATTTCGGAGATTGCTGCCTTGTCTATCAGACAAGATCTTTGTGTTTTCTATGCTGATCAGGTGGTCCTTCGCCCCGACCCTACATTTATATCCAAAATCAACTCAGCCTTTCATAGGGCACAAGAGCTGATACTTCCTAATTTTTACCCAGACCATCACAAGGAATGGAACTGCAATGGCATAGGTTTGATGTGAGGCGAGCATTACAAATATATATGAATTGTACAGTGGCTTTCAGAAAAACAGAGGCCTTATTTGTGTCCTTTCAGCCCAACACTCTGGGAGGCAAGGCCTCACCTTCTACGATAGGCCATTGTCTACGGGCTGCAAAAGCGAAAACGTATCAGACTCAATCCCTGCAGGTGCCCAGGAGCATAACAGCTCATTCAACAAAGAACGCCGTAACATCGGCAGCGTGGGCCACACAGGCACCAATTACTGAAATTTGTTGAGCCGCAACCTGGGCCTCTCCATCGCCTTTCATTAGGCATTATAAAATTGGTTTTTTTTTCATCCGCTGAGGCCTCCTTTGGCAGAAGAGTTCTGCAATGGGTCCACAGGGACCAGGAGGAGATTCCAGGCCATATGGAGTCCCTCCTGTAGGACAGGCCAAGCTTTGGTATGTCCCACTACTGGATGCTCTGAACAGCTCATAGGAGGAAGGGCATTGGTACTTACCTGACACGCCCATTCTCTTTGAGCTGTGAAGAGCATCCAGCTCCACCCTTTTGTTCCATCTAGTGGGATCCTGTTTCGGCCAACAAATTTGTTAGGGCATTGAGGACGAGAGCGTTCATTTCTCTCGTCTTCGCCAAAACTGGGGAACGCTGGGGAGGAGTCCTGTGGAGGAGGAGTAGCGTTCCACAAATTAAGCCCAGCCTAGACATCAAGAGACTGAAGCATCTCCCACTACTCTTCATAACTCAAAGAGAACAGGCATGTCAGGTAAGTACCAATGCCCTTTTTCTACAAAAAGGCATACATTGGAATTATAGGCAGTTGTCATAAAGATAGGTTGCAAATGTCTTTTAGTTCCATCATTTATACTAGTTTCTGGAAGCATATAAACCTCTTTAAAACCTATATTGGTAGAATGTTCATTTATTTGCATGGAATTTAGTTTTTAGTGAGAACAAATTTATGTTCAAGCGCCTTCGTAAATGTGCTTAGGAATCTAGATTTTCTGTAAATTTTTATAACTTAACTATTAGAGTTAGAAATTCTTTTTGAATTTTGGATACTTTTTATCTAAAAGTTTTGGTACTCATTCTCTCCATTGATTAGTCAAAATTGCTTCAAACGTTGTGCACTTCTTATATGAAAAAAACTTCAGAGTAGGAGCTGCATGAATGAAATCTGTAGATGTGTAAATCATATATCTTTTTCAAGAATTTGTTTTCATGGCACATATATGATTATTGGATGTAGCTTTTCAGTGTATGTATGCTACATGGGTATAGACATTCCCTCACACTTAATACACCCCACCTTACTATTCCCTTCTGGCCTCAAATATATTATGCTATAAATCTGTAATGTAAACAGTGCTTTGTATTGGAAGGCTTGACAGACAAATTACAGTGTTGCTATAATTGCCTTAATTTTGGTTTACAGTTTTAGAGGATCTTTCTGCTTTGACCGATTATAGTTAGTTTGCACATACATACTTTATTTTAGAAAGTGTTCAGCATACATACATTGAAAATATATTAACTATATTGACTGAAACTTAAATAAAGACATTTCTAAAATCAATGCTTGATTTTCATGACAAAATTTTAATCCTGTTCTAAAAGCCCTATCTTTAGGGCTTGTCTCAAAAGTGCTTATTCAAAAGGCAGTTGGATTATGATTTTTTTCCTTGAGGAAGAAGACATTTCACATTCATCCAAGACATTCATCCAAGAAGCATCATCAGTTCATGATTCATGATTTACTGATAAAGTTTCTTGGATGAGAAGCAAAACAACTTTTCTCCCATGAGCTGTTCAGAGCATCCAGAAGTGGGAGGTGCTTCAGTCTCTTCTGGAAAGGCTGGGCTTAAAACTCCGGGATGCTCCTCCTCCTCCACGAGACACCTCCCAAGCGTCCCCCAGTTTTAGTTCAGCATTCGTGGTAAGAGGTTGTGCACTTCCTGACTGGAACGGTTTTTCTGATTCAGCTATTCAAATTCAGGTTTTCTCTTGGGTTATTTCGGCTTGTAAAAATCTCCCCCAATTAATTTGACATTTTTAAGGCTTGTGCCTCTATTAGGTTATCTTGATCAGTTTCAAAACAGTTTCCTTGTGACTGGTGAGGCTGCCACTCCACAGGCAGCCTGAGATAGCTGCCTCAGGCAATTATCTTATGTATTCCCCCGATTGTTTTCTATGCGATAGTGGCGGAGTGCTCGCAGCTGCAGCTCACTTCTCCTTGCTGTTTTGTCTGACAGGTACATTTACCTCGCAAGTTAGAGTGTCAGCAGCAGCGGCTTGTTAGACTCAGGCATTAACAGAGGAGTTTCTGGCTTCCCGCCTTTTTCAACGGCTGGCTTCAAGTTCACGCCTAAATATCACAGGCGCCATTCCCCGCTGGTTTCCCTTTTTGGGGAGTGGGGCAAGTACCTTCCTGTTCCGTTTTCTCTGGGATTAGTTCCCCTTTGTCTTGCTGGCATTGGATAAGCAGGCTAGTTCTTAAACGGGAATTTCTTTGCAATTGCCCTTGCATCATTTCATTGGAGTGAATCCACAAGAGCCATTTTAAACAGTGAGACTTTTTTTGATAGGAAAGGATCCACCGAGGTCCTGTATAGCTGGTTTCCCTTGTTGGGGAGCAGGAATGCAGAATATTTCTTGCTTGGAGCGCTTGGGGGTTTCCCTTGTTGGGGACCCTTAGATACTGTTTACCATATACACAGTTTTACATATACAGGCATATGTAAATGTATATGGGTGTGCATATGTGTGTGTGTGTGTGTATGTGTGTGTGTGTGTGTGTATGTGTATATATATATATATATATATATATATATATATATGGTTTTTTTTTTTTTTTAAGGCATTCGCGGGTACTTACATGTGTGCTGTTTAGCTTCCTTCGGGTATTATCCCACGTCATTGTAGTTCTGTTAAAGTTGTAGCAACATTTCAGCAGAATCTCATCTGCCATCCTCAGGCTTATAGGATGTATATATATATATATATATACACACACTTACACTCCTGGAGGAGCGTTCTACTTTCAACCACAGGGGAAGGCATCATTCCAAGGTACAAATACTAATAACAATAACAACAATAGTAACAACAACAACATTTTTTTAAAAAAGTCAGAGGCAAGAGAATCAGTCCTCCACAATGGAAGGTGACAACGTTTTCCTCTCCAAGACAAATAAGTTCCGAGATAAGTCAGTGGGCCCCAAAACGGCCTCTAAGGTGGCAGATAAGGATGCCCATAGACGGCACCTATCCTTGGAAAGGCAATTGCAGAAATGGGCCAAGGAGGCGGACAAGATGGCTATGACAACAACATTTGGATCAGGACCCAAGTCCATTGTTGGGGCCCTTGGACTTATCTACCCAGCACAGGCAGGCTATTTCTCGACAACTCCAGCACATCTCCTCCAATGAGCACTGCCCGGCTAATCCATATGCAGCCTTCACCCCTACGGTCGCTTAAGACAGGAGGAGGGATTACTTGAGACTATTCCCATTGAAATGAAGCAATGGATGGAGATGGCGATTCAAAGGGGCGTGATGGCTGGAGTTCAGCAATCCATCAGGACCAGACACTTCTCGGCCACTGTGGATGTGGGATCCCTTTCTGCGCAACATCAGCAGCATGGGTCACAAGGGCTTCCATAGACAAAATTTGCAGAGCAGCAGCTTGTGCTTCACCATCTCCTTTTCAAGAATTATAAAATTGATGTTTATGCCTCAGCGGAAGCTTCATTTGGCAGAAGAGTCCTGCAGAGGGTCCACAGAGTTTAGGAGTGGATTTCGATCCAGACAGAGTCCCTCCCTAAGGACAGGCCAAGCTTTGGTATGTCCCACTTCTGGATGCTCTGAACAGCTCATGGGAGAAAGGGCGTTGGTACTTACCTGATATGCCTGTTCTCTGTGAGCTGTGAAGAGCATCCAGCCCCACCCATTTCTTTCCATCTGGTGGGGTTCCGTTCTAGTCAGGGATCTAGATTAAGTGATGAATTCCGGACTTTGGCACTCAGTCTTTGCAAAACTGGGGGACGCCGGGGAGGTGTCCTGTGGAGGAAGAGTGTCTCGGAGTTTTAAGCCCAGCCTTTCCAGAAGAGACTGAAGTACCTCCCACTTCTGGATGCTCTGAACAGCTCATGGGAGAAAAGTTGTTTTGCTTCTCACCCAAGAAACTCACAGAGAACAGGTGTATCAGGTGAGTACCAAACACCCTTTTCCTCAAGGGAAAAAACATAGACTAGTTGCCTTTTGAAAAGCATCTTAGAGACAATCATGACCTGAATGACTGAGAATTTTGTGCTTGAGATCCCAAAATACCACCTATTCATGAAGGACTCACCAATTGAGAAATATTTAACTAAATTGATGTGGTGGTTCTGCATTCTACTCAGAATATTATATCTTTGAATATCTTTGACACAATGACTATTAAATAACCTTAGTTTTTCCCCATAGTACATCCAATGATATTTTGATCAGTTGTGGAAGGCAACAAGCATAGTATCTCTTAAGAAAAGCACTAGGAATTAGATTCAGATACTTCATTCTGTGCCTTTTTAGAAAAGAAGTTCAGAACTTCTTTTAATGTATTTAATAGGCCTTTTCAAGATTAAATAATAAAATAAAATTGATCTGCAATTTGGGGAATTGCTTTTGTTAGTATGTCTGGGTTGTTTTTTAAAAAATGCAGTTGCACTCCTTACAAGTCCTCTTATGCAGCATTAGTGTCAGTGGTTGTTTGAAAGTTCTGCAAGAAATTAAAAAGGTATATAAATTTAGTAATAAAGCCACAGCTTTAGCCTGTGGTGCAGTTTACATAAATAAGAAAAACCCTGATCAAAATATCATATTTTTGATTATAGGCAGACATATTTTTTTCATTTATTTTAATTTAATTTATTTTGCCACTGAAGATTTAATTTATTTATTTAAGGAAATAAGTGTTTGAAAGTATCTTGCAAATACTGTCTTCTTGTAATGAGCACATGGTACTGAAACAAGTTAAGAGGAGAATGAAATTAGACTGACTGATTGTTCAGTCTTGTGGACCTAACTGGCTGCATATCCTGGCTGTAAAGAATGATTGCTCAAATTACATTGCCTCAGGTCCCTGTGCTTGGTTGGCTGTCTTCTCCGATCTTAACAAGATCCTGGAAATTCATTTCTGACAAAGTTTGCTTTGTGTTTTGTAGGATGCTCCATCGGCAGATATTAGGAAAGCTTATCGCAAGCTTTCACTGATATTACATCCAGACAAGAATAAAGATGAAAATGCTGAAACCCAATTCAGACAAGTAAGTGATAAGTACTATTAAAAATTTAAATGATCATTAAAATATGAAAAAATGTGTCTCATTATCACTATGGTATTATATTTAAAATGAATTCAGGATTTTGGAAGCATTTTTCCTAAATATTTAAAACAGGGTTCAGATAAAACAAAAAGATGAAAGATACATTGTATAAAATAGAACCTTCTTAGATGACGATTCTTAATTTGGGGAGTTAGACGTTAAGGGATCCTTTTTTGGTAGGACAAAGTCACAAGCTGTAGTTTTTAAGAAAAGGAAAGCAAATATTTGTACAAGATTGGTTTACTTTACATTGAAATTGAGTTCTAGTTATATTGAAATATTTTTTCTTCATCATTTCACATGGAATCTGTTGGTAGATTTTATGAATATTAGTGAACCAATAAAATGTTTTAAAATCTTTAATATTTTTATTTTAGGTTAAATAACAATTAAATTAATATTACCTTAATTGTGGAAAAAATATTTAGAACTGCCAAAGTTGGAATATTGGTAAAATGTTTGAGAGTTTTAAATATTTTCAAGAAATGATTTGTATTGTTCTTTGTTTGATTTTTAAGAAAGATTAGTCTAGCATTTTTGCAATTTTACAGCAAAACTCTATGGTTTTACAGTGCAGAGTTTTTGAACATAAAAGTACCTTTCATTCTAGTTGGTGGCCATATATGAGGTTTTAAAGGATGAAGAGAGAAGGCGTAGGTGAGTTTATCTTGAATATATTTCAGAACAATATTTTCAACTGATTTGCCACTAACGTGAGCCAGAATTATTACACATATTTCTAACTGTTGCTGAATTCTCAGTAAATATGAATGGGTTTTCTCTTAGGGAAATTGCTTACAAAATGTATTTGTATTTTTTTATTACTAACACATTCTTGTGTAACTGTTATTTTTCTTATTGTTAATTTGATCCCCATGCCATCTTCAGGGTTTCCTCTCTTTCACACCTATTTTATCAAAATGCTTAGATTTAAACTTAGCTTTCAATTGTTTTATGTTATTCAGTAATTTCTTTAATGGGCAAAACACAGTAAATATTTTTACTCTCCATGAGAAAAGAACATAATCAGGCAATCACTTATGCTTGGGTTGCTCTTCTCAATTCTTGTGGAATAAGAATTGGGACTTGCACAGTTTATTAAGATGCACAGTTTGTTAAATTTGCTCAATTTAATTATTGGTGACTCAAATATTTTGGAGGAAGGAAGAAAAGGCTTACTACCAGCATAGGAGATCTATTTGAAATATCTGTAGGTTTTCAATATTCTGAGCAGGGGTGCTGAACGTTCTCTAGGGATTCTTGGCTTTGTAGACGCCTTGGCATGACTCCAGGTCTCATAGTAGAGATTATCTACTTTCAGATAATCCTCTGTGTTGAAAGAGCCAAGGAACAGCGTTCAGAGGAGTTTTGGTGATTTTGTGTATGGTTTTTACCCTGCCTCCTACTGCACTCTTTCAGCTTGGAGTCATAGATCAAGGAAGTTTAGGAAGTTAAACAATGGGGGCGGGGTCAATATCTTATGTTATCCTTTTTGGTATTTTTTGTAGTGCTCATTTTATATACATATTGTTCTTTAAGCTAACTAATACTAAAGATATAGATTCTAAAACTTTCAGCCTTCTTTCTTTAATACAGCTAGAATGTCAAGGAATTGCCTTTTGTAATTGCTGTATAGTAAGTTATTTAGAAGTTTCATGTAAATATTTACACATGTTCTTTTTAATGCACCTACTAAAATTATGTTAGAAATGTGTGGCATTACAGGAGTCAGATCTCTGCCCATTTTTAAGAATGAGTTACATTCTTAATTGAGTTACAATTAAACAAAAATTAAATTTTATGTTAGTTTAAAGGCCTCCTAACCTCTTATGATGATCTCTTCCATGAAGCTAGGAATGTGCAATAGCAGCAGGTGTTTCCTCTTAAAAGCAACAAACAAAACATCCATTCTTCTATGAGAAATCTTTCCCCAGGTATTTGCCTGCAGGAATTTTTGACGTTGGTTCACTGATTCAGTTGAAAAACTGCTGGTGTTGATTACAATATGCAGGATATTTAAGGATATCTTCCTTAAATAACAGCTAATCAAAAGACAACCAGTGCTTTTTAAAGGTCTTTTCCCTCTTAAAAGTATATTTTTCCCAATTGCACAATGCATCCACTTAATTAATATCCTCCCTAATAATACTAAAGTTTGAACATATTATTTGGATCCAACTCTTCAGCTATTTCAATTTTCAGCCTCTTTTTTTCCTCATGAACTAAATATTTTGCTCAGGGTACAGCAGTTCCATTTATTTTATATGCTGTAAACAACATTTTAAATTTTGCTTACCTATTGAATATCAATAGTGTAAACAAAGCCAGAATATTTAAAATATATACCAGATTTTTAAAGAAAACTTGAGTTTCTGGTTCTAAATCTGTTTGTTCAGAACCCAGTTCCCAATTCACAAGAAATTTGAACCTTTGGTTCCAGAGCATGTGAAAGAGAAGCTGGTACAGAGGCTGAACTCTTGAATTTCCCTTTGAATTGTTTACATGTCAAACAGTCTGCATTCTGAAGTTGGAGGAAGATAAATACTAGTTTGTAAACTTTTGCACAAAGCCCAAATGTTTAATATCCTACTGCACAGTAAACAGCAGGTAAAATAATATTTAAATTTTCCATTATTTTTATTATATGTGGATTGATAATAGGAATTACTTTCAAGATAGTTACTTTAGTTGCCAAGTTAGAATGTAAATTTGGTGCAACTTGCTACCGAGCTTTAATAAGTAGATGAAATTGATTTCCAATAAATTACTTCTTTTTCATTAGAAAAACTTAAAAAAATATAACCCAAACTTGTTATTTATTTAAAAATGTGAATTATTAGAACAACTTCATTTTGGTAATCTTTTCACATTGTTCTTTTCAACATCAATAACTTTTTAAAATTCTTGTGACCAAAATTATTGGTGGAGTACCAAAATAATTGTTCCAACACCAGGCTTGTATATCCTAGCACCTTTTTTGTAATGAATAGTTTTTTGCAACTACCATATGGAACATATAGAAGTGTTCTGAAACTCATTTACATTGTGTGTGTGTGTGTTTGTGTGTTTGCAAAACAAATGGAAGAAAAAACAATACAAAAGGAACAATATAAAAGGAAATATCCTTTCCCCACCCTGTTAATATTATATATTAACATCCTGTATACATCCTTGTGGAATTATGTTGAAGATTCAGTTAAATTTGGTGATAGGTTTTCAGTTCTAATCTTGTCACAATTTTAATTAAAAAGTAGGGACTATAGCTCTGGGTTGAGTGTTCATATTTGATAGCCAATTACACTATAGTACCTTGAGCCACCTATATAAGAACTAAATTATTTGTTTAGTAACTGCATCTTTTGCAAAATAAATCTCTAGTTTGATGAAATACTTTAGGGGCAATTTGGGGGAAATTATTCTGATCTATATTAGTTATGAATGTAGTGAATTGTTTTCTCTTTATGGAATTCATAATTTGAAATGAGGAAATTAGGAGAATTGGGCAAATGGGCAAATGGAAAGAACAGAAAAAACTGCTTTACAATCTGCTTATGTGTTTCATTCTCTTTGAAGATTCATTCTATGTGATAGATTGATTTCTACAAACAAGGGCTGGAATGAATTGTCTGTATACTTCCTAATTATTTAATTTCCTAAATGTGAAAAACAAGATTAAAATTATCAAAGCATGCAGACTAACTAAGGATCATTGTTTATATGTACTCCTAAAAATTAAGCAGATAGCTTAATTTTTAAATATACTGCTTAATTGCCACAGAACACAGTGATTTATCTTTTGACAGTATATATTCCAAAAAGTGGGTTATAATAGAAGCTATCTTCCCTTAAAATGGCCTGTCATGTGAGCCATAATGTTCATTGATAGTAAAATCAATAGAGCATTGATTCTGGAACTAAATCCTTGGAGACTTTTGTTCAAAATAGCAGACAGAGCTTGGTAAATACTTAGTGTTTAGTATATTTTAAAAGCATGTGAGATTTTCTTGTATCAGATCTGGAAATATATTAAACATGTTTTAAGAGGTGTAACTACTATGATTGTTTCTTTCTTTATAATTTTAATTGTTGAAATATGTTTCTGAAAAACTTGGCCTTGAAGAATGGCATATAAAATTAAAAAATACATATTGTAAATTGTGCAATTTTAGAAAAACAACCTTCCTGGTTTCTTGCTTATTTGTGAACTATATTTGTTACATATATTGGAATGAACTTTTATTTTGGTTTAACTTCTGTAATTTTAATCTGAAATTTATAATTCATGTGCAAATTGTGCTATTTTTTTGTTAAATGTGTGTCAATTTTAGATTTGATATAATCTAACAAATATTTAATCTTTTTAAAGTTTAACATTTTAAATTTTAAAATGTTTAACATTTAAAGATAGTTTGAATCTCAAAAAGTATTCAGATTCTTATTTTTGGAAGGAAATTATTTTTTGGTGAAAACTTATGCAAGTTTACTTGAAAGCAAATCCATTTAATGCTATGGAAATTGCTGGGGTTTGTACCCCAGCAATAAGGATAGGCTTAAACTACAATAATAAACACACCAGCAATTTCCATAGCATTTTTAGTAGTGGTATCAGCTAGAGACTTCAAGTGAATTTATAAAGCTATATTTTATTCTATTTTTTTAATCTATAGATAGCATTAACATAAGGTAGTTTTATCATATGTGTTCTATTAACATTTAACTATAGAAATAAAATAAAAAGCATTTTGATGAACAGTATGAGTGTTCAGTTAAAATTTGATTTGATTTTTTAAAATAAAAATATATTTTAAAAGTTTGACTTTTTCTGTTAAAATATCTCCAAGGTATCAATTTAATAACTGTCAAAGTAGCTACTGCAGTTGTTGAATTTAAATTGATTTACATGTCAAGATTGGCAGTTTAGCAGCTGCACTATTATTCCTGGATCGGTCAATTTACTTGAGAAAAACCTACTACTGAGTCCTACTGACCTGCATGACAATATAGGCCCTATTGCTATTCCTGTAATTAGGCCTGCGACTAACTCAGAATATTTTTAATTAAAATATTTTGGTCAATGTGTTGCACCAAATTAGTCCTTTAGTGCAGATTTAATACTGGAAATAGTGTGATTAGAATATTCAATGAGCTGTGCTCTATTTAGGATTAATTTGAGCATTCAATATGTCTCCATTTGAATAGTTTTCAATAATAGACTTGTCTATTTTTTTTCAGAGAAAATTATTTTTATCCATGTAAGAAATTTATATTGTCTGGCGGGTGTTTAAATCATCCATTTAAAACACTTACAAGAGAAATGAAAACAGAAATTATGCAAATTATTTTTTAATGTGAAGTAGTGCAAATTTCAGCCTTTAAATGAAAATTTGTACTAAGCTAAATTTATTCTTTTTTATATTTTTAAAATGACAATTTTTTTTTTAAAAAATCACAATTAAATTACTAGTCATTCCTAAATTAGTTTCTACATCAAAGTTTTTAAAAACTAAATATATTTTGGAGAATTAAGGCTGCTTAATTAAGAATTAAGGCTTCTTACATATGGCTATAAATAAGGAAATATAGCCAATAAATGATTTTGGTGGTCTTTGCCTTTCCACTTACAATCATCCTTTTGTAATTCTTTTATTCTCACAACATGACCCTTGATTGGCAGGTAGGCTGAACACATGTGGTTTATTGTTGAGAAAAAACACTTCTCCAGTGAATCAATTGGGGGAGCTGTAAGAACAGTAGACTCACCATTTTTAAAGTAATTGGTGGTAAACATTTCCATAGCAAACTGGTTCGAAATTTTATCCTAGGAACTCAGATTAAATGTCAACAGGGTATATAATTGTAGGAGTTTTCTGTTAAAAACAAAATATCTGATGAGTGAAACAAAATAGCCATATCTGTCTCATTAAAAAAGAAGGAAATAGGTTAATTTTAAATGCATTATGAGAGCTTGTTTGTTTTTACTGCCCTAGGTATGATGATATACTGATCAATGGGCTACCAGATTGGCGACAGCCTGTATTTTATTACAGGCGAGTGAGGAAAATGAGCAATGAAGAGTTGGCATTACTTCTGTTCATTATCCTCACAGTAGGACATTATGCCGTGGTTTGGTCTATCTACCTGGAAAAACAACTGGTAAGCTTGCTCTAAAATCATGAAGAATTGTTCAGTGTTCTGAATTAAGCAATAATGTCTCATTATTAACACTAATAGTTAATCTGTTGGGAGGCAAAGAGAGAAACAGGTAGCTTCAACCAGGAAATGGGGGATGGAAGAGTGAGGATTGACAGCAGAGAGGGCTATAAATGCAATACTCCATTAGTGTAGTGGAGGACATTGATGATAGGACATTGTTGAAAATTAGATACCTCTGTCTGTCCAGTCAGCTTCTTACTGTCTCTGTCACCATCTTGTTTATTGCTTCAAGTGGCAAAATGTCTTGGCACAGCTCAGGAATCTTGATCATGCTCTGTCTTTTATTCATGCAGATATAAAGGCTCTTATCTGAATTAGCCTTTCAGATTGCATGCTGACAACAATAGTCCTAAAAAGAAAAGAAAAAGTATTTTCTCCTTCCCTCCTCTAGAAGTTTTTTAAATGATTACGATCATTTTAAAGTACATAAATATTTTACTTTTTGTTATAATATCAAGATCTGATGATGTCAGAGGAAGCAGAGTTGAAAAACCAATTCAAGCTTAATTCCCTTCCTTGATATTTAGTTTAAGTTTTCTTTTTCTCCCATGAGCTGTTCAGACATCCAGAAGTGGGAGGTGCTTCAGTCTCTTCTGGAAAGGCTGGGCTTAAAACTCTGGGACACTCCTCCTCCTCCACGGGGCACCTCCTCAGTGTCCCCCAGTTTTAGCTCAGCCTTTGTGGTAGGAGGTTGTGCACTCTCTAACTGGCTCTTCATTAGCAAGCTGGGTTTCACCTGGGTGCCTGGTGGGGGGGTGTTTGGGTTGGAGCTATC
>BLBF01000094.1:2098362-2132220 GCA_015471245.1 Laticauda colubrina | reverse complement strand
TTTTTTTTTTTTTCTGATCTTCACCATATGGACAACTTATATTTGAAACATTAGATGTAACATGTATATTGTGTTTGTAATACGATATGTGGCCATTGAGAATAATTTTTATTTTCACTGTAACCTGTTTAATTAACATAATGAAGCTTATGAGGTTTGTCACTCCTTTTACTAGTGTGCTAGTTTCTAGATTGAAATTCCTGTCACTCATCGTAACTTCTGTGACAGTACATAGTCTCTAATTATTTATCTTGCCAAATATTTTTTGAAACAAAAGTATGGAATCATAATTCCAGTGATACCAACATTCATTTCTGAAGGAACATAATACTTTGATTAATGAAGTAAAACATCTCTGCTGATTTACTGTCTAAAATTCAGAGTGTAAACTTGCAGATCTCAAACAGCTCTTGTTAGGAATGATAGTCACCTAACAGTTGGGTTGGCAATATATAAACCAGGATAGTTATTTAATACTGTTGTATCTTTAAGAGAGTGCTGTAATTGTAATTACCTGAGGTTCCTCCAACAGCCATAAGATGGATCCAGAAACCTAGTTTGTTCTCTTCTTGCATTTTCCCTACTGCCTTTTGCCTGATTGTCATCCTGCTGGAATTGCCTGATCGTCATTCTGCTGTGAGTCTTGCAAACTGTTAGCAAACTCTGTTTACTGAACTTACTGGACTTTGTTTTTGGATTATCTCTGGACTGATTGTATTGAATACTACCTGCTTTAACCTTATTTGATTTGGACTGTTTGTTGGACTTTGTTTACCCGTTTACAGGAAATAAAACCTACACTGTACTATTCAGTGTATCTGTATGCTGGTTGTGTGTTATTCCTCATCACTCTCACGTTTGCCTGAGTGCACTCATTCTCTTAATGGGGTTAAGAATTGAGTTAATTCTCTTAACTCAACACTGGTTATGGGCCCAGTTCAGATACCTCAGATAATTGAGAGTTAGTGTGAATATACGGTACTGTATACAGACAGCTGTTTACTGTTTAGTTGTGGGTTATTGTCCTGTTAAAGATGGCACAAGACCCGTCAACAAGTCTATCACTGATAACCCAGTTGGATGGAACAAACTATGTTTCCTGGTCTATGAAGTGCAGTTTACTTCTGCATAGGGAAGTGTTATGGGCTGCAGTTCAGGATCCACCGGATGTAAATGCTTGGGATCCAAATAATGAGAACGATGCCAAAAAGTTAGCTGACTTTAAACGGAATAACAAACAAGCTCTTTGTATAATAGGACTAACACTGAGTGACCAGCAGCTAGTCCATATTTGTGGAGAAGAGTCTGCTGCTAGGTGTTGGGAGAATTTAACGAGGATTTATGTTCGTGATAGTGTAGGTTCACACATGCATCTTACACGTAAATTGTTTAGAGCATGTCTTCTGAAAGGTGGAGATATGTTAGCTCATTTGAACTTTATGAAAATAACTTTTCAAGAGCTACATGAGAAGGAACTGGTTTTTTCAGAGCTACATGAGGTTTACATCACTCTTTACTCATTGGATGAAAGTTTTGATGATTACATATCTTCACTGGAAGTCCTGACCAGAAATGAACTGACATTGAGTGACATAACTGGATGATTGTTAGAAGAGGCAATACAAAGGCAGGATAGAGACCAACTGAGAGAGAAAAAAACCACAAGAAGAGGACTTGTTTTCAACTGCCTATACTGTTAGGAAATGTTTTTCTTGTGGGGCTAGGGGACATATAGCTAGATTCTGTAAGAAGGGAAAACAACAGAATACTAGTAAACACCAGAAGGCTAAGAAGAATGTTAGTTTAGCTATGTCTAGCAATTCAACTGTAAACCATGATTTGTGGGTGTTTGATAGTGGAGCATCACAATGCATTACTAGAAATAGAGAGAGGTTAGGGTTAGGGTTAGAATTGTCTACGAGTAAGCAATATGTATCATTGGCAAATGGATGGAAGATGAAAGCATCTGGTGAAGGTATCACATATTGTCCATGTGTAAATGAGCATTTACCTATGTTATATGTACCTAAACTGAAATTTAATTTGTTATCAGTAAGGGCTTTAGTTAATATTGGTTATGTAGTAACCATTAGTGGAGATAACTGTATAATAGAGAAAGAGGGTAAAAGTGTTACTGCTACTTTAGAGAATGATTTATACGTTATACATGATGACCAGTTGCAGATGGCTAACTCAGTTTATATCAGGAGAAAAGTAAGGTTACTCCAGCAAACAGATTGAATGGGTTTAAGACCAAAAAACCTTTACAGGTTGTATCTGCTGACATAATTGCTCCTAAGAAACCCAGTTTGGGAAGTGCCTGCTATGTTTTGAGTATAATGGACCATTACTCATGGTACGGTTTCTGCTATCTAATGAAAAACAAAACAAAAACATTCCAACATTTCTTTAATTGGCTAAGATTTGCAGAAAGGAAAATGAGACATAAGGTAATTACTTTAGTTACAGATAACAGGACTGAGTTTATTTATAATAGATTCCAAACGATGTTGAAATTGGCTGGTATCGAGCATAAGCGTTCTGCATCTTACAGGCCATAACGTAACTCGTTTATAGAACGAAGAGGGCAAACGTTGCAAGTCATGGCTCGTACTATGTTATCTGATTCAGATTTGCCTGAAACATTGTGGGGTGAAGCCATAATGTGTAGCAACCATGTGTTAAACAATGTGGTGAACACAACAACTGATAAATTGCCCTTCACTCGTTGGCATGGCAGAAAACCAAAGCTCCAGCATGGGTGCATATTCCCTCACATATAAGACTAAAAGGGCAACATAGAGCTAGGAAATTATTTTTTGTAGGTTACGAGGCCAACGATAGATCGTTTAGATTTTGGGATCCAGGCATAGCTAATGTTTACTGTAGCACTAGTGCTAAATTTCTTGAGCACGTTGGGTGACATAAAGTAGAACAGGAATCTAACAATGATGTTGTCATCGACACCCAAGTAGTCCCTAATGACGAGATAGTTAAACCATCAATAGCCATTAAAGAGGAAGAACAGGCACAGGAGGAGATAGAAGAACAGGAGCAGGTGGAACAGGAGAGTCCATCAGTAAGCCCTGAGTTACCTAGATGTTCAACCCATGTAACACGACCACTAGATAGATATCAGGCTAGTATAGTATGCCAAGTAAACATAGTTCCTACTAACTATAATGAACTGAAACTGTATTCTGCTAAGGATCAGACTGCTTGGCAGGAAGCAATGGATAAGGAACTGAAATCCCTACACAGTTTGGAGGTATATGAAAATGTCAGGTAACCACCAGGTGAGCATGCCATAAGGTGTAAGTGAATTTATAAAATTAAGACAGGTATAGATGGAACTGTTACCCGTAAAGCCAGGTTAATAGCACAAGGGTTCGATCAGTCAGTCAATGACTATAACGAGGTGTTTGCACTTAGTCTGAAGGCTACCACATTACGAGCAGCATTCGTGTGGGCAGCTAAGAAGAAATACACAATAAACCATTTAGATGTGGAGACGGCATATCTTCATGCACCGTTGCAATATACTATATATTTAAAGAAGCTGATAAAAACTGATAACAAAACTGATTGCTGGAGATTAAAAAGAGTCTATCAGTCTATGAATGGAACCAATGCGTAGTGAAGGAATTAACAGAGATAGGTTTTGTAGCTAGCATGGCTGATCCATGTTTATTCAAAAAGGAAAGTGATGATGTAATTTCATTGTTACCGTTGTTCACTGATGACATAGCATTAATCACTAAGACTGATCAAGAAATTACTGGGATTATTTCACTGTTAGAAAAGAAATTTAAAATAAAACATTTAGGTGAGATTAAACAGTATCTTGGTTTGAAAATAGATAAAACTAAGGGAGGCTACAAAATCTCACAGGCAGATAAAATTAACCAGTAACTGAAGAATTTTAAAATGGAACTTTGTAAGCCAGCTAAAATGCCAGCGAGCCAGGAGTGATGTGCAAAGTCCTGTTTTTGATAAAGATATTTATCAATCATTGATTGATAGCTTATCCTATCTCAGTAATTGGTCTAGGCCAAACTTAGCATATAGTGTCTACCAATTAGCCAGGTTTTATGCTGAGCCTATTGAAAGGCACTGGCAAGCTGCTAAGTGTGTGTTGAGATATCTTAAATAAACGATGCATTGTGCATTATATTTGGAGCCTAAGGATGAACTAAGTTTAACTGCATATGCTGATGCAAGTTTCACTACAGATGAACCTACACATAAATCAACGTCAGGTACTGTTAGGAAAGGTGTTAATTGGATGGTGGTCTATTCAACAAAAACATCTAAGCATATCAACAATGGAGGCTGAATTCTCATGTTTGTCTCTATTATGTACAGACTTAGTATGTTATGAACAACTAATGATAGACATGGGAATTGATATAAAGGAACCTATTGTACATGAAGACAACCAATCAGCAATTCAGATGGCTTCCAATCTCGTCGTAAAGACAAGATCAAAACACACCAATCTACGATATCTAAATGTAAGATAATGTGTTCAAAGTAAAATGATTACACTGGAGTCCTGCATATTAGAGAATAACATTGCAGATCATTTTACGAAAGCCCAAGGTACTGTAAAACATAAGACTTGTTGTGAGGAATATGGATTTAAACTGTAAGGTTTTATATATTGTCCTACACAAAGGGGAGAATGTTAGGAATGATCGTCACCCAACAGTTGGGTTGGCAATATATAAATCAGGATAGTTATTTAATCCTGTTGTATCTTTAAGAGAGTGCTGTAATTGTGATTGTGAGGTTCCTCCGACGGCCATTAGATGGAGCCAGAAACCTGGTTTGTTCTCTTCTTGCATTTTCCCTATTGCCTTTTGCCTGATCGTCGTTCTGCTGGAATTGCTGTGAGTCTTGCAAACTGTTAGCAAACTCCATTTACTGAACTTTGTTTATAATACTGGATTTCATTTTTGGATTATCCCTGGACTAATTGTATTGAATGCTACATGCTTTAAGCATGTATGATTTGGACTGTTTGTTGGACTTTGTTTACCCATTTACAGGAAGTAAAACCTACATTGTACTATTCGGTGTATTTGTATGCTGGTTGTGTGTTATTTCTCACCACTCTCACTACATTTCCCTGAGTGCACTCATTCTCCGAATGGGGAATATCTCAACAGCTCTTTTTTTTTAGTTTTTATCTGTATCTACAAAAATATAACATCTTAGACATATTTGAGTGTAGTAGGTATTGTAAGCATGCTTTTCCCCAAAATTTGTCATTTAAATTTTTTCTTATTTTTCACAGAGGAAAAAAAACCTAAAATCAAGAAACCAAAAACTGAATTTCCTGTATATACTGTGGTTGAAACAAATGCATATATACCATCATATGATCATGGGACTTCTATTGAAGAAATTGAGGACCAGATGGATGATTGGTTGGAAGACAGGAACAAATCTCTTAAAAAAAAGGCAAGTATATATTTGTTCTAAAAGGATAGAGAATGAAGACCTGGCGAGGAATTATACACTGACATATTTATTCTAATATTTATAGGTTGCATTTGAGTAAGCAGTCAAAATAATGATTATCACTTCTGACTGAGGCAAAGTGTCTTTCATATAGCACGTCAGGGCTGAATTATTTAAGATATATTTAATATTTATAATTACATGTCTGATCCCACCATTTATTTTTCGAATAAATACATATATATATGTAAATAAAACACTCATTCCATTCCAATTCAATTCTATCATTAATATTCATTAAAATCTTAACATCTTTAACCTTTCTTTTCAATTAAATATCATACTTCCTTGGGAACACTAAAAGCTTTTCATAATTAATTTTCCCCCTATTTCTCTTCACTTATATTTAATACATCATTAAATAATTAAAATGTTCCCATCCTTTCCTAATTTAATTATCTCATTCACTTTATTTCATTTGTTTATTAACAAACATTCCACTAGGTTATGATAAATATTTTATCCATCATTTTAAGGATATTTTCAAAAATTATTTCTATTTGTAATATAACAATACTATCTTATGTACCTTTGCAGAATCCCTTTTACAGTTAAGTTTTCACCCATTATCTCTAAACAGGTTTATACTTTCAATTCTTATACCTTTGCCCTGTTTCTCTATATTTTGTTTCTATCCTTTATAACTTCTTTTCCTTTCCTTCTTCCATCTCTTCTTCTCCCTCCCCTTTTTACCCCCTTGTCTCTCTACTTCTAATTCTCTCTTCTGTAATCCCCTCTTCTGTTGGTTTCTAATATTATACTTATTTTTCAAACTATTCCTCTTTTTTGGGGGGTTGTTTTTTTCAAATCTTAATCTTTGAATTAAGATTGAAAATGAAAAATCTTTCATTCTCTTTCCCCCCTTTCCTCCCCCCCATAAAGTTACTTGATCATTAAAGATGGCTTCTTCTTTGTCCCAGTCTTCTTGTTCTGCAAGCGTTTCTTGTTGCTTCTCATCGTTCCAGATCTCCATTTCTAAGAGTTGAAATACGAAGCCAAAAGAACCTCTCCCTTCTTGTGCATCTTTGTACTTTTTAAGTTCCATTTTCAGTTCTTCTAAAAATGGTACCATTTTAAACACTTTTAAACAACCACCCAATTGATTTTAGTCATTTAATGCAATAACCAAAAATCCAGAGATCTCCAAGTAATCCAAATAATCCCAAACTGTTTCTTCTTACTTCTTTTTTTCCACTTTCTCTTCCTGGGGTTCTACTATTTTGTTGCCAAGTTTCAGTTAAAAAGTATCTTTTAAGAATCTTGTTGAGGTTTTAGTTCCAGGCAGTCTCCTCCATTTTTTCAGATCCTGCCCTTTTATTCTTTTTCTCTCCTTTCCTGCTTTTAAAAGGTTTTATTATCCTTTTAATAATAATTATTATTATTTATAATAATAATCTTTAGTATCCCTTTGACATTTTATTTTCAGCTTAAATGCCTGTTGATGTCAAAGTGGATTTTTTTTCAATTTCTTGCTGAAGCTGTCAGTATATGGAAGGGGAGGGAAAAGAAACAAAACCAAATCCTTTCCCTTCCCTCTCTCCTTCATTGCTTCAAAATCTTCTTTGGGAACAATGTTATTTTTTTTTATAGTTTAAATTCCAGGGTACCTTGCGTTGTTGCTTTTGCGGTTTAACCCGGTCAACCAAGACTTTTTCTTCTTATCTTCCTCCTGCACATTCTTTTCCGGTCGAGTTCTTCTTTGAGGTGACCATTTCTGACCACCACTACAACCGCCTTCGGGAAAGGGAGTAATGGCCAGCTGAGGAGGAGAGATGTGGCTCTCCTCAACCCTGCAGGCAGTCTCCCCCCTCTTCACCAAGTCTTCGGGGTAGCTTAGCCCTGATACCAGCCAGCTCGGGGCACTCCGGCGGCGAGCACAGATCGAAACCACATATGATTGCGGTTTCGGTCTGTCAGCGAAGGAACTCAAGCTGGAAGCTTCATCAACTTATTTTTTGCTATGGGTGATTGTGTAAAAACATTAACTGGGTGTAACCTATCTGGCAGGCACTGGTTTGATGCAGACCATGTTACAATTAGTCTAGATACAGATGATCAGACTGAAATGAGAAGGAGGATTTTTTTGGAAACTGTACTAGCAATTGTGTTATAATTATCACTGAGACTAGTAATATTTTATAAGTATGAAATAAATAATACATGAAGGAAAATCATTGATGAGCACATAGTTTATTAATAGTATTTCAGTTGATTAATATTGAATTATATGTATGCATAAAAAATAAGCAGGACAAACAGTTTTCTGAAGAGGAAGTTAAACAAATGTTTTGAATGTTTATGAAATGATAAAATGCATCATAGAAGAGGAAAGAAAGAAGGGAAGGAAGGAAACAAACATTTGAAAAATATTAAAAGTCAAAAGTCTTTACAAGATAAATAAAATTTGTTCATGCATAACTTTTAAAGGAGGTTTCTTGAAAACTTACTAACCATCTCTAAGGCACATCAACATGTAAAATAAATAATGGAATGATGCAACAGAAAACAATATTACCAATATTATATGTGAAATCAGAAGCTTTTACAGAACCATATTGTGGTTCAATGAATTTCAGCTGGCAGGGCCTAGGAAAAGGACCATATCTGCTATGGCTCTCAATCTTTGGAACATACTACTCCCTAAAGAGAGATTGTCTTCCCTGGCTTGGGGCCCCAATGGGGGAATATCACACTGAAGTGGTTGATGAATTAAGAGGCAATCCCACCAACCCTCCTCCGCATTTTACCCACTCCCTCCCTATTTTTTAACCCTAATTTTATCTTTGATTTCCATTTTTATTATTTTATACATAAATATCTTTTATGATTTTATTACTTTCAATACTGTCAGTCACCCAGAGTCATTTTAAAATTAGATGGACAGCAAATAAATTTATAATAAATAAAAATAAAATAAAAACTTTCAAATTATGGATGAGTAATTGAACACGATACTACCATTTTAAGTGAATGAAGAGCCATATGGCTTTCCTCTTGGTTTATTTTTTTGGTGGGAATGCAATTATTGCCATTTTGTAGTTTTAATATATTTTAATGTGCCTTGTGAGGAACAAGGAGTGTATGTAATTTGTGGACATAAACAGTGTGAATTAAAATATAACAATTACATAATCTAGTATTGTGTGCATCGTGTGCTTTAACTGCTTATTCCTACCAAAGCAAAATGATGTTTAATCAAAAGATAGAAATTAGCATTACAGATAAACAAATGCTTTCATTAACCAAAACATTTGTATTTTGAAAACACATCATTTGCCTTCGTCTCCTTAAAACTAATGATTTTGCCAGTGAAATTCTACATGCCTCAGTGCTTTATAAAGAAATGTTATGCAGAGAACTTCTCTTCTTTACTGAATTGATTTCTATACAATTGTCCTAATCAGAAAAGAAATAAGTTAATGTTTTTTCTAAGTTGCCACCAATTGCATTGGCCTTTCAATTAAAAATTGCATTTTAAGTTCTTTTTTCCATAACAGAGATTTAGGTCTTTATGAATTGTAGTTAATTGGGATGCTGTTGTCTTCTTGACAATTTTTTCATCATAGGATGATAATCCTGATGCACAGACCAACTAAATCTTTTTTTTTTCTCAATTGTATTGCAATATAGTTCATAGGCTGAACTCTGCATGCAATCACATTTTTTGGAAGCTTCTTTATTTGAAAATGAAAAATTTAACCTTTCAGGACATATGCATGCAAATGATATGTTTCCTTGAAGATAACTATTCCATGAATTGCTTATAATTATTTACTCCAAGTAAATTTGGATCTTAAAAGATTTTACCCTCTGTGGTTAAAAGATTGGTTAAAAGATTAGCAGACAAGCGTATAAATTAGTTTTAATTTTGTATTTATGCTGAAAACCAAAATGAAGCATTCATACTTTTCTTCAGCCCTTGCTGTGAACTTAAGTTAATAAAAAAACTCTGTGTGCGATTTCCCCACCTCTGTTCGTCATTAAACAGTGTACTTCCTATTTGTTTTTGTTGTTTTCCAAAACCAACTATTGTTGAAGAGTTCTCTTGTCAACAGTGCTAAATGAGAATTTGACTAGCAAATGTTTAGATTGGTATTGCAAGAGAAGGGAAGCTATATAAGTTTGAGAAGCAGATAGTGAAAACAAAAAAGAAGAATCTTTTAAATTGAAAATATTTAGCTGTTTTTGTATATCCTAGGGTGGTAATTTTCCTGACATTTGTTCACTCATAAATTTTGTTTTGTTCACCATCATAAATCATAGCCTCTTTGAAGTCATTGATTCTTTTTCTATGGTAATACGTTGTATAAATTATATGGGAAGAAATAATATTATTGGATTTCTGTGCTGCTCATCTCACTGATAACAGTGATTCTGAGCAACTTATACTGTAATAAAAATAAGTGAAAAAAGCAATTAAAATAGAATAAAAAGTTAAAAATTAAAATTAAAAACCAAAATGATAGGTAGCCTGGAGTAAGGTAGTTCCTCAAATACCCTAATGTCATGCCATAAAGGATTTTAAAGGTATAGTGACCAAGGCCTTAAATTGGACCTGGAAGCAAACTGGGAACCTGTGCAACTCACATAACAACAGTGTCACATGTTCACCCGTGGGGTCTTCAGAGCTGTCAGTACCAGTTCATTCTCTCCCAGTTGTAGCTGGTACAGAATAGAGATAACAATATGGCTAATAATATTGCTGTTAGTGGGGATGCCATATCTAGGCTGCACAAATTCAGATGAGCATTAGAGAACATGAAAGAAATTCTGAACTTGGATATTGACATCTAAAGATGATTAATATATTTTAACATTTACAATATAGTTAATCTATATTTTATTTGAAAAATTTTATTTTCATTGTGATTAGAAATTATTTTAGAATTGCAAAAAGGAGATTTTGGTTCTAAGATTGTTTATTTTAAGGATGGTGCTATTTTTATATTTTATATTAAATGAAAAAAACGATTCAAGATCTCCTTCTTTTGTTTTGACATTGCTAACGAAATCCATCCTTCCTTTTGGAAGAAAGTAAAATGCTCTGTATGAACTCCAAAAATATAAAATGTACCATAAAATTAATGTAAATAGAATTATGAGTATAGTAAATCTAAGTAATGTTATCAATTGATTGAGCATTAATATCTTAAACATTTGTAATTGGTGAAAATATGGTTATATTCTATGCAGTTGAAAACAGTTACTGTAAATTAATCTAGTCAATATTGTCAAGTTTGCAGAAATGGGAAAGATCAGAAATAATCATCTTAATTATGGTCCATCTAGAGACCTGGTGATGATACTCAGGAGATAGGAATGTCAGAATGGATATGTTATTAATTGGACGAGTTAATAATAACCTCAAAGTAAAATGTTATGGTAATGTCTGTTTTAATAGACTAAAAAAAGCAGAATATTCTTCATAGAATCTGCTCATATCAATCACATTTGTTGTACCAAGCTACATCAAAGATGACTGAATGGGGAATTTTTATTCAGCAGCATTCTCTTTCAGTCATTTGATGGTTGAGGTGTTCAGGGGATCTGTTGAGGGGAGGCGGCGGCTGGGAAATTGTTTGAGTGACAGAGAAAGCAATAATTCTTCCTCTGACTAGAGCTGGATGAATTTTGTTACGTTGCAATAATCTCCCTTTTTTCTTATCCTGATTCATAGGCTCCATCTCTTTTTCTTTCTGTTTCTAAGAAAAGACAGCTTGACTTGTTCTGCGTACAAGGCTTGTTAGATAAGCTCTGTTCTGTTCTAGTCCTAGCATTTTTATAAAAATGATTGTTAAATTGTAAGAATATAATGCAAGAATTATGTGACTATGTGACAGTTGAGCTTTGCTGTTAAAGTTGTTGATATAGAAAGTTAACAAAATAAAGTTGTTGATTAATATGATCAAATACATTAAACACCTGTGTCATTTATTTAAATATGCTTTCAGAGAGTGAGATGTTATAGGGTAAAACAACAAATCATTTGGGAGAGTCATATGCTTAGATAAACTAAACTAGTAAACCAATTTCTTTGTTTAAATGGTGGTAATCCCAATTTTTCATCTGTTGGGATCTACCTTATTTCAAAGGTGGGTCTGACATTTTAAGGAGCCATTATATTTAACATACAGATGCAACTGAATTTAGAGTTAAGATGTATATGAAATACTTTTGGTACTGAAAACTGGATTCAGATTGGGTCTAGCACTATTGCCTGCAAAGTATAAAGTATAATTATTGTAAAATAATTATACTTTACATTTCACCTATGGATTCCCAGTATTGCCCAAAAAATCCTAAAACAAGAAGGAGATCATGAGTAAATTAGAACAAATTAAAACAACTGCAGTGGAGGGGAAACTATTAATTTGGTGAATGATGACATGCCACCATTCACCAACACCAATGGAACTATTCTCAAACTCTTACTTGTTATCATGTGATTATTGGAGGCTGGACACCAGGTAGGAATGGGCAAGCTCTTGCATGGCTTCAGGAGCTTCTCAAAACCGCAAGAGTACAGGGTTTACTTCCAGAAGGGTTTGGAGGCTGCAAAGGCTGTGGAACAACATTTTTCAAAGCTGATTTAAAAATGAAAAATGAAGGCCTTAGGCGACCTGGAGCAGTCTCAAGTAGGACACAGAAAGAGTAGCATGGAAGATCCTTGAAAGCATTGGGCTCTGCAGGCAATAGTGCTAGACCCAAGGCTCATGCTTGGATAATGATGCCAAGTGGCTTTTTAGACTGGCAGTGATGGCACTAGGGCTGAAATCAAGGCCTGGGCCTCCACTTCAGACCCAATTTTGGCAATGTCAAGTGAGTGCTGCTAATTAAGATAGCCTAGGGTTGGGGAAGATAAAGAATTTGATTTTTTGTTCTGGGGTGGGGGTGGGGGTGGGGGGGAGCAAAATAACATTTTTGACCAAAAAAGTATGCAATCACTATAAACCAAATAAATGGGGGGGGGGGGGAGAGAATGACAGGATTCAATTGTTTTTAAAACAATTTTAAAACAGTTCAGAAGTATCAGAATGTTAACAAGGAGTGTAATAAGTCCATTGCTGAGCATCTGCCATTTTCATAGGATCTGTGTCATAAATAAATTTGCTTAACAAGAAGCAAATGGAATTAATTTGTAACAAGAAGCAACCAAAACTATCAGGTGGCTCAGGCACCTTTTCCTAGGTGAAAAAGCCAGAACTCTGCCTGTTGAGTGAATCGAGCATCACATTAAACTGTAATTCAGCTTTTATTAGTTTAAATATAGCACTTATAGCAGAGTATATGAATATATCAATTGTACTGTGTTAATTATGGATTAGGATTAAGTGTTAATGGAAACCCAGTGGAGATATTCATGCAGACAAGCATCCTTCATTGTCAAAAGGTTCTATTTGCTTAAAAGCTTCTGCACATAGAGCTCCCACTTGCCTCTCCTGTGGATGCTTGTGGAGAATTGTGTATATGCATCTCATCTTGTCCAATCAAATAACACATGGAATATTCTTATAAATCCTCTAACTCAAGAACAAAAATGGAGAAAATTGGATTTGTGATTCTGTTTCTGCTCATAACTCTTGCTTTATTTCAAAGCATTTGTTTAAAGAAGATACAAGTACATCTTGAATAGATAAAACTATTCGGATTTTGGCATTTTGCACAAATGCACTTTAAGCATTTGTTTAAAGAAGATACAAGTATATCTTGAATAGATAAAACTATTCGGATTTTGGCATTTTGCATTATCTTTTCTACTCAATCAAAAGTTCAATATGTTGGAGCTTTAATCTTTTTTTTTTTTGGCATAATATGGAAGAAAAACATGTTTAGAAGCCTTATTTATTAATTCCTTTTTATTTAATTGTTTTGATTGTTTTGCCTTTAATTGGTTAGCCAGCAGAGAGTAAGGTGCTGAACTAGAAACCAAGAGATTCTGTGTTCTAGTTTTGCCTTAGGCATGAAAGCAGACTGGGTGACTTTGGGCCAGTTGCTCTCTCAGCCCAACCAACTTCACATGACTGCTGTTATGGGAAGGTGTGTTCACTGCCTTGAATTATTAAAAAAGCAATAAAAGAATAAAATCAATAAATAAAATATTAAAATTGGGATATGGTCATACACACTGTTCTGGTACTGTATACACATAGAATGTAAATTAGTTCACTTTAACTAGCACTAGACTCCTAGCTACTTGCAAAATCTCCAGATTTATTATTTTTTTCTTTAAAAATATTATTGTATCATCATTAACATCAATTACATCCTAAACAACAAATTAATATCTACCTTTCCATGCCCATTCAGCAGACACAAACACCAAATCCTGTCTAAACATTTGGCTGACTGAGTGACCAACCATAATAATAATCAACAACTTGTATGTCTCCTGACTGTGGGCGGTATTTGTTTTGAAGATATCCAAGTTAAATAAATGCTGATTTAGACATTTACTAATATGTTCTCTTTATAAATATTCAAAATGTAGATGATGTATTTGCTCCTGAGCATTAAATCCCATTTTATGATCCCTTCTATTGGATTTTTAGAGAACTTCAATGAAATAAGTAAAAAATACTTCGTAAGAAATTTCATTTTTCTGACTACATTTTTTTTCCATCTAAGTGATCTGAGGATTGCTAAAGTTTAACTGTGAAAGGCTGGTAGATGATTTTCTATCATTATGACCAATTTAGTAAACATTTAATGTCTTTTACCTGTTCTAATTCAACTTGGTGCTGAATGTCATTTTGGTAGATATACTCAGAGAGAATGCTTGGAGATGAGTTAATTTTTTTAATGGGACTCTCTAGAGCTTATTATTAACCTTTTCCAAAAAATATGACTAGTCCCCAAACTGTCAATGCTTAATGGTGATAAAGTTAGCATACTTTTCAATTGTAAATAAGCTTTCCATTTCTCCAGAATAGAGGCTTGTGCTGACCTCAACCTTCTTGTTAGGAATCATTTATCCACCCTATATTGGGTGACTGACTATTTAACAGTGAGTGGGTTGATTCCCTTGATCTGTTGTGGTGCACAGAAAACTGCCAGCAATTGCTTTTACCACACTTCTGCACTTTGAACAGCTGTGACCAAAATCCTATCTACCACTTCTTTTGATTAGAGTCAATTTGTCACAGATATACATCCATCCTCTGTGACTTCTACTGCCAGTTTTAAAAGATTCTCTTATTTTGGAAGTTATAAAGAAATTGCTTATTAAACTAAAATACATCCTCACTTAAAGCATCATCTTTCCAATTTCATACAACCTCTTCCTTTTGTGCCAACCAACAAAGGAGAATATTCTTTATCTTGTCAACCATAGTGTGAGGTTAACCTGTGCCCTTCTTGACCATAGGACTCGTCCATTTACAATTGTATCTGGCTGAAGACAAGTAGCCTTGGGATAATACATAGAATAGAATAGAATAGAATAGAATAGAATAGAATAGAACAAAGTAGAATTCTTTATTGGCCAAATGTGGTTGGACACACAAGGAATTTGTCTTGGTGCAAATACTCTCAGTATACATAAAAAAAAAGATATATTCATCAAGAATCATAAGGTACAACACTTAATGATAGTCATAGGGTACAATAAGCAATCAAATCATACTAGGAAACAGTCAATATAAATTGTAAGGATACAAGCGACAAAGTTACGATCATACAATCACATGTGGGAGGGGGGATGGGTGATAAGGAGTGCTGAAAAGATTAATAGTAATAGTAATGCAGACTTTGTAAATAGTTGAACAGTATTGAGGGGATTGTTTGTTTAGCAGAGTGATAGCTTTTGGGAAAAAAACTGTTTTGTATCTAGTTGTTCTGGTGTGCAGTGCTCTATAGCATAGTTTTGAGGGAAGGAGTTGAAACAGTTTATGCCTGGGATGTGAGGGGTCTGTAAACATTTTCACAGCCCTCTTTTTGACTCGTGCAGTATACAGGTCCTCGATTGAAGGCAGGTTGGTAGTAATTGTTTTTTCATGAACAGTTTGTTGCAAAGACAACATCATACAACCCAATTGCAAAAAACTTCAGTATTATTCCCCCCCCCCCCAATGTTTCAGAATCAAAATTTACAAAGAAGAAAATCAATGCATATTTGGTGCTTGAATTGCTTCCACAACCAAAGAACTGTTTAATTTTTTTTCAGATAAACTATAGGAGGCTCTATCAAACATTGCCTAAAATATATTTTCTTTTCACTTTTGTTCATTATATGTCATATTGAGGTACAAATAAAATCTTAAAAAAAACTTAATATGATCTATGTTGAGTTTAAAAGTTAAAACACAAGAAGCCTCAGTGGTTACAGCTGATCGCATGGTGATTGAGTGGGCTCTTTGACAGAGCACATTTCAGAGAGGGTAATTTACACAATCCAAAGTGGCCAGGAATCCCTCTACTATGCATTTATGATGTCATCTGGAAGATCTTTTGTCAGTGGTGTGACAAGGCTGGTCTTCACTCTATGGCTGCTTCGATAGCCAGTATCTTGGATTTTCTTCAGGATGGCCTGGACAGAGGACTCTCAGCCAATACCCTTTGTAGGCAAGTAGCGGCCCTATCTTCTGTGCTTCACATTCACTGGAAGGGGTCCTTGTCCCTCAATCACTCTATTCGTAGATTCCTAAAAGGAGCATACAATATTAAGCCTCCAGCGGTCCATAGGTTCCCAACTTGGGACCTCCCTAAGGTACACTAAGCTTTGACTTGGGCTCCCTTTGAGCCTCTTAGATCCTTTAGCCTACATATGTTGTCCATTAAGGTAGCATTCCTAGTGGCTATTACTTTGGCCAGGAGAATTTCTGAAATGGCAGCTCTGTCTGTTAGGGAAGATCTCTGTATCTTCAACCTGTATAGGGTTGTTCTTAGATTAGATTCCACCTTCCTGCCCAAGATCAGTTCCTAGTTCCATAGAGTTCAGGAGCTAACCTTGCCAAATTTCTGCCCTAGTCCTTCTCATGCCTTCAAATGGGCGTGGCATACTCTGGATGTTTGCAGAGCATTAAAGATCTATATTCGTAGAACGGCAGCTCTTCATAGAACAGAGGCACTTTTTATATCATTTCAACTGGCCATCTTGTGTGGCAAAGTCACGCCATCGACAGTGGGCAGATGAGTTCATTCTGCATCTCCAGAGTCTATGACAGTAGGTTTCTTCTGGTGCCTCGGGATGTGACTGCTCATTCTATACAGAACGCAGCTACGACAGCAGCCTGGAACACACAGGCACCTATTGAAGAAATCTGCAGGGCTGCTACATGGTCAACACCCTCTCCATTCATCAGACACTATTGATTGGATGCCTTCATGTTGGCTGATGTGGCGTTTGGCAGAAGGGTTCTGCAAAGCGTTCATAAACAACAGCATGAGCAGAACCAGACTTGAGCCCTCCCATGGACAGTCCAACGTTGGTATGTTCCACTCACTGGACTCTTGTATCCGTGGAAAGGAGAATGAGCATTGGTCTTCCCTGAATGTTCTTTCTCTTTCAATGGTGAGAGAGTCCAGGCCCACTCCTTATATGTCTGGTCAGGGGCATGGGTTGGAGGGAGTGATATGTGTTTTGTTTTTTCTTGTTGAATCTACAGAGACATGTCCAGTCTGTCAGGTGCTTATACAAAAGCTGGGGCATGGCCAACAACGCAGAGTGGAGCTTAATTAAGCAGACTCAGCCCAATCAACAAGGACATCCCCTACTCACTCATTGGACTCTTACCACTGAAAGAGAAAGAACATTCAGAATGTTCATTCCCAGTTTCTAGCCTGGGAATCACCATACCAAAATGTCTGTATACTGAACAAAAAGCAAAAAAATGGTAGCCCTTTATTTCCTTGATTTAAAAAAAAAAAAAGGAAGGGAGAGAGGGGAAAATACATATATTTGACAACAACCTGCCACACATTTTGCAATGGCAAGGAGTTCCAAATGCAGACACTGAATTATATTTTAAAGCTCACAAAGTAAAAGCACATCAAACTTCATCTCTTTTATTCCTTTGTCCAAAATGCCCCAAAATACATTCCTAAGTACAATAAAAATACAATAACCCATCAATTTTTATAACAACTGTATAAAATTTCCAGGCACATTGTCATCTTCACCAGCAAATTGAAGGCACCTCCCCAGTACCTTAAACTGGGTTTCTCAGAATCCCACATATGACCATCCCAGATTTCTATATTCCACTCCCAGGATAAGATGAGAAAGAGCTTTAACTTTGCAAGGTTGGGTGTGCACCTTTTCTTTGCCTGTTTATAATGTTTTAATTTTGCAAACCAAACAGCCATAGTTACAGTTCCTCTGCTAGTTGATTCCTTTCCAACCTTGAGCATGTTCCAGTGCCACTCTCAAGAGAAAGATTGCTAATATTTATAAGCAATAATTTCTTCATCTTGCTGCTGTACCTTTCTCTAACTAGCTTTTAATTGCTCCCAGATGTTTTAGAGCACAATGAGAAAAACCCATCCTAGTTCACCCATTGATTTCTGCTCCTCAGAGTACCTGTATACCTTTAAGCATTCATTGGAAGTTGGATCTCCAATTTGTGCCAACTCATACTGTCATCACACTGGTGAGATCATCTGGTTTAATATTTGAGCCTCTGGCCCCAGAACCTTGTGCTGGATCAACTAGAGATATAATTCTGATCACTATCACATTGCCTAGCAGATTTTCTTTCCAGAAAGGCATTGTCACTGGACCAAACCTTTGTGGCTAATTTTGTTTTGCCAAGTGTCAGGGCAGTGATTTAGGTGCCCACACAACTAATTCTTTTGGATCCAGCAATGAACAAACATTCCAGTAAATAAAGAATTTTAAGCTTTCTTATTAGCTCAAGCAAATAGATTGAAAAGCATAATGTAAGTATTTATACCAAGGAAGATAACACAAATCTTTTACAATCTGCTAGAAACTACTTAATAACAACAGCATTCCTAAGTTTTCCCTCCATACCTACATACTCCTTTTGAAGATTTTTATCAGTTTAATGCAGACAAGATGGGGATTCCTCTGGTCAACTGAAAAAGCCAAACCTGCATGGAACCAAATCTGTATGGGATGAAGCTAAGCTTGCCTTAAAGATTTGTAGTTTGGGTGTCCTCTTGGATTCAGCTCTGATATCCAGAGCTTACTTTAGTCCTATTTTTAATGAAGAAATGGGTATAAGTTTAATATTTTTCAAAACAAATTAAACCTTGGGACTATTTCAGACGTATGGGCAGTTGGCTGATGACACCAAGATAATTTAGAGTATTGTTTATCTTTACTTTGATCTTGTGAGACAGTATAAATTATTGCTCATTTTAATTTGATCTTTATGCTATTATTAACCGGATGCCACACTCAGTAATTACAAAAAATCTTTGATTTTTGAGATGATATTGTGAAATGATCACAATTTCCATCAGTTCTTAAAAACCTGGGAGATTAAAATATAAGTCAAGAATGTGCCTTATGAATTGTAAAGACTTTATTCTCTCATATGTATTATGATTGTTTTATAGTTCAGGGAATGGTGATATCCAGCTGGTTCGAACCGGATAGGCAAACTGGTAGGAAGGACTTGGCATGGGTCGCTGAACCAGTCGTAACTTCTGGCTGGCCATGCCCCCTACCTGATCACCACTCACTTGCTTGCCCTGCCCACCCGATGCTTGTTCGTGCAGCTCGTCCCGCCCAGTCATTCCTCCCCTCTTATGAGGCATGTTGGATCCTTGTGGCTTGCCATTCTAGCCTTCCCACATGCTACCTGCGTCTCAACTGAGCAGCCCTGATCTACCTGCTGCTCACAGGAAAGCCTGTGGGTTGCGCTAGCCCCCCCAGATCTAGTTCCCAGAACTTGGTGGGCCCCCCACTGTTCCCGGACTCAGCTGGCTGGCTTCCACACTGATGTGGCCCCATCCTAGGCAACACTCGTGGTCGAAAAAGCTTCCCCCCCCCAAGAGCCCCTGGCCTCCAGCTAGCCTAGCTTGCTGGTGGCAGAGAAGAAGATGAGCCAGGGTTGACCCATTGCCACTTGGGTCCCCACCAGCCTGGATTCTCCACAGCTGCTGGGTCCTGACTGTTAGAGGTGGATGGGAGGAGGTGAGCGACCAGGGAGCATGACACTATGCTGCCCACATCACCCCTTTTTTCTGGCGCCCCTGCCCTCTCCTGCCTACCGACCCGCTCACTTCTGGCAAGTGCAGGCAGCTGCTGAAAATGCTATGAGCGAGCACTTATGCTTATGGTGGGGAAGGAAGACCCACACCAGGTTTGCTACGATCAGCCAAAGGGCTACTGGGGGTGTGTGTCATGGCGAGGCTCGGCTGTCTTTCGGGCCCAGCTTTGGCTTCTGTGGGGCCTTCCATGTGGGAGGCCTGAGGGAAAATGCCTTTCCCAAGAGTCATCTGCTAGCCCATCCTCCGGTCAGGCTGGCCTTGAAGTGGCAGGTCCCCTTGTTGTGGGCTGATGTGGGACCCAAGGCAGGGTGGAGGTTGAGTGGGTGGCAGCCCAGAGCAGGGCCCAAAAGGCAGTCAAGCCTCACCGGAGCAGATCTTCCTTCCCCGCCATCAGCTGTACCTTCCAGCCCATGGAGCTCGCACTAATGTCATAGCGATGGCCCGCACTCTGCCAAAATGCTCAGCCCGGTGACAGAGGGGCAGCTTCTCTGGGTGATGCAGGCAGCATATCCACGTGCTTTCTGGTCACTCCTCTCCCCCCACACCTCCTAGCAGGTGAGCCCCAGCAGCTCACAGGTATGGGTGAGCACTAAGAGAAAGGGTGAGCATGGCAACAGTTTTCCACCTTTTCAGGTATCCTTGATATTCCTCATTGTCCAAAGAGGCTTTAACTAAACACCCAAACAGAGATAACACTAGAAATTGACAACTACTGCTGCTTGAGCTATGGGCCAATAAGGGAGCTCGCTAGTGGGGTCATGTGGGGAAAATTTGTGTGAAAAGACTATTGGGAAACCAAGGAAATGGTCAGCAGGAGTGAAGCAGTGGGACAGGGGGCAGTGCTGAGCGCACGTGTCAGATGAGGGGCTTTGTGTGGGATTGTAGATTTGGCTTTGCTTTCTGGCTTCGCTTCTTGCATCTTCCCTACTGCTCTTATTAACCTTCTCCTTTTTTGTGGTGCCTAATGGTGGGATAGGTAGAAATTGAACAAATGAAGCTCCCCCGCCCCCCAACAATTGCCAAAATGCTCATTCGGCAAGGGAGGGGCGGCTGCCCTGGGTGATGCAGGCAGAGGAGCGTCATGCTTCCTGGTTGCCACTTCTCTGCGCCTCCCAGCAGGCAAGACCCAGAAGCTTCTGGAGAATCCGGGTAGGGAATGAGTGGCAACTGCTCTGACCTCACTGGCTTGCGTTTCCCTCTGCCACCAGTTGCAGGAGCAATGTAACATTTCAAGCCAAATTACTCCCTAGCCCAGAGCTGCCAGTGGGAGATGGGGTGCAAAGCTGCAGCAGCACACACCTCACTTGAAATTCCTAGCCCTTTCCCAGACCCCAAAATTTTGGTTGCTAAGCAAGAGTGAGTCAAGTGAGTTTCACCACATTTTACTCAATCCATGACATCTCCTGGGTCCAATGGTCATATGCAGGCTAGGGAAGTAAATCTGAAGTCTTATGCAATGTTCTAATGAACAGAAGTTACAGTTAAATGTATGGAAGAAAGTAGACTATGGATATCTTTTTCCAAATGCAGTAAGGTTGAATATATAGTTTTAGAAGATCTCTCTCTCTCTCTCTCTCTCTCTCTCTCTCTCTCTCTCTCTCTCTCTCTCCCTCTCTCTCCCTCTCTCTCCCTCTCCCCCTCTGTGTGTGTGTGTGTGTATATACATACACATACAGTAGATATAGTAGATAATGTATTTTTGTGTGCCTATACACACACTATATCATGTAATATGTATGTAAACGTATAGCATATATACATAGGATTAAATAGTGTATTTTTAATGTTCACTGGTAGTAAATAAATAGAGGGAAATTGTATCTATGAGGCAAGGAGAGGCCAGGCAAGACAACTCTTGACGTGAATGATGTCAAATTGGCCACACCCACCCAATCACATGACCACCCAGCATTCCCACCCAGTCACATGATCACCAAGCCACACTAAACCAGTCACATGACCACCAAATCACACCCACGCAGTAA
Source organism: Laticauda colubrina (assembly GCA_015471245.1). Taxonomy (NCBI): domain Eukaryota; kingdom Metazoa; phylum Chordata; class Lepidosauria; order Squamata; family Elapidae; genus Laticauda; species Laticauda colubrina. Next base: position 2,110,531 of record BLBF01000094.1, on the reverse strand, counting down.
CATGACCACCAAGCCACATCCACCAAATAAGCCATGCCCACTGAACTGGTAGTAAAAAATTTTGAATCCCATCACTGGTTCTGGCCCTAATCTTTTAGGTCTTCTTGGAGCTGGGAGAGATGGATGAGACAGACATTCAACAGGTGCTGGGTCACCAGACAATTGATGGAAAGATCCTTAAAGAATATGGGAATATTGCAAAGTATTTCTCCCAAATACTGTCTACTGTATTTCTCTGAATGTCCTGTTTTAAATGTCAGTAGTGTCAATTAAATTTACACTATTGACATGCAACAGTGCAGTACTTTCAGGACAATTAATGCTAACTTTGCTTTGGAATGAGTAGCATTAACATACCTATCTCAGACAACTACCCTCTGCTTCTTCTATTTCAGGCTTTAGAATGTTTAAAAAAAATAATGGAAACTCTCTCCTATGATTTTCTATCTTTTTGTCCCTTTTCTTCTTCAGGTAGATAGATTATGGATTCATGGGTAGGCCAAAGTATCACGAGAAATTCAGTTGGAATTGCACAAAGAGAACTGCAGCTGTCCATTTTCTGCTGTATGTATGGGTATCCATGACTTGCTCAGAGCTCAGTTTTATTATATTGGCCTTTGCTTATTTAATTGCTGTTGTAGTACTGAAGGACACAGATAAACACACTACTAAGTGGTTTTGGCAACTTTAATATATGTGTACTTCATCTCCCAGAGTTCTCTCAGTCAACATGTTGATTGGGGAATTCTGGGAGTTGAGTTCATATAGCTTAAAAGTTGGCAAGTTTGAAAACATCATGATAGAATATTGGGAAGTTCTTAAAGAACTAGTATTAATCAAAAATCAAAGTTTTCTTAATAAGTAAACAAATAATTTATAGCAAGAATTTTATAATAATCTTGGACTTTTACTCTAAACAATCCATACTGTTCTAATTGTAAAGACTGCTTACTTCAAGTGTGCTGAATGATAAATTTAAAATAAATAATTTTAAATCAAGAGCAATAGAATTTTCTGAATGAAAATGAATAACAGAACACTAAAAATTCAGGTAGACTTTGATGAGTCAACAAAATCCATATGCATGTTCATGTAAATAAGCGCTGTGTTTTAATTACTTTCAATTATTACAAATTAGAACCACCTGAGTAGAAAATATTATATATAATAACATTTGCTTAAAACAGCAATAAACATAATAAACTAATAGAAGTTGATATGCATTATTGAAATGTAATACGGTAACCTCCTTCTGTTCTTTCACCAAATCATACGAATATTTATGAACTGCACAAATCCCTTTTAATTTTTGTGTTAAAATAGGGCCTCTTGTTTCTGGCTTTTCTTTTTGACTACACAACATTCAATGTGGGAACTTAATCCCAAAGCACAGCTTTTCTGATGTAAAATCTGGATGCTTGTGTAGATATAACAGCTGTCCCCTCGCTATGTGGCATTTTCTATTACTTTACCATAGAAATGAATTCTGGCCAGGTTTTGGGTAATATTGGACAAATGTAGTTTGAAGTGATAAAGGCATATGCATATGCATTCATTTAACTCTCATAGTATTGGCTTTGGAGCAGGAAAATAAATTCACACTGTGGCCACCCTCCTAGATGATTGTAGCAGTTGAATTATAGGAGGTTCTGCTGCATCTAAAAGCCCAATTAACTGTTGCCTAAGAGTTGTAAATTCAGCAAACCTTTAAAAAAAAAGAAAGCTGTGGCTCTTCACCAACAAACAAGGATTGTGGAGGGCTGATTTCTAACATAAAATTGTTTGCAGTTTTACATTTTAGTTACTTAAACTTCTCTCAGAAGGGAGAAATTCTGATAGGGAAACTTTTGGACTCATGCTTAAGGATGGCTGCTATAGATGAATATTTGAAATGTTTCCCAAAATATCAGTTGTGGACTTTTCTAAGAACAATCTGAGTTTTGCAGAGAAAAGCTAAATTATGCTTTTAGTAGCATTCTAATTATAATGGGTGCTTTTCTGCTACTGATATCTAAATATTATCTTGGCATTTAAAGAGTTGCTTCTCAGATCTGTATGAAATTCTCCAGATTATATGTCTACTGTCCATGTAAAGCATTAGATATTCTGCAAAGCTGGCTGCAGTCTAATTCCTTTGACTTAACTCTAGGTGTAACAATTATGGAAATGTGGAAGATACTATTTTCAAGAAACATGGAACATTATTTATCATTCTTAAATGATTAAATTCAGCATGAAAATGATTTGGCACATTACAGTTATCTTAATAGAAGAGAAATTCCAAATTGAAAGAAAGCATATTAAGTTCATGCTTTCAGTTTATGTTGATATTCATAAATTTCTTTTACTCTTTCAAAAGTTTCAAAGGAAAATTACAAATTTTATCCATTTCATGGACCCTTCTCTCCAGGCTGCTATTACTCTGACTAAAAATAATTACGTAGGAATCTAGTATGCCTGGTAAGATATAATTGAAAAATAAAGATCTTTTATGAAACCAAATATTAAATTAAAATTTTGCTTTATTGTAAATTCATCCACCTGCTTCTCAAAAAGCAGAGATACAATGTAGCACTAGAAAAAAGAAACTAGGTTGCCTTCTGGCTACACGAATCATTTTCTTTTCCACAAGACTTTCATGGCAACCACTTTGTGAATGTAACCAGTAACCGGATGCTTTAACTGGCCTATGGATCAGAGGTGTAAAAATTGTGGCCACAATAATATTATTTATTGTATTACGTTATTATAAAACATAATACATCATATTAGTTGGCTACAGTGATGTTTATGCAATATTGGCTACAGATTATTAGCATTCTAATGTTTAGATAACTTAAATCTTTGGAGATAAAAAATAAGTTTATATCAGTATTGACTACCAGTGTGATTTCTAAAATTTCAATGTTGATAAACAAAATTATTTAAATGTTATTTAAATGTTTCACTCAAAGCTAAATAATGCATCAGACTATTTTTGATAAGAAATGTTTCTGTCTTAGGCTTTAAAGTTTGTGCCCAATACATCTATAAGGCCTCTAGTGTAAGTAACTATTAAGATAATACTTTTAGACTGAAAAAGAGGCAGATCTTAACAACCCTGTGTGATAGATAAATATATGTACTGAGAATCTAAAAGTGAGATTTTTAAAATAAATTTTGAACATTTACATGTATGGAGGGGTGTAGATGTATGTATATATAAATATGTATGCTTGTTTATGCATCAAAGCATGTACAATCTGCAACAGTTTGTTTAATAATTGTTCAAAATTACAGTGGTACTGAAAAAACTGATTTATGAGTTCTTTTCAGACTTGCAACCATTGCAGCACCTTCATGATCACATAATGAAAATTTGGATGCTTGGAAACTGGTTCATATTTAAGATGGTTGCAGTCTCCCAAAGTTATGTGATTGAAACATAAATCAATGGGAAAGGCAAAATCAACTGTGTTACTAACTTAACAACACAGACATTCACTTAACAATGTGGCAAGAGAGGTTATAAAATGGGGCAAATTTACTTAACAAATGTCTCGCTTATCAACAGAAATGTTAGGCTCAATTGTTGTAAGTCAAGGACTATCTTTGTGCAACTGCTTATATTTAATCTTTTATATATTCAAGAGAATTTGGGGGATTGTTCCTCTTTCCTGTTCTCCCATTCTACTCAATTTCAAAGGATTCAAAACTTTTTGGATTTTCAAAGCACTTGAATATCTGTTGACTATGCTATACAATGCCATTCTCGGTATTGCTAACAAATCAGTTGCTGATATCCCAGATTAGCTTACTGGACATCATAGGCTGTCTCCATTTCATGCAGAAGAATCTCTCACTTTTCAGCTTCTCTTCTGATAATTTATAACATCTTCTAAAGATGTTATCTTTATATATTAATTTGAGGCAATGGGATCTTCAGAACCCCATTTGATGAATGGGGTTCTGCGTGATGGCACACAGTATACTGAAAAGGGTTTCCAGTTGTTTGCATTTGATACTCTGCTACTTGGATCGTCAATTTTACCTTGCATAACTCTTAAGTGGTGCTTTGGGGAAACTGGTTAGTAGAACCTTGTCATTGAAGGCTATGATTACTGTATAATGGAATTTAGCTCCTCCTTTTTATAGGCCAAACCAATGCCACTTTGTACATGTATGGGTGTTCTTCGGCTGAAAAAGGGACATTCTGTTTTAGGTTATGATAGTGCATGTCTTCATCTACTTTGTGCTCCTGCATTGTATTTTGATCAGAGATAATGGTACAATAATTCAGGTAGATTTGATTTTGGCATTGGGTGGACAAAGACATGCATGGACACAAGAGAAGGATGACTGAAAAAAACAGCCCATTCCAATTATTTGCTATTATTTACTGTTTTTTAAGCAGCAGGCTGTATATTTATGCCAATTTCTCTGCTTCAGGGAGCATTCCTGATCGCCCTGAACAAAGTGAATAAGAGTAGTTTGCTTTGCAAATGAATGCAAATGGGAGTGCCTTTGGGGAGCCCCTTTAAACAAGGGGCAAGGCCCTCTGACGATGAGTGAAGCTGCCATTTGGACATGGTGAAAAGAGCACGCTGGAGCCATTGATTGGGGGAGACAGTAAAAAGTCAGGGCCCTGTTTCTGCTTGCAGTGCAGCAGGCGGATGTCAGTGCAGTTCGAGCACAGTGGGAGAATGACAGGCAGGATTAGTGTCAGGCAGAAGCTTTGCTGTAGCTGTGGAGATGGTCCCAGGGGTCATTCACCTCTGACTGTTGTTTTGCACTGATGGCTCTGTAATGCAAACTGCTTGATGCCTGCCTGTTCATTATCAGAAATAGTGATTAAGGGGTGGTATTTGTCATAAAAGGCTCCTTTTAGAAATAAAAGAGAAATGGGAAGCTGTTGCTCACTGCCTGTATCAGTGCAGAGGAAGCCTGATCCAGATGGTGTTTTGATAGGAAAGGACAGTAGAAATTGATCTTTGGGTGCTTGTGAAAGCTTTTTCATCCAGCTCCTTTTTCTTGGAGAAAGGTTTCAAAAAGGAACGAATTGTTCACAATGGGTGTGTCATGTTAGTGCTTAGAAGTTATATGTATCCATGTATTCATAACTATGTTTTACTTATACCTATTATTTTGTAAGCAATTGACATAAATAAATAAATAAACAAACAAACAAATAAACAAACAAATAAATAAATGAATGAATGAATGAATGAATAAATGAATAAATGAATGAATGAATGAATGAATAAAGAAGGAAAGAAAGAAAGAAAGAAAGAAAGAAAGAAAGAAAGAAAGAAAGAAAGAAAGAAAGAAAGAAAGAAAAAGAAAGTTGATGGGTGAGTTTTCTACCCTCCCTAATGAATGCACTGTGCTTAGGAGCTATATAGGCTTGGCTGTATTTAACACATTATTCACAATCTCTCAAAAACGCTTTTCTGCCAGAGCAATTTATAACTTAACAAATATATCTATTTTGTTAAATAAGGGCCTGGTTGTGCTTTTTTATAGTGCCTGCAATTTAAAACATTTGTTCATGAAAAATATTTTTAACATACTGTAGTGCTTTTTTATTTTATTTTATTTTTCTCCTTGTATATGAACATGGGTGCATTGACACTCAGAAAAAGATAGAATTATTGTGTTAAGCAGATAGGCTTGGTCTTCAAGATAGGTATACAACACCTGTTACATAAATCAGATAAGTTGGATCTTCTATAAGTAGACGCCATTCAAAAACTGTAAAATCATTCTTATTGCTTAACAGATTTTATTGGACTGCTTTGCTTAAGATTCTTGTTTGATGTTTTTAGTTACTAGAAAAACCCTTCTAGTTTCTTGGTATAATAAATGTTTTACAAATATTTTACAGGACCCTGAATGGATAGAAGAGGATCTTAGCCAACTGACAAGAAGTATGGTTAAGTTCCCAGGGGGGACGCCTGGTCGATGGGAAAAGATTGCTCACGAATTGGGTCGATCAGTGGCAGATGTGAGTTCACTCAAATTTGCATTGTATGAACAAACCAGCACAAGATAAGCAGGATAGAGGGCAGACCTTGGCAGAGTTGGACATTGCCTTTGGATGAAGGGTACTACCTTTTTAAGACCTGGAAATGAACCATTAGATAACTGGGCAAGAAACAGATGTCAGCTGGTCTTCCCACTCCACAATTAACAGCTGTAACTGATCAGCTATATGGAGATTTTAGTGCTTAGAGACTTAAAGCTACTGTAACCTGATAACCAAAAAAACAATACTGGTTTTAGTCTTTGTGATAAAACTCATTTCTGGAAGAGAACATTTGTCAGACTTAAATAAAGATTATATTTCTGCATAACCTTAAAAGAAATGAAAAAGCAGCAGAGAGGGGAAAAAAAGAAACCTCATTAGCTAATAGTATTTAGACAGGTGGTACCCATTAATTAGAACCTGAGGTGTTTGCCATGGACTGAGGTCTGTATATATGGTGATGTAAAAATTACTAATTTGTCAGATTGTGAAATAAAAGAGTGTTTAATTTCATATGGACTTTAAAAAGTTTGTGTTTCTAAGAAAAGAAATAGTATTATGTTCAGATGCTTTCCTGATAAAGAAAGTGAATGAGGGTGCTTGTCACTGGCTGTTTGGCACTCGCTGGCATATGGTATCTCTGATTATTAATCGACAATTGAAATACTGCACTAGGACAATGCAAGGAAAGAAGTTCTGTTCACTTCAGTGTAGCTTTGTTCCACTTGAGCTGTTTCTGTTTCTCATTTCCAAGTGCTAGGCAGAACCACAAAAGTGTCACTGTCAAGCATGATAAATCAGGAAATCCAGGAAATTCAAATGAATACAAAGATTTATTGATTGAAAGCTTAAGCTCTCTACAACAATCTGAACTACTAATGGTCAAAGCAAATTGGTGGGACAAAAGAATCAATGGAATTCAAGGTGAGCTGGACTTAGATCTTTTGTGGGTTCAAAGGGACTCAAGAGTGATGATGCATTTGAACCCTTCCTCAGCCTCAGTCTGGTCATCTCCAGGAGACTGTTTTCCAGCACAGACACACATCTTTCCTGATGGGCTAGTTTTTGATTATTTATTTTTATTTTTTATTTTTACTATTTTGTTTACTACATGTGAAAGCTAGACTGATATCTGCAAAAATGAAAAAAATATTTTTGTAGAAGAGAAGCACTAATAATTAAATCTCTACTTTGTGTCCATGTCACAGTTAGCTAAATATCACAACCCCTAACCACATGCTCTCCCTTCTCCAGCATGCACTTACTTTCCTTAAGGCCCAGTCCCACTGCACTTACGGATGCAAAGAGGATGTAAAATGTTAAAAAAAGCTTGCCATCCATTGGAAAACACAATGCATCCGTTGTGTACTCATTGCATACGTGTTTCATACGCTCTATTCATCGAGCATCCGTCCACTGAGATTTCATCCACGCAAGAAATTTTGAGCTGTACAAAACTTTGAACGGATGAACTTTCCGCCGCGTACAATGTACATTCGCGACATACGGGCAACAAACCTTCTATGTCCGTTATCATCCGTTAAACGTCCACTGTATCCTCTCTGCATCCTCTGGCCATCCCCTCAATTCACATCCGCTGAAGCTGAAAACGTAAAGAGGGAGGAAACAAAAGATACACGGAACGTCTACACAGCGTTAGTAGCACAGAAATAGAAAGGATGTAAGCGTATGCATCTCATATATAAAGGATTAAAAGCGGACAAAACATTTGTATCTGGGATGTATCTCGTATATTTAGGATGTCTGAAGTATGTCCACAGTATGTAGAAGGACACCTAGCGGACAACCGATATTTCCTATAAAAAGGAGGAGGAAATCATCTGGATCTCAGTATGAGTCCAGCAGCTGTGGTGTACAGACCTCTTCACCCTTGATCTTGGTCTTCCACATCATCAATTGTTCTCCACCATGGATCATGACACAGTCCATATAATGGCCGCACTCATTCATCACCAGAACCAAAACCTGTTCAGACTGTTTCACCTTTTATACAGAAGGAGAAGAAGGAGACATCCAAGAGCTGTGTGGGTCTGAGGATGGATCGTGAGAAGAATGGAGTTTGGACTGTATGACCAGTTGATGGTGGAGCTGGGGAATGAAGACCCTTGTGCATTTCATCACTTCATGAGGATCCACCAGACATGTTTGACGAACTTGTAGAGCGTCTGAAATCCAGGTTGACCAAGCCTAGCACCAACTTCTGTCCCAACCTGGACCCTGGACTGAAGATGGCACTGACTCTGCGGCACCTGGCCTCTGGAACCACATACAGAAACATGCAGTATACGTGGAGGGTGCCACACAACAGCATCAGCAAAGTGGTCAGAGAAGTGGTGCAGGCCATCATTGAAGAATATGTGGAGGAGCTCCTCAAGTGCCCCGCCACTGAACAAGGCTGGAGGAAAGTTGCAGAAGAGTGGTATCAGAGGTGGAACTTTCTCCACACCGTTGGAGCCATAGATGGGAAGCACGTGGCCTGCAAAGCTCCAGCCAGCTCAGGGTCCACTTATTAGAATTACAAGGGTTTCTTCAATATCATCCTCTTTGCCATGGTTGATGCTGACCACAAGTTCATCTACATCGATGCTTCAGGCAACGGGTCAGCTTCAGATGGCCAGGTATAAAATGCAAGTGACCTCAAGGAGGGGCTGGAATGCAACCTCATCATGGGTTTTCCAGGTCCAAACCCCCTACCCAATGACACACAAGATGTGCCCTACTTCATCGTTGGTGATGACACCTTCTCCCTCAGAACCTACCTCATGAAGCCGTGTACTTCAAGATACCGCACCCGTGAAGAGAGGATCTTCAACTATAGGCTGTCCAGGGCAAGACAGGTGGTGGAGAACGCCTTTGGCATCCTGGCCAACAGGTTCCAGATACTTCTCACCACCATGCAGCATGAGGCACATACTGTGAGGAGCATCATGGAAGCTTGCTGCATCCTGCACAATCTCATGCGCACCCGCTACCCAGTGTTGCAAAACAGACTTGTTGACCATCAACAAGGGAATGGGAACATGGAGCCTGGTGAATGGAGGCAAGGACGTAACCTGATAGACACTGTGAATGTACAAGGCCCCAACAGAGCTTCATGTGAAGGGAAGAAGCAGTGCAACCTCCTGAGACACTGGTGCAACTCCCCAGCTGGAGCAGTGGAGTGGCAAGACAGGATGATAGATGATTAATGGATGCTTCCTTGAACCTGTTGCATAACACTGATGAGATTGTGCCATGTATTTTGAGTGGTCCTACAATGAATAGAGCATTAATAAAGAGCTTTGTTTATTTTAAAATGAATAAATTGTTATTGATAAAAAAGGTCCATATGTTTGGCAGCTGGGATGGTGGACCATACAGTCCCATTATGCTTGCACTGAAGGTCTATCTATCCCACAACTATCCTTATCTATCCCACAAGCATGCAAAGGCTTAACCATTTTTTCAAAGTTTTCACCAACACTTTAAGTAAAAAAAATGAACCAAATGTCTTAAGCAAAGATAACCTTTATTAACTTTCTTAACTTTATGACTTTATTAAATAAGCAAAATGAACCAAGTAAACTGTATTAAGTGTGTTAAGCAAAGATAACCTTTATTAACTTTCTTAGGTAAACTTTATGACTTTATTAAAAAAGCAAAATGAACCAAATAAAGTGTCTTAAGCAAAGAAGTACAACTCAGTCTCTGACACTATTCTCAGTCACTCTGAGTCATGTCCATGGTCTCAGCTGTTAAGCGGGCAGGGACTGTGGAGGTGGCTGTTGCTTGAGTGCTGGTCTGAGGCACCATTGGGGTGCTTGGCCCCAAGGGTACAACAGGGGATGGTGTGTTCAGGAAGCTGTCCGAGAGCTGACTCAGTCCTGTGAGGTTGAGAGGCCCCTCATCAAGGACTTGAGATGTCAGGCCCAATACTGATGACAGATTGTCCGCTGAGGGGCTTGGCTGTGGGGTGGAGGAAGGAGGACTGTAGTGGGGCTGTCTGGTCTGCAGCTGGGTGAGGAGTGGCGTTTGTGGTGTGCGATGAACCTGGGCCTAGACTGGGAAGTTCTGCTTGTGCTGTGGGAAGTCCTGGTAGTCGTAGCCTTGGTAGGTGAGGGGCTGTTGAAAGCCGTGGAAGGGCTGTGACATCACCTGGGGTGGAAGAGCAGACCTGGACTGGGTAGGAGTAACTTCAGCTGGGCCTTGAGGGTTGTGCAGAAGTGCTGTGATCTTCTGCTTCATCACCTGGTACTGGGCCTCGGGCAGGTCCCTCAGGGTCTGGCTCATGTAGGTGATGAAGGTGTTCCGGCCCGAGGATGGTATGTCGCTGTGGACCAACTGAGAGAGAAGTTCTGTGCTGGTCTTCATTGTATCCCTGATCTCCAACAGCACACTGTGGTCCTGGCCCTCCAGTCTGCCTCTCTGCCTGCATCCTCTGGAGGTGGGGGTGGGGGTGGGGGTGGGTTGGCCTCTGGTGGCTGCTGCTTCTTCCTCCATTTGTGACAGCAGGGCATCATCCTCCACAGGATCCTCCAAGTCTGCCAGCATGGGGAGTGCAGCTGTCTGGACACCAGCCTGGACAGGTTCGCTGGCTCCTGGCTGTCTGTGGGCTGTCTGAGGGAGAGGAGTCTCAGAGGGGCTGCTCCTTGGTGGTGCATCACACTCTCCAGGAAACTGCACTTGGCCATGACGTACATCTCCTGGTCAGTGAGCTTGACAGCGGCTTGCCCAGATTTCTTGAGGTGTAGCTTGCCATACCAGGTGTGCATGTGCTTCCACCATACTAGGAGTACTTCTACAGTGTACCCCAGGCTCTCTGCCTTGTCTCTCCAAGCTGCCTGCTTCTTCTTGGTGTCGTGATACAGTCTGTGGCCCTTTCTCCAGAGGTACTTGTTCTCCCTCAGCCGTTCCAGCACCTCATCCTCATGCTTCTCGGAAACGGTGTACTGTTTCCTGTCTCCCTTCTGCTTCCCTTGCTTCTTTCTCCCTCTGGCAGGGGCTTGAGCAGGGCCTTCAGGGACTTGAGCAGCAGGGCCTTCAGGGGCTTGAGCAGCAGGGCCTTCAGCAGCAGGGCTTGGAGGGCCTTGGGGCTGGTCCACCACCACCGCAGCAGCAGCAGCAGCTTCAGAGTCAGTGCCAGGGGGTGGGATGCTGGTTCTGTCCTTCTTGCCAGGGCTGGAACGAGTAGGCACGGTCGTCTTCTTCTTGCCTGACTGACGAACCATGGTGTTCCTGCTAGATGTATGTGGCAGCACGTCTTTCCCCTTTATGCTGACTGCTTGCATGCTGCATCCTTTTATATCCACGGAGCTGGTGCAATTCATACTCTCCACATGCGCAGTGAACGCTTTGCATCCGATATACATCTGCACGGCATCCCCTATGTTTCCTATAGGCATCCGTGATGCATCCGCTTCATCCGTTATGCATCCGCCCCTTCTGCTATGTGTCCGCTTTGAAATTCTCCCCCGGAACCCCTTCAGATGTGTCATCCACTTCCATCTGCTGACATCCACTAGGCTTCCTATGAACATCCGTTTAACATCCCCACTACATACTACCCCGTCTGTTCTTTTCCGTTCTGTTTATGCAAATTTTCGCCAATATTTGGAGCGGATGACAACGGATAGAACCACTCCCCAAATTTTGCTCATCCACTGTGTCTTTTATGCATACGTTTTGCGTCTGTCAGCCAGTGGGACCGGGCCTTTAATCTTGCCTGTGCTTTAGCCCACACTAATGTTTCCTTGTAGCATTCTGTACAAAGTGTCTCTCAGGCCCCTGACCTTTTTCCAATAGTTCTGCTGGCCCTGGTTGCTCAGCCAACAGTCCTGTGTAGCCCATTTTTCATCAGATATCCAGAAGTGCCAAGATCTAGCACAAACCTTGTTTATCTGGGGGACATCTGAGATGATATGGCTTTCTGAAATTTAAGCCTCACCATATTTTTTAGGGGAGAGGCAATCTTTATCTGATTCCTTTATCGGATGAGATTTTTCTGGCATAGTTCTCAACTTTCTCAGGAAATACAAGCCTCACAACCATGTCAAAGTAGTGCCCCACTGGGCTAAATGGTAAAAACTTAACATTTCAAGTTCTAACCAAGAACTTCTAAGAACTATTAAGGTAGTTCTGAGTAAGGATATTATTATTATTATTATT
>BLBF01000094.1:2011608-2098352 GCA_015471245.1 Laticauda colubrina | reverse complement strand
TTATTATTATTATTATTATTATTATTATTATTATTATTTGCACAATCAGTGAGGTGTTCCGACTGAGTGGCATTTTTGTCTACCTATTAAGTCCTTACCAAGGACCTGGGATAGGCAGATCGGGATATTTGACAGTATTATCGTTGCAAGATGGAAGCTGTTCTCAGTAAATCTGTCTTTTGTAATTGATTGATGATAAATTTGTCAGTGCCAATGATGTTCAAATGGTTCTCCAGTTATTTTGAATTGCAGCTAAGGCACCTATTACTATTGGTACTGGTATTTTGCTTGCTTTTTCATTCTAGTTTTATTTGTAGGTCCTTGTATTTTGTTATCTTCTCCATTTTTTTCTCTTCTGTTCTGCTGTCTCCAGGAAAAGCAATATCCACTATCCAGACTTTTTTGCCTTTTTTATCAATAGTCTGAGGTGTTACTTGGCAGGTGCTTGTCTGTTTGAATTCTAAAGTCCCAGAGTAATTTAAGTTCTTTATTTTCTATGACCTCCTGTATTTTGTGGTCCCATCAGTTCTTGCTTGCAGGCAAATGATATTTCTTGCAGATCTTCCAATCCACTATTGTTGCTACTTTGTCATGCTGCTATTTCTAGTCAGTCTGAGTGATTTCCCAGAATACTATCTTCAGTGCATCATCTTCATTGTCCTTCAAGTCTTGCCCAGGTGTTGATTGCCTCCATTAGTATTTCCTCCATTGAATTTGGACTTTAAGGTCTTCTTCACACTCTTGACCCCTAATCTTTTTTTTTTTTACTTCAGTGTGCTTGATGTTGTCAGCTTGAAGAATACCCAGGTATTTCTAGTAATCATCTTTATCCAGACTCTTAATCTTATTTTCATGGGGCATCTTGATTCTTTCAGTTTGCACTATTTTTCTTTGTTTGATAATGAGTCTGGCACATTGCAAAGTTTGACTCTATATACTGTACGGACAGTATTGAGCAGCAATCATATTTCAGATGGTGTTTTTTCCTACAGCTTCTGATTATTCATGTAAAGCAGGTGGGATAGTTTGTCAGGTGTTTTTTTTATTTTTGATAGCCTTGGCCCGAGTTATTCAGTAGTGTTGACATAGGAAACAATGCAATGACAAATAGTGGTGGTGACAGTGCATCTCCTTGAAATATTCCTCTCCTGATATTAACCTCTCCCAGTCTCTCAGCATTGACCTGCAACTGTGTCTTCCATTGTGTCATCAATCTTTGCACAAAGCTTCTGGTGTTTCTTCTGACTCCTGTTATTTTTAAGCACTTGATTCTAAGTTATGTGGCATAGAGTTGAATGCTTTTTTGAAGTCAATCCATGGTACATTCAAGTTAGTCTTCCTTCTCTTGCAGTTTTCTAAAATCATTGTTAATTAAGAGTTGATCCTTTGTTCCTCTGCTATTGGGGTGGTTTTTGTTTCTGCTCAGCTGAAAATAGATTGTTTTCAATTGGATGTTGTTGGACTGCATCAGCTTGTTAACAATTTGAAAGTTATTGGTAAGCAGTTAATTGGCCTGTAGTTGCCTGGTGCGTCCCCTTTTGGTGGATCTTTCATTATCAGGTAGGTTCTGCCAGATGTTAGCCACTTTTCAATTTCACCTACTTGTAGTATGTTGTTAAACCAGAGGTGGTATTCAGAAGGTTCTGACCAGTTCTGGAGAACCTGTAGCAGAAATTTTGAGTAGTTTGAAGAACTGGCAAATACCACCTCTGACTGGGGTTTTTTCAGTGTCCTTCCCCTTCCATGCCCACCAAGCCATGCCCACAGAACCTGTGGTAAAAAAAAATTGAATCCCACTACTGTGTTAAACTGCTTGGCAATGAGTGGGTACAAAACAGCTAGATATTTCAACTAAAAACCATGCAGTTATCTTCACCTGGTGCTGACCTTCCTTGATCTTCCTTGCTCTTTTCTCTACCATTTCTGCTGTTATTACTAGTTCTTTCATTTCAACTTCTTTTTTATTCTTATCCACCTCTTTTAATCAAGCTGCATTCTTGTCATATTTTTGGGTTATCCCATATCTGCACACAGAACTTCAATTTCTTCCTTTTCAGGTACTAATTGATTCACTGCAGTTTCTCCATTGATGGATTGGTAGAAAAAATTCTGACTGGAGGTTTTGCTTATAATTTGCAATTTGAACTTCATATCTGCTTATCTTCTTGGTTACAACCATTATTTCCTGCTTTATTATTTCCAATGCTTCCTTAATCTTCCTTATTTCTAGGTGGTATTTCTTGATTATCATTTTTTGAATGCAGAGTATGGTGCATTGTCATTAGTTTTTTTTCTCTTTAGATCCAAATTATCAAATTCTAGCTGAATCCAATCAATTATTCCAGCTGAGTATTGTATTATAGGCACTGCCCAGATGTTAATTGGTTTTATGATATTTCTTCCACTCAGCTTTTGTCTCAAAATTTTCCAGGCTTGCTTTATTTTATTTTTTTTGAAGTAGTTTCCTTCATTTGGTTGTGCAACAGATCAGAAGCTTCCACAACTCCTAAGTACTTGCATCCTTTTTCTGGTGCTACTACTTTTATCAACTCTTCATTATTAAGTTCAAATCCATCATCATTTTAGCAGTTTGTCCTGCATTAACAGCAATTGTTGCACGTTTGTCAGTGCCAGACTGAATTTCAGTGTTAAGTTCCTCAGTGATTTTCAGCAATGAGCTCATTTCAGTTTTTGTTTTTCCGAACAGTTTTAAATTATCCATGTAGAGCAAAGAGGAAATTCCCAATCCTTTTTAGCCAATTCATAGCCACAGTTTGTTTTGCGCAAAATGCTTGTTAGTGGCACCATCAAAAATAGAAATAACAGAGATGACAATGAGTCCTCTTGGAAGATTCCTTGTTTGATTTCAACTTCACCACATTCTTCTCCACATGCCATCAACTTAGTTTGCCATAGTTTCATGGAGGTCTTCAGGAATTTCTGGATGTTGCTGCTAATTCGAAAAATGTCCAAGCATTTCTCAGTCAAGCTGTATGGAACAGAATCAAATGCTTTTTTATAATCAATCCAAGCCATAAACAAATTTGTTTGTCTTTTCTTTGAATTCTTCAAAACCAGTTTATCAATCAATTGGCCTTTTGCTCCTCTTGAATTTTTGCAACACCCTTTATCTTCTGTTTTACAAGCAGCAAATCCTTATTTTCCAAATATCTATAAATTTGGTTTGCACTAATGCCTATAAGTAACTTATATTTTATTGACAGACAAGTTATTGGCTTGTAATTTTTAGATTTCTTTCTCTTTTCTGCATCTTTCTGAATCAAAATGTCCTCCTGCTTGTTAGCCATTTTTCATTTTCTGGTGTTTCCAGAACCTTCCATGCAAACTTGTTAGTAATTTCGATCAGAATCAATCAATTAATTTCAATCAATTTATTACAGTCTTAGACCAGAGACCAAAATAAATATAAATGCTTAGTATATATACAATTAAAAATTCTAGTATAAAATAATAAAAAACAAGTAATATCTATAATAAAATCAAGTCTATCAATTATACATGGTGAATTATACTAAAATTACCATCCATAAAGTGTGTGGCCATTGTAGGTTCAGTGTTAAAAGGGAAAGGACTAAGCAATGCACAGGATTTGCCACAATTATTATATAATATCACTGTGGTGGTGAAGACACATGTTTGCGACGAATCCCCAGTGTTCTCCCTAAGTCCACCTGCAGCTCATCCAAACCAGGCGATTCCAGTTTTAGACCTTTGTTTGTTTTTGCACCATTTCTATCGTTATGTGAACATCTTCCATTCTAGTCACTTTTGCAGTGTTTTCATTATTATTCAAGATTTAATCTTCAATTTGATTCACTGTCTGGAACTGGTAAAAACTTAACAGTTCTAGTTCTAACCAAGAATCTAAGAGCTGTTGGGGTAACATAATATAGGCAGTTTCAAGTAGGGTGGTTTTTTGCAAAGTCACAATATTGAGGTTTAATAAGTTCAAAATTCAAAAATCATGTATCTAGCAATCCTTTGAGTATTGCTCAAAGGACTCCTATTACTCTTGGTACAACCATGGATTTCTTCCTCCACAATTGCTCAACTTCAATTGCAGATCATAATATTTCATTATTTTTTCTAGTTATTTCTCTTCAATTTGTGCATCACCTGTTGTTGTTTCTGTTGTGTTGTTATTCATTGCACAGTCAGCAAGATGTTCAGACTGGATTTGGCATTTTGTGTACCTATCAAGTCCTTACCAAGGACTTGGAATAGGCAGATGTAGATGTTTGATGGTATTATCGTTGCAGAATAGAAGCTGTTCCCAGTAAAGCCATCTTTTGCAATTGACTGGTGGCGAATTTGTCAAGGTCAGTGGTATTCAGGTGGTGCTTCAGTTGTTCTGAATTGTTCCCAAGGCACCTATTATTATTGGTACTACCTTTGCTTGCTTTTGCCATAGTTATTCTATTTATATTTATTTATATCTATTTATATGTCTTTGTATTTTGTTATCTTCTCCAGTTCTTTCTCTTCTCTTCTGCTATCTCTACATCCACTATGCAGACCTTTTTATCTTTCTTACTGACTATTGCTAAGACTGGGGTGATATGTGGCAGGTGCCTGACTGTTTGAATTCTAAAGTCCCAGAACAATTTAACTTCTTCATTTTCTATTACGTTCTCTATGTTATGATCCCACCAATTCTTGTTTGGCAAATTATATTTCTTGCAGATCTTCCAATGCACCATTGTTGCTACTTTGTCATGCCCCTTCTTGTAGTCAGTCTGTGCGATCTTCTTGTAGCAGCTTACCAGGTGGTCCATATTTCTTCAGCTTCATTGCATAGGCAGCACTTACTGTCTTTTATTTTCTTCTCAATTCTGACTTTGTATTTTTCCTTGGTTTGTGCAGCCAGAATTAATCCTTCGGTCTCTTTCTTCAATGTTCTTGTTCTCTAACAAGACATTGCCAGGTCTTGTTATTATCTGCTTTCACTGCTATTTTTTTTAAAATGTACTGGCCATAAAGTGATGTAGTTGCACCTATTCTGCCCACCTATTTGCCTTGGTAGATAGAGTCTGTCAATGTCGCTGCGACAATGAAAGATTCATTATTTTTCTGCTCTCCCCATCCATTATTTTTAGTTCTGCTTGAATCCACTATTCCTCCTGTGTGTCAAATGACTGGAATTGCTCAGTGGGCATCTGGCAAGAAAAGTCAATAGGAAAGCTACACTCCCTTAAAAAAAACATCTCATGATTCACTTAACAACTGCAGTGGTTTGTTTAACAACTATGGCAAACAGGTGGTAAAATTGGGTATGACTCATTTAACAACCACCTTGCTTAACTATGTAAATTCTAATCTCAATTGTGGTCATAAGTCAAGGATTACCTGTTTTCAAATCTTTTGTGTTCAGGCTGATGTTTATTTATTTGTTAAATTTATTTGCCACCTGTCTTTCTGTGGGGCTACACATTACTCTATTTAACAGCATCAGATGCAGGGATCAAAGCATTTAGATATTTTAACTAATCCGTATTCTTATTTGCTCATCTTTTAAGGCAAAGTTAATTTGTATGATTTCAATTGCATGGCCTTGATCTTTTTTGAATTTATCCATAATGTGGATAATAATTTGTCTAAGAGCCTTTTGGCTCTTTTGTTTATGACATCTAATAGCTTCCGAACCTACAATTCTGATTTCTATATGAAAACAATGTCATTGGTTAATGCTCCATCTGTGAGTTCAGTTGATCCATGTCACATTCAACTCCATAAATGCCCAGCCAAGGTTTTTTTCCATCACCCAATTTGTCACTACCTTGAACAACATTGGTAATAGAATATATTTTTATTTCCCTTCTGTTTTGACTGTGAAGGTACTGGATTTCAATATGTAATCAACATCATAAAAGACAGCAATGACTTGGATTAGGTACACTGATCACCAAAATAATTTGTATGTCGGTAGACTTTGTAGACCTTGTCAAAGGCAATTTAAATACAGGGACATAATCAGCAGGGTCCAATTAAGGAGGACTTGTCCTTTCCATAATATTGAAGGATATCACAGGTTGAGGATAACCTGTGAATATAATTGACTGCTACAATTATCTTGCCTTGAGCACCTCCACATTGATTTGGTTAGGATCTGCAACTTTTCTATTTTTAAGTTGTTTGATAGCTGCAATTTCTGGTTTCTCTCGTTGTCAGTTGGCAGATTCCTTGATTGACATTGATAGTTTCCAGGATCTAGGTGGTCAGATTATCCCTAGTCCCTCTGCCCTGCCCTCCAGAAAAGTCAGAAAAAAAAAATAACTTGGATAATAAAAAAAAAAATATTGTAAAAAAAAAAATAACTTGGATAATACTGTGCTCATGTCCTTGGAGTCCATGGGGCAGAAGGTCTTCCAGGTAATATAACAAAATAATGCCCACTCATGATTAAAAACTGGCCATGAAGAGTCAGGTTTCTGAAAAATGTAAGCAACAAAATTATGTGACGATTGGTCACAGTGACCTGACAAGAAACCTTGTATTGGATGTCTTTTTTCCCCATCATTTCAGCCATGTTTTCTTTTAAAATGTAGATATTATAAATTCTATTGCCTTAATTATATTTTTGAAATGTGCTAAAACATTAATTATGAAAAAGTGGCTTTTAGTCTATTCTTGAAGTGCCATATTAAGCAAGGCTACTTAAATGTTGGCCTAAAATGGTTTATACAACAGTTTTAAGGAGAGAAACAACATCAACTTGAATCCACTTGAGCCCCAACTTTGCCATGTCTGTATGAGTGTAAGAACTGCTGCTTTGTAAACAACTTCGTTTTGTTTTGACCCCAAACAATCAAAGATTTTCTTAAACCAATCAGAGTAATGGGATCTTATTTTTATTTGTCAGTGAAAAGGTAATGCAACCTTTATTACATTACTTTTCTGGTTAGATTGCTCCCGCCACCACAGGTCTTTCCATATGTTTCAATTATGAAAGGAATTTAATTCAGTTTTCTTTAATGAGGATTCCTGCCACGTGACCTAGTTAGCTGAACTGGTATTCCATGTCTATCTTTACATATCTATTTTTGGGCCCATTCCCCCCCCCCTTGTTGAATTTGGAACTCTCATTCCTTTCATTTGCTATTTAAAGAAATAATTGAACAAACTCCCTCCATTCTCACACACAGGGAAGGGTGAGTTATCCTAGGTTCAATTAACAAATAAGCACTCCTTCCAAATTTTTGATAGGACAAGTTATATTTTTTTCCAAAACCTCCATAGATTTGTAGTGCTGGAATATGCATTGATGCTGTCCAAAATATATATTCTCATGGCTGCCTCGAATTGGCATTGGAACTCACTGCAAATGGGTCTATTATCTTCTGAACGTTTTAGTGCATGGTTAGAGAACAAAAATTCCTTCCATATTATTCTGGGATATAAATTTCAGCTATAATTTTTTAAAGTAAAGCAAGGTAAGCATGAAATGTGTTTAGATAGATAAGTTGGTCAGAGAAGCCATAGGAGGAAAGCTTAGTCATATAGGTAGCTTTCAAGCAATCTGTGTGCTTCTGTCTTCAGAGTAGAGGTAGTGGGCTAAGATTTAGTTTGCACGTATGTGGCGTATTTCTTATTTTTATATGCTCTATTCCAGGGGTCCACATGCAACTTAAATGCACATGCACATGCAACTTAAATTGTGCATGTCAAGCTGTGCATGTATGTGCATGCGTACTGGTCTGCCAGTCTATCCCTTCTCTTCACATACCCCCCCGCCCAGTGTAGCCCAAGACTTCTGACTTTAGTACCCCTGCTGCTTTGGTTTATTTGTAAAAGTGGGTAGTTGTGCTCTTTGGGAGATGTTTCACAGGAAAGTTGAGGTTTAGATAATGGTGATTTATTTGTTCATTTATTAATTGCTCTCCTATGACATGTTGTACCTCTTCCAACTTTTATCCTCTGAAAGGAAGTTAAATGAAAAGAAAATGATTGGCCAAAATAACTCAATGGTTTCATAGCTGTCATAATTGTCTACTATTGTTAATAATTATATTATCAACGTCCTGAGGTTAAAACCTAATTTAGAAGCTGTAATTTCCAAGCTGGGAGACTGGATGACTTTGGGTCAGTCATGCTTTTTTAACAACTTAAAATGGTTGTTGTGGGAAAAATAAGAGGTACTGATATAATGGAAAGGAATAGATGGAATAGAATAAATAGAGTATAATAGGAGTAGAGTAGAATAGAGTGGAACAGAACACTACACTACACTTTACTGGCCATGTGTGATTGGACACACAAGGAATTTATCTCCAGTGCATAAGCTCTCAATGTACATACAAACAATAACTGATAAATCATGAACATAGTCATCATAAAAATACATTCATAAATCATAAGATACCACACATAGTGATAGTTATAAAATACTAAATAAGCAATCAACATAAATCATACTAGCATACTAAATAAAATAATATAAACTGTAAGGTACAAGCAAAAAAGTTATATCATAAGAAAATAAGACATAGGTAATAGGAAAGATGAGAATAATAATAGAAATACAGCCTTACGACATAGTTTGACAGTGTTGTGGAAATTAGTTGTTTAGCAGAGTGATGGCATGGTATGAAAAACTGTCCTTGTGTCTAGTTGTTCTGGCATACAATGCCCCATAGTGTTGCTTTGTGGGTAGAAGTTGGAACAATTTAGGTCTAGAGTGTGAGAGGTCTGTAGATATTTTCACAGCCCTCTTTCTAGCTCCTCTCAAGCTAGCTACCTGCCTCAATGGAAGTTAAGCCCATGTCACACTGAACCAACGGATGCAAAGAGGATGTAAAACGGACAGAAAAGCTTGCCATCCGTTCGAAAGCGCGATGTACTCACTGCCTCCGTTTTGCTTCCTCTCTATCCGTCCAGCATCCGTTTATTGACGTTTCATCCGCTCTAAAAGTTTTGGGTTGCCCAAAACTTTTGCACGGAAAATGTATCCAGTTCGTCCGTTCTGCATCTGCTACGCATCCGCTATATCCGCTAGGCATCTGCTGGGCATCTGCGCAACTCGCATCCGCTCGGACGAAGGGAGGAAGCGGAACGGACGTGGAACGGATGCAGAACGGATGCAGAACGGATGCAGCACGGAAACAAAGCGTTTAAAACGGAAAAAACGTTAGCAGAGGGAATCTATCTCGGATATTAAGGATGTCTACAGGATGCCTAGAGGATGCCTAGAGGATGCAAAGGGACACCTATACTGCCTATAAAAAGGTGGAGCAACTCGTCTGCATCTCACTTTCAGACCAGCAGCCCACCTGTGCAGACCTCTGCAGCCTTCATCTGACTCTTCCTCTTCCACAGCATCCAGTCATGTCCACTGTGGATCGTAACAGTCCTTTTGGCAGCCGCCATCCTTCTGCAACAGTGTGAAGCCATCTACAGGCTCTGTGAACTCTACTACGGGAAGAAAAAGAGGCGACCAAGAAGCGTCTGGGTCCGAAAATGGATCGGGAGAAGAGCAGAGGACGGACTGTATAACAAGCTAATGGTGGAGCTCAGGAACGAAGACACTTGTGCGTTCCAGAACTTCATGAGGATGCCTCCAGCCATGTTTGATGAAGTTGTGCAGCGGCTCACACCCAGGTTGACCAAGACAAACACCAACTTCCGGCCCAGCCTGGAACCTGGGCTCAAGGTGGTACTCACTCTGCGCCACCTGGCCTCCAGGACCACCTACAAGAGCATGCAGTACAGCTGGAGGGTGCCACACACCATCAGCATTGTGGTCAGAGAAGTGGTGCAGGCCATCATCGAAGAATACAAGGAGGAGCTCCTCCACTGAAGAAGGATGGAAGAATGTTGCAGAGCAGTGGTATCAGAGGTGGAACTTCCCCCATACCGTTGGAGCCATAGATGGGAAGCACGTGCCCTGCAAAGCTCCAGCCAAGTCGGGGTCCACTTATTTCAACTACAAGGGCTTCTTCAGCATCATCCTCTTCGCCATGGTCGATGCTGACTACAAGTTCATGTACATCGATGCTTCAGGCTATGGCTCATCTTCAGATGCCCAGGTATACAACGCCAGTCACCTCAAGGAGGGGCTGGAAGGCAACCTCATCGTAGGCTTCCCAGATCCAGACCCCCTGCCCAATGATATGCAAGATGTGCCCTACTTCATCATGGGGGAGGATGCCTTCTCCCTCAGAACCTACCTCATGAAGCCCTACACCTCCAGATGCCTCACCCATGAAGAGAGGATCTTCAACTACAGGCTGTCCAGGGCAAGGCGGGTGGTGGAGAACGCCTTTGGCATCCTGGCCAACTGGTTCCAGGTACTTCTCACCACCATGGAGCATTGCCCAGAGACCGTGAGGAAGATTGTGGAAGCTTGCTGCATCCTGTACAATCTCATGCGCACCCGCTACCCAGTCTTGCAGAACAGGCTTGTGGACCGTCAACAAGGCAATGGGGACATGAAGCCTGGGGAATGGAGGCAAGGGCGAAACCTGATCGACACTGAGGATGTGCAAGGCCCCAACAGAGCCTCACGTGAAGGGAAGAAGCAGCGCAACCTCCTGAAACACTGGTGCAACTCCCCAGCTGGAGCAGTGGAGTGGCAAGACAGGATGGTAGATGCTTAATTGATGCTTCCTTCAGCCTGTCTCATCACACTGATGAGATTGGGCCATGTATGTTGGGTGGGCCTACAATGAACAGGGCGTTTAATAAAGAGTTGTGTTTGTGTTGACATGTGTGGATCAATGCTTACATTGTTATTGATAAAAAAGGGCCATAGGTGTGGCACCTGGGAGGGTAGACCATACAGTCCCACTATGCTTGCACTGGAGGTTTATCTATCCCACAGCTATTAGCCATCCCAAGGTATCCCTGCTCATTCCACAGGTATCCCTGCCCACTCCACTGCTATCTTAACCCATCCCACAAGCATGCAAAGGCTTAAACCATTTCTAAAAGTTTCCACCAAGACTTTATTGAAAAAAAGAAATGAAGCAAGTGTGTGAATCAAAGATAAACTTTATTGAACAATAAGCTGTAACAGAAAAATGACCCAAGTCAAGTGTCCAAATAAAGTCCACAGGTAGCCAGCTACCCGGTCTCTGGCACTCTTATCGGTCACTCGGAGGTGTGCCCAGTCTCGGGTGAAGGGTCCAGGTGCTGTGGTGGTGGGTGGTGCTGGAGTGCCTGGCCCTGAGAGGACAACAGGGGACGGTGTGTTGAGGAAGGTGTCGGACAGCTGGCTCAGCCCCGTGATGCTGAGAGGTCCTTCCTCCATGCCATGGGGTGTCAGCCCCAGTACTGATGACAGATGTACTGAGGCCGGGCTTGACTGTGGGGTGGAGGAAGGAGCAGTATAGTGGGGCTGTCTGCTCTGCAGCTGGGTGAGGACTGTCATGGGTGGCATCATTGGCGTGGGTGGCATCGCTGTCGTCGGTGGCATCATTGTCGTGGGTGGCATTGGTGGCATCAGTGGAACCGGTGGCAACGGTGTCGCCCAATGACTCTGTGCCTGGACTGGGAAGAGCTGCTGCCTGTGCTGCTGAACCTCCTGGTAGCCGTAGCCCTGGTAGGTGAGGGTCAGCAGAAGCCCCAGCAGAAGCAGAGTCAGGGGCTGGGGGCGGGAGGTTGGCCCTGTCCCTCTTGCCAGGGATGGCGGCAGGCTGCTGAGGCTTTCACTTCCTCCCCATGGTTGTGGAGTTGCTGGCTGGCAGGGAGGCTGGCAGGCACCAAGGCTGGCAGGAAGGCTGGCAGGAAGCTAGGCACCAAGGCTGGCAGGCAGGCACCAAGGCTGGCAGGAAGGCTGGCAGGTAGGCTTGCAGGAAGCCTGGCAGGAAGCCTGGCAGGTAGGCTGGCAGGAAGTCAGGCAGGCAGGCAGGCACCAAGGCTGGCTGGAAGGCAGGCTGGCAGCAAAGCTGGCAGGCAGGCATGCAGGCAGGGCAGGCAAGGAACTCGAAGTGTCCAGCAGCAGGTCTTTCCTCGGAATGTTGGCCACGTGCAAGCTGCTTCCCTTTATATCCGGGGGGCTTACGCAATGCATCCCCCCCGCATGCGCAATTAACGCTCGACATCCGTTAGGCTTCCGCTGTGCATCAGTTAGGCTTCCGCTGTGCATCCGCTTCATCCACTGTATATCCGCTTCATCCGCTGTGCATCTGCTCTGCATCCGCTGTATCCGTTCCGCGTTCGCTTTGCTGAGCCCCCCCGGAAGCCTAGCGGATGCGCCATCCACTCTCATCTGCTTCCATCCGCTGGGCTTCCATTCCGCATCCACTTTGCATCCGCCCTGTGTCCTCCCCGCGTCTGTGTTATCCGCTCCGGTTATTCAAATTTTTGCCCCTTTTCAGAGCGGATAACAACGGATGGAACATTTTGCTCGTCCGCTGTGTCCTTTTTGCTTCCGTTGGCCAGTGTGACATGGGCTTAAGGTTGGTAGCAATTGCTTTTACTGCAGTTCTAATTATCCGTTGAAGTCTGTGTTTGCCTTGTTTAGTTGCAGTGCCAAACCAGACAGTTATACAGATGCAGATGACAGACTCAATAATTCTTCTGTAGAACTGGATCAGCAGCTCCTTGGGCAGTTTGAGCTTTCTGAGTTAGTTCAGGAAGAACATTTCTTTGTTGTGCTCTTTTGATGAAGTTTTTGATTTTTGAAATCTATTTGTAAGTCTTGAGATATTATAGAAACTAGAAACTTGAAGGTCTCAATTGTTGATAATGTGTTATCTGGTATTGTAAGATGTGGTAGTATTGGAGGGTTTCTCCTAAAATATGCTATCATTTCTACAGTTTTAAGTATGTTCAATTCAAGATTCTTCTGTCTGTACTACAAGGTTAATTGTTCAACCTCCTGTCTATATGCAGATTCCGGACTCATTGTTGTCTCAAATGAGACTAATCACTGTTACATCATCTGCAAACTTCAGTACTTTAACAGAGGGATCCATTGAGATGTAGTCATTGGTATTAAAGATAAGAGAAGTGGAGAGAGTACAGGGGAGGGGGGAGGATGTTGCTGTGCTAATTGTACAGGTATCTGATGTGATTTTGCCTAGCTTCGCCTACTAATTCCTCTCTGTTAGAAAGCTTATAATCCACTTGCAAATGTGGTCAGGCACAGCTAGCTGATTTAGTTTAGTTAGAAGAATATCTGGTATGATAGTATTGAATACTGATTTGAAGTCTACAAAAAGAACCCTTGCATAGGTCTTTGGAGATTCAAGATGTAGGATGAAGTGCAGAGTCATATTAACAGCATCATCTGCTGATCTATTTGCTCAGAAGGCAAATTGCAAGGGTTCTAACAGTGGGTCCATAATGGGTTTCAGGTGGGCCAGCATTAATCTTTCAAAGGTTTTCATAACTATGGATGTCAGAGCAACTTGTCTGTATTAATATTAGTTATGGTCCTCCAGCAGCCTGTGGAGCTGGCAGCAGAATCGGAAGTGGGGAGGAGCAAGGGCCAGTCTTGCAGTCTGGGGAAGGCTTGGACGAGGGATCTGTGTCTGACACAGAGATGGGGCCAAGGCCATCTGAGAGTTACATGCTAACTCCGGAGCCTCCAGAATCTGACATCAGTGAGGCAGAGGAACAGGGGGAGCCTGTTCCCAGTGCGTGCTTATGCAGAGCTGCAAGAAGGCAAGAACAGTTAAGACAAAGGGGGCGACTCGGAAGGAAGGCTTGGAGAGAATTTGCCCCTCCATAAATATAAAGGAGGAGCAAAGGAGGAGCAAAGGGACATGAACTTTGTTCGTTCTGGTCGATCTAACTCTGAAGCTCCATGTTGACTTTGTGCTCTGTTTGGCCTTGTACAGCTAATTGGCAATTTAGTTGTTGGCAGAATTTCAAGGGAGATAAAGGTGGGTATTGAGTGCATATAATTCACAGCCATTGAAATAAAACAAAAGGTTTTTGGGAACAGAGTGGATTGCTACTGTCTCAGGAAGCCTTGGTCAGAACAGTATTAGGCATGATTGTCACTTTGAACTGACCAAACATATAAAAAAGGCAGCATGCTAATAATAATACAGGCAGTCCTTTAGTTATGTTGGAAATTGGGTCAGTGTTTCTAGTTGCTATGTGATATAGTCAGAAAGCACAATAGTACATAACCACATTGCTTAGTGACTGCAATCCCAGAAGTCCCAATTGCCATTGTAACTCCAATGACTCTGATCATTAAACAGAAAGAGAGCAGGAATTCCAGCCAAATGGACAATGGAGCATAGAGCAGGTATTACAAAATGCAGGTTGGCAAGAAAAGTAGTGGGAGTGATTTTCTGGTCTCCCTATTGATTTTCCTTTGGGGAAGTTAGCAACAAATGCCAGAAATCACAATCATACAACTGCATATCATTGTAACAATGTAATCATGGACCAGACATTCAGCACCTGGATCACAATCACATGCTCAACAGCTGGAACTCTGAGGACTGGTCTTACATACCCCTTCTTCAGCGCCATTGTAAATTTGAATAGTCACTGAATGGTGTAACCTGAGGATTACCTATAACGAGAACAAAATTAACAAAAATAGTGAACAAATCCTTTCTTTATTTTTGTTACTTTTTTCAAGTGGGTAACTTGAAGTATTACTTGTCAACCTTTTTTTAAAAAAATGGAATTTCTGCAACAAATTGTACTGAAATTTTGAAAGGAAAATCAAACAGGGTAGATAAGTATGTTATAATCTTGCGTAGTATATGTTGGTGCAGTCTAATTTCTGTGTGCAGGATTTTATGCTTCATGGTAGTCTTTTCCTGCTGATGGCAACCCTGCTGTTTCTCTTGGTCTCCTAGGCAGTATAAAGGTTGTAGGCTCTTCTGGAACAGAGGCATACAACTGCTGCTGAAAGTAAAGCAGGATGGAAGTGCTTTATGAATATGGAAATGGGTTTCTGGATCCAGTTCATTATTTTCAGAAACGTAAAAGGGAATAAAAATTGTGAAAATAAAATAGACTGCTCTGCAAAAAACACAGATTTTAATATGGTTATTATTAGTAAAGAACTCTACAATTCCATCCTCATGAAATAATATCATTTACTCGGAGGTAAACTGATTCTGTAGTCTCTGTTATCACTAATGTCTTGTATTCAGGTTGCAATAACAGACGGATGGGGGATTTGCTTTCTGTGTGGAAAAGGCCCAAGTAAGCCATAAAAAAATAGGCAGGTGAAGAGACAGAAACACATTTTTCTAATTAGCTGATGCCTGCCGCTCTAAGTGTAAACGGGTACAATTATAATAGTATCCCATTTTCACAGAGGAGCTTGAGAAGCCTCTACTTCTCATTGAGTTTGAGGGTTATAGGGAGAAAAACATTATCAGTTAGTTTGACATGAGGGGAGGTGTTAACATTCAAACAGTCCAGGATTTATGTTAAACATACTTAGATGGATTACTATTATGACTTCAGGGAGTTTTTTCTACCCAAGAGATCCCTAAAGAGAGATTGATATATTGATCGTATTGAAGAAAAGCAGAGTAACTTAAAGATACATCTGTCATTTTAAAAAGGACCCATTACAGGATATTATGGCTTGCAAATGATGTGTTATTTTTTGAAAAGCAAGTTTAGATGCTTGACCCGGATTGTGTCAGGAATAGGACAAGTGAAAATGTAAACTTATCTTGAATATATGAGAAGATCTGATGTAATATAGTTTATTGATCTATTGCAAAGAAATACATTTACTTTTTTCCTCCTCTTCCCACCCACCCAGCACTAATTTTATTCTTATGACAACCCTCAAAGGCTAAAAGAGAGTGACTTGGAGTTTTATAGCTGAGTGGTTCTTTGAGTCTACTTCATAATCCATCAGACCAACCACTAAAACATTTGTTTGTGAAGCTCAAGTTCAATTCTGTACTCACATGCCTAACTCACCAGACTTTTCCTGCCCACGGCTCTATCTTGTGTTTTATAACTATTGCTGAATTCTCTTCAGTCCCAGGCAGAGCTGAATTGGGATGATCAGATTTCAGAACATCTAATTCAGCAAATGAGTATTTACAAGGTTCCAAGGTACAAGAAGAGTTCTAAGTCAGAGCAATCTGTTCTTCATATTATATCAGCTGCTTGACAATAGTTTTAGACAGTGTAACATTGCTGTTGGGTGCTTTACAATTGAGAGGGCATAGGGAGAACATTCTTGACTCTAATAGAGTGACCTTACAAATGATGGACAAGAACTGTTTATTTTATGCTGATCTCTCTTTCTCTGGGTATATATAGAAGTATGAAGAACAGTGTTTTTCAAACTTGACAATGTTAAGATATATGGACTTGGACTCCCAGAATTTCCCCAAAAGCATGCTGGCTAGAGAGATTCATTGACCAAAATGTATTAGGACGCATAATAATCTGTCAAATAATTTATTGTCTCTAGAACATTGGTGTTCCAGTTGCTATTGGATGCTAATTCCTATCAACCCCAGCAGGATCTGGCATCATCTGAAAAACCAATTTCCTCACTTCTGTTGTAGAAATTGTAAGAAATCAGAAACTGGGTATATTCAAATATTGAGGGCTGCATTTTAAACTTTATGAATAAACAGATCAATTCACAGGATGGTTATTTAGTTCTAGACTAATGACATCTTTCTTTAAAAATTATCAAGGGCTGATTTCAGCTGCTTGATGAAGCATTATAATTACATTTTGAGTTTTTAGAGTTGATAGCCACAAGTGTATGTCTCTTTAATGTGCAGGTATCCATCAAATTCAATATACAGCATATTTGTAATGGTAGGTGGGAATGAACTTGAGAGAGAGGAGCAGGAACTGCAGACTGGAAATAATCAGATAAAAAGCAGCTTAGTTCCCTGGTGAAAGAATGAAGTGGTGATGAACGTGTCAGAAAGATCTTTCTTGACCATGGAAAGATGTTCTTTTAATATAATACCATAATAAAAGTTCTTCTTGTCTACTTCTGGGTGTGCTTCTTGTCCGGATTTTCTTACAAGGGTGACCTCCAAGTCTGAAAGATACATGAATATCCAGAGCAATTGTAGTATCACAATGCAAGTACAAAAGGAACAGTTTATGTCATGACACACATTTGATCATTTGTCCCCCTTACCATGGATACCTATTACTGATAATTTTCAAATGTAATTAGATTGATCCTTTTAAAAAACATCTTTCAAAATTCTTACCAAAACCATTGAAAATTAAATGGCTTCTCTTTCT
Organism: Laticauda colubrina; assembly: GCA_015471245.1. Lineage (NCBI taxonomy): Eukaryota > Metazoa > Chordata > Lepidosauria > Squamata > Elapidae > Laticauda > Laticauda colubrina. The sequence continues at coordinate 2,081,171 of BLBF01000094.1, read as the reverse complement.
TCCTAAACAGGTTACAATGAAAGCCAAGCAGATTAAAGATTCAGTTTCAAGTGCTCCAGGTAATGTCTAATGGACCTACATTATATATCTCAGGATGGTTAAAGAAAATATTTATTTGCCTTTAAAGATTAGTAGCTGGACTTGTTTTTCTCTCTCTCTTCATTCCTCATGAATTTTCAGTTGCATGCCTCCCCTTTGGGTTGTATATTAATTTGTAGGGTGACTTTGCTGAAGAGCAAATTTAGAATACTATAAAGCACAGGCTGTTTTGTGGCTCTTTAAGATTGGCAAAATGTTAATGGTCAAATGGCCAAAATGTTGGTGGCTCTGTAAGTAGATGCTCATTTAGAAATAAGCATGGAGATGGAACTAGTTTGCCTTCTAGATGCTGCCTGCTGTTACCTGTTCTAGCAACAATGTGCCACGCAACAAACAAACCCCTTAAATCACTGTTTTCATGGCAGTTGTGTCCTCGGAGGATGGATTTAGAAATTTAAGAATGAGAATAGGGCAGAATATTTTGAAAGGCAAACTGTTCCCATTCCTACTGTGGAATTATCACACTTCCAAAAAATCCATTTCCAAATAGGGACTTTTTATGAAAATAATGGAGATATTGCTAGAGGTGATAATTTCTCAAAGACTTCTTATTCCTATTCTTAAAAATAGCATTTAAAAATGAGCCCCAAATTCTACGGATGGCTCTGTGCAATCCTCCAAAACAGAATTGCAACACATAATATTTCAACTATTTCCACTCCTGTGGCTAAGCATATACTGTAAATGTACTGAAGATCATGTCTTCAACTAATATCTTAACTCAGTGTTATTTGCAAAATAAAATATAATGGGCCTCAGTTTCTTGGCACTTAGCACAGCACTCTGCCCTTCTTCTCTGCCCATCTTCTGGAAAGTGGTTCTTTTTATGGCGTGATGGTTACACTTGGCCTTTGACTGAATTGCCCAATAATCCTCCAAAATCTGGTGAATTGAGGATCAAATTTATATTTAATTTTATTTCAGTTATATTTAAAATGAATAATAGGCAATGACTGCTTGCCTCTTAAGTATTTAATATTTTTCATTCCATCATTTCATTAAATTCATTAAAAAAAAAACCCAAGGTTTTTAGGAAGTTGTGGAGTTCTCTACATTCATGGAAAAGTGGCAACCTCCAGAATTTCTGATTCCTACTTAAAAGATTGTAGAAGCTAGAGAGTAAATATCCATATTGGCTAAACTAGTGGTGGACAAAAGGTGGTCCTAGGTATTACTAAGCCATTACTAAGCATAGTGGCTGCTTCTTTTGAAAACAAATAACAGGCAGAAAAGGAGCTTCTATGCATATATGCCTTCATTAAGTGGATAATGTGAAACTTTGCCTCAAATTGTCAGCAGTGTAAAGAAAACAAAAATATGTGACATCTGTTCCAGAGAACCAAGAGATGAATTAAAATAACTAAGGGTACCATTGATTAAACACCGTGGCAGTGCATTATTCTTCCATTTCAATGGGAGCACTGCAGTTCATTCATTTCAGTGTATCAGTGCATAGAGGAGTGCATGTTAACAAAAGAGCCAGAATATAACGGAAGACCTCTTAACATCGTACCTAATTGATGCTATTTCTGGATTGTTTAAACTAAGTGTGACTACCATGGAAACATACAAGTAAAAATGAAAGCCTGACTTTATTAGCTTGGAATCAGACTTATATTTGACTAAGTCTGGATTTAATCTATTATGTTTTTCAAGTCTTATTTTTGAATACAGGTGTCAGATATTTTCAAGGCTGGTTCAACACACTCATAAAGCATACTTTAAACAAAAATCTGTTTGGAATATTGATTCCCCTCATCTTCTTTCTTATTATATGCATGTTAATCTGATTTTTCAATAGGTACTATTAAATTCTCAGAGTTGAAAACTTTGGCTCAAAGCTCAAGATCCAGCAAGGTCAGTATTAACTTACCTGATCTTATAATCACTCAACGGGATAAAGAAGAAGATGACCAGGAGGAAAAGTCAAAGTACAATTTCGATCCAGAAACAATAAATAAGACCACAACAGATGAACAAGAGACTGGGTTAAATGAAGCCCGACATCGCAAGCGGAAAACAATACCAAAGGCTGCTGAAACAATATTCTTAGGGACAAAAGAGACAACAGTGGACAAGTATAGAGGGAAGCGCCAGAAGGACTTTGACACTGCAGAAGAGGAATATAGTGATGATGAGGTCAAGAAAAAAGAGAGGTGTCATAGTTCAGATGACTTGTGGACTCAGAATCAACAGAAGCTTCTAGAGCTGGCTTTGCAACAGTATCCAAAGGGAATGCTGGAACGTTGGGATAAGATTGCCAAGTGTGTTCCAGGAAAAAGCAAGGTGAAGCCATAGATTTGAGGTTGGGTAATGTATTGATTTTTCTTGTAAGTTTAGTTTTAGAAGATTAACTTCTTACGTTTAATGCAATTGACAGTATTTTTAAAGATAATGATAAATAAGGTTTTTGCCAGCATTTGTGACAAACAATAGCCTGCCCTTTTAATATTTTCTACCACCTGTCTCTGAAAGAATAATAGAAGCTAATTCAACTGTGTTGACTTAATGTGTAGAAAGTACATTAAGCCAAATAAATGTTGTAGTCTTATATACAGGATACCATTGAGGCCATGAAATCATAATCCTGGAAAATACTGATTGTATTCCTACTCTGCCATGTAATCCGTTCAAGCAAAGTTTTAAAGAATCGGTTTTTCACAAGAGGCTTCAAATTAATGAATAGCTTCCTTGATTATATTAAAAGGTCTATGTGAAGGGGGAAATCATGTTCTTCAGTTTTCAAGCAGTGCTAGAAAACTACCTGTGGGTGGTGATTAATTTCTTTTCATTTATATTCTTTGCTACTTCCAATGCAGGATTTTCCAATGTTTGCAATCTATATTGTAGATTCCAAGTTACTGAGGAAATCTATGTTCTTCCTTATAAGGCTGCAATAGGCCAGGAATGGGTTGCTGTAATTAGTTTAGCTCTGCCCCCTGTGGTTGGCCACTCCTAGCTTTCGACTCAGTCCTCAGCCAGGACGGATGTATTTGATTGCCTCTCCACCTTTGCTTTGCAAAGGCAACCTCAAACAAGAAAAAAAAACTTTAAATATTGTGGCTCCAATCATCACCTGTTTTGCAAGCTGCGAAACATCTGATTGCTGTTCCAGCAGTCTGGAGCAGCTGGCAAGGCCACGGAGCCATTTTTGGGCTTCTGCAGTGAAGGAGGCCGTGTGGTCAGGTGGCCAGCTTAGATGCTGATCCAATAACACTGGAGCACAGGAAAAGGCCACAGAGCCGGTTTCTGGCCTCCGTGGTAAAGCAAGAGGACTGCGTGGCTGGCAGCTATCTTGAATTTGGTGGGCGATATCAGCCCACTTCTCCAGGCCACTCCCAGGAAAAGGACCAGAGCTGGGCCATCGGCCTCTGGATCCTAAACTGCTTAGGATCCTTAACTGCTGGATCCTAAAAATTACGAAGATGAGGCACTTAGTTCCGGTGGAGAACTGGTCCCTTTCTCTGAAGTAGACCTGGCCCTACAGGCCTCAAGGCCAGGCCTGGTCTGTGTTTTAGGCCCTATTAGGCCCCAATGGGTTTGAGTCCCAGCAGGATGTGTTAAAACATCCTGCTGAAGTAAAAATAGGGCTGAAGAGGAGGAGTGGCTGAAGCAGTGAGGACAAGGAAAGGTAATTACCCTTTTTGATTTCTCTCATGTGCTTCTCCTCCTTCCATAGGCTTGCAAACTCCTAGAGGCCTCCTACATTCAAAATGGCGGGCACCCCGAGTAGGGCCTCCAGAGCAGATACTCATAGCACAGCTTCCTCCGCTCTGATTCCAAAAAGCAAGCAAGGGAAGCAGGTCTTACCATCAAAGAAGGACTCAAAGGTAGAGGAGGAGGATGTATCTAGGTGTCAGAAGGCCCTAGAAAAGCAAATTGCCAAAACCCAAAAGGCCTTAAGGGGAAGAAACATCAGATCTCCATCCAAAGGTGGCTCTTCTGCTTCTCAACATAGTGGGGAAGTTCCTTTGGAACAAGAACCTGGCCCTTCTTCCAGTGTGAGAGCTCAGGCTTGGTCTCCAGGTGCAGCTGAAAGTAGCACAGTGCAACAACTTACTGCAGAGAGCAGGTTTTAAGGGCATCCACAAGTGGGATTTCGTGCTGAACCTTGGCAGGAGCAGTCTGGCACTAGGCTTGGAGGCTACTTTTACCCCTACAGCTATAGCCCTCAGGCCCTCTGAGTCTGCTGAATCAGAGATTCCAGTAAGCATACAAGTTTTGATAGATAGAGCTATCAGGAAGCGAATTGCTGAAGGCATTCAAAGATTTGTGCATCAATCTTCAGAGGCTTCAGAGTTTCTCTGCTTCCATCTAGAGAACAGGTGGCTTATTTCTCAGAAAGGGGTTCCTGATCACAGGAACGGGAATCTCCAGCTCCTTCAGTTTACGCTCCCTCAGTTTATACGCCTTCCTCCCTAGTACAGGAAGCAAATAAATGTGAGTCTGACCTCTTGGAAGATGAAGGTCTGATTCCTTAGATCCCTGCCTTTTCAGGCCTGTTTCACCCAAATCTGTTTAAGTACTTGCTTTTCAAAGCCAGGAATACAGCAAATTTGGGCTCAGATGCAGAAGATGAAGATCCCAGCAGTCTTCTATGGAATCTGATACTCTTTTTGATGAACCTACCATCAGGAAGGAAGTGGTACCATTCCCAAAGCTTTTTCTTAAGGTGGTACATAAGCAGCTAGATATTCCTGCTTCTATCATCTTCAGACCGTAGATTCTTTAATATGGGGCTGGAACTCACCAAGAGCCTCCAGATCCTCATAGGAGATGCCCCTGTATCAGACTTGGCTTCTACTTCATTTGCATCTTCTGATCCGGAAGAATCATCAAGGCCGATGAGAAGAGAATTGAGCAGTCTTTGCAGAGGGACCATCAGGCAGCTGCTTGGGCCGTAAAAGCATCCACAACTGCTTCCCTTTTTAATAGGGCCTCTCTTAGATGGTCGAGACAACTACAAGACAGGCTTCCTGTCTCTGATATCAGAGCACATCAAGATATTAACAAGTTAGTTGCAGCTGCTGAGTTCACAGCAGATGCCACCCTGCATGGAGCCAGGTTTGCTACTAAGACCATTGCTATGTAGTAGCTAGATGCATGTGGTGGCTTTGAAATTGGCAGGTGGATGGCAAGAGGAAATGGAAGGTGGTATCAACTCCTGTCCGAGGAGACCGACTGTTTGGTGAAGCCTTAGATCCATTCCTTGTGGAGTCCAAGGACAAGAGGAAGATGCTTCTGACCCTCTATAAAAGCCCTTCCCCATACTATTGACAACCATCCTTCAGGATGGAGCCGGGACCCAGGTTTCATCGGTCCCCAAGACTCTTTACCAACACCCTGATCCACCTTCAAATTGAGCAGACAAGGGCAGACAACAATATTCAGGCAAGCAGCTCTTTCGAGGAGGAGGAAGTCGCCCATTCCATCACCAATGCTGACTGCATTCAAGTTCCCCTATCGGTGGTCATTTAGCCATGTTTGCAAATAGATGGGAAATTACATCAGACACCTGGGTATTAAATACTGTGAGGTCAGGCCTTTCCTTGGAGTTCTACTCCGCTCCTCCAACGTTTTTCATCTCCTGTCCTATTTCAAGGAACAGTTTGAGAAGGGAACTCATGAAATCAAACATCCAGCATCTACTGGATCTAAGGGCCATCCAAGGGGTTCCCATAGATCAGTGGTTCTCAAAGTGGGTGGTACTGCCCCTGGGTGGCAGTGAAATGCCTTAGGGGGGCATTAATAGGAAAAGGGCCAGAGAGGCGCTAAGAGGCAGCAGGGAGGCACTGGAGAAGGCCCCTCACAGGGCACAATTCAGGGGTGGGATTCTCCTGGTTCATTACTATTCCTGGTAGTTCAGAGAACTGGTAAAATGGGCCTCTGGCTGGCCCTGCTCCTCTCTGCCCACTCCTCTGTTCCCTGCCCAGTCAGTCCTTATTGCACATACGCGACATCACGCTCATGTGCAACAATCACTGATAGTCACAGCGGCGCGTTGGAGAAGCGGAGCAAGTAAAGCTGGAGATCGATAATTTTCGCTGCAAAAAACATCCAAATGCCATGTGGTTTTTTTTTGGTGCGGCTGGAGCCACACCAGCCACACCAAAAAAAACACGCGGTGGCTGGAGGTCTTTTGCAGTGAAAATTATTGACACCCAGCTTTGCACTGCTTCTTCAATGTGCCACCTCCGCCGCGTTCTGGTGCCAGCCATGCAGGCTCATCCCATTGACTGCTACAGCACTCCGTTCAGACTTGCTTGGGCAAATCCCTCCAGGGCAGCGGGCTCAATACAGTGGAGCTGAGAGGCCGGCACCTAGAATGCAGCAGCAGCGGTACATTGGAGAAGCAGGGCAAAACCGGATGTCAGTAATTTTTGCTGCAAAAAACCTCCAGCAACCACATGTTTTTGTGATGTGGCTGCAGTCTAGCCGCACCCAAAAAATGATATGGTGACTGCAGGCATTTGTGACAAGGGCGATGTGGGCTGGCAGGGAGCCCAGCAACAACAATGGCTCAGCCCTGGCTTGCCTTCCCTGGCAGCCAGCCGCGGGAAGAACATAGAGTCATAGCCGTGGGAGGATGAAAGAGGCAGTCGTGGAGGAGGAAATGGAGGGATTAAGGGCTGGGACCTCTGAAAGAGGAAACGGGGGTGATGCAGGATTAGCCTAGGCATTTGACACATTAGGCCACGCCTGCCTGGACAGAAAATAAGTAGATAGGTTAAGGAAGGGATAGAGAGAGAGGGAAAGAGAGAGAGAGAGGGAAAAAAAGAGAGGGAAAGAGAGAAAAGAAAGAGAGGGAAAGAGTGAGAGAGAAGGAACAGACAAAATAAAGAAAAAGGGACAGAAAAGGGAGAGCGAAAGGAAGAAAAGGGATAGACAAACAAAGAAAGAAGGGGATGGAAGGAATGGACAGAAAGAAGGAGAGAAAGAGAAAAGAGAGAGAAAGAGGGAATGAGAGAAAGAAAAAGAAAGAGGGAGGGAGGGAGGAGAAAGTGAATGGGACATGGAGGGAGGGAGAGAGAGAAAGAGGGAAAGAGAAGGAAGAGAGAAGAAAGAAAAGTAAGAGAAAAGGGAAAGAAAAAGGGAGAGAAAGGAAGAAAAAGGATGGACAAAGAAAGAAGGGGATGGAAGGAAGGGACAGAAAGAAAGAAAGAAAGAAAGAAAGAAAGAAAGAAAGAAAGAAAGAAAGAAAGAAAAGAAAGAAAGAAAGAAAGAAAGAAAGAAAGAAAGAGGGAGGGAGGGAGGGAGGGAGGGAGGAAGGTAAAGTGAATGAGATATCTAGTCCAACCACCTGCTCCAGCAGGGTTAGGAGGGTGTGTGTGTGTGTGTGTGCGTGTGCATGACTGTCAAAACTCCCAAAACAGGTCAAGTAGCTCTAGGGAGGTCAGTCATAAATTAGAACACTTACTAAACAACCAGCCATTAAGCGAGGACCATTTATATTTGGTTTGCCAGTCACATGGCCACCTGGCCATGTCCACCCAGTCACATGACCACCAAACCATGCCCACCCAGCAAGCTACACCACCCAGTCACGACCACCAAGCCACATTCTCAAATTAGGCCATGCCCACAGAAATTTGAATACCTTCCCTGAGTGGGGGACACTGAGGATGAGTTTGTAGCACCAAAGGGGCGGTGGACTTAAAAAGTTTGCTATAGACCAACAATAAAGGAGATTTTATTCTAGACTGTTTGTAATTCCCAAGGCCTCAGGGTGGTGGTGGTGGAGGGCAATTCTAGATTTGAAAAGGCTCAATAAATACCTCATTTATCGGTATTTTAAAATGCATTCCCTCCAGACTATTCTAGGCAGGATAACTTCCTCACTTCTATTGTTTTGATGGAAGCTTATTTCCATATTCCCATTTGTCATTTGCATAGGTGTTATCTGCGTTTTTGTTATAAATGGTGTCACTTCCAATATAAGGCTCTCTCACTTGGTTTATCATTTGCCCCCAGAGTTTTTGCAGTGTTGGCTACCTTGGCAGTGCATCTGCATACTGTCCCGTGCGGGTTAATTAGATGATATATTAATCTTATCCACCTCTCTTCAAGGGGCAAGGAAGGACTTGCAGACTACTATTGCAATGCTGCAGGATCTTGGGTTTTCAATAAATGTTAAAAAGAGTCAATTTACTCCCTCCAATTGTTTGCTTCATTTGGGAGCAACTATTGACACTATTTCCTGTCAAGTTTTTCTTTTCCAGGAACGGCAGCACAGCTTACAGGCTTTAGTTTCCCGTATCTGGAGAGAGGGTTCTCCCCTATTAGCCCACCATTCTCAATTATTGGGTAAGATGGTGTCTTGCATAGGCATCGTACCCTGGGCCAGGCTCCATTCCAGAACTCTCCAGTGGTTCCTCTTACCTCATCAAAAGTTAGGCAAGAGCCATTCCTTGACTAAGGTCAAGGTTTCCAAGACAGTGTCTCAGTCCCTTCAATGGTGGCTCTCCCAGGCCATTTCTAGGGGTCTGTCTTTCAAGGAGGATGACAGAATCATCCTCACCACTGACGCCAGCTTATCAGGTTGGGGCACTCACTTTTCTTCGCATATGGCTCAGGGCATATGGTCAACATAGGTCAACAATATTAATTGGCTGGAACTCAGGGCTGTTTGCCTGGCTTTCAGAAAATTCAATCAGTATCTGAGTGGTAGACATGTCCTTGTCATGACTGATAATGTGGCTACGAAAGCCCACATCAACAGGCAGGGAGGAACCAGGTCCCAATCCCTCATGTCAGAAGCTGAGGCTTTAGGTAGATGGGCAGAACAACATCTCCTATCCATCTGGACTGAACATATTTCAGGCAGTGATAATGTGCAGGCAGACTGGCTCAGCAAAGCCATCACTGACCATGCTGAATGTAGACTGCATCCTTCCCTATTTCTACAAATAACTCAGAGATTCGGCCTTCCTGTGGTGGATTTGTTTGCCACCCCAGTAAATACACAGTTGCCAAGATATTTCACTAGGTTTGTTACCCCAGGAGCTGAAGGGACCAACATGGTCCACAGCAGATGGCCCCAGGCATTGTTGTATGTTTTTCCTCCCATGCCTCTGCTGTCAGCTATGGTATGTAATATACTTACAGAAAGGGCGGAGATTATCCTATTGACTCCTTATTGGCCTTGACACCCTTGGTTTGTGGATTTGGTGAACCTATCAGTAGATCATCCTTGGCGGATTCCTAAGGAAGATGAACCTCTCCTTCAGGGGTCCTGAAACATCCAGAGCCCCAGTGGCCACAGCTGACAGCTTGGCGATTGAATGGAGTGTTTTAAAATGCACCTAATGATCCAGCACTGTTATCAGGACCATTCAGGCCTCCAGGAGACCTTCCATAATCTGCATCTATGATGCTACTTGGCAAGCTTTTTCCCTTTGGTGCTCTTAAGTCAAAGATTCAGCCTCTAGAGGCTTCAATAGCACAGATTTTGGAATTCTTACAGGCAGATTTGGATACAGGCCTTTCTCCAAATACTCTTTGTCATCAGGTGGTGGCCCTATCTTCTGTGCTAACTTGCGGAAAGTAGGAATCGTTGGGGCATCATCCTACCATCTGTAAATTCCTCAGAGGTGCTTCTAACCTTTGACCTCCAGTGGTCTACTGGTATCCTATGTGGGGACCTGTTGAAGGGTTTGCAGTTTCTGACAAAGGCTCCATTTGAACCACTCAGGTTGACAAGTTTGCATCTCCTGACAGTTAAGGTAGCATTTTTGGTTCTATAACTTCAGCAAGGAGAGTATCTGAGTTGGTGGCTCTTTCAGTGTCTCCAGTCCTATGCATATTCCACCCTCACTGAGTGATTTTGAGGCTGGACCCAGCCTTCATCCCAAAAGTCAACACCACCTTGTTTCACAGAGCACAAGAATTGGTCCTTCCAGATTTTTGCCCCAACCTGGCCCATGACTTGGAAAAAGCTTGGCACACTCTAGATGTTTGTAGGCCATAAAGATTTTTATCAAGAGGACTTCAGAATTCCCTATTTGTTTCCTTCCAACCTGCCACGTTCGGGGGAGCAAGGTAACTCCCTCTATGGTTAACAGATGGATCAAGTCCTGTATCTCCAGGGCATACACAAGTCATTCCCTCCCAGTGCCTAGGGGTATTACGGCTCATTCTACTCATAGTGCTGCTATAACAGTGGCCTGGGCGATACAGGTTTCAACTGAAGAAGTCTGCAAGCAGCCACTTGGATAGCCCCATCTCCTTTCATTTGGAACTACCATCTGGATGCTTTCGCTTCGGCGGACACTGCACTTGGGAGAAGGATTTTGCAAAGCCATTACAGAACATGGAGACCAGGACCAGACATGAACCCTCCTGTGGATACTCCAGCTTTGGTATGTCCCATTCCTGGCCTATTACAGCCTTACAAGGGGGAATGGGCATTGTCTTACCTGAACGCCTCTTCTTCTTGTAGACTAGATTGGCCAGCCCCACCCTGAGTGGTTTAGTTCGCAGTGTGTGCCAAGGGAGCCCCTGATAACCTTGTCTTGATTATGTGTTTCAGAGGCAGTCCTATCTGTCATGAAGTCTTCGCCGAAAGTTGGGAGTGGCCAGCTACAGGGGTGGAGCTAAGCTAATCAGCTTTGACAGACTCTGTCCAATCAGTTAGGACACTGCGCAACCCATTCCTGGCCTATCTAGCCTACAAGGAGAAGAGGCATTCAAGTAAGGCAATGCCCATTTTTAAACAAAAACTTAGTTCTCCAGGGTATTCTTGACCGAAAATTTGTGAACACATATTGTGGCAGATATCTTGCAATTAGTTAATCAATACATTGCTTCCTATGTTCACTCATTTTTCCCAGACAAGTCAGGAAGGTGAAGCAGTATATTCAATAGGAAAATAACCAAGTAAGGTGGTAAATTATGTTCTGTCTCTTTGTACACACCCCCAACTTGCTGATAATATAATGATTTTAATTATCAAAGCATGACAGATGAGGAAGATAATAAAGGCACTTATTTCCTGAAGTGTAGTTGAACTGTAACTGTTGGTAGCAAAAAGCTGCCTACTGCTTGGTCAGGCTTGTGAATTTTGAAAATATTTTAGTTATATATCCTGGGCAGCAGCAGATATACATTGGAAAAAATTGTACAAAAATTGTACAATATTTCTATATGCAGTGAACAGGGGTTTATAGCCATCAATATGTCAGAATAGGATTTTTGAGGCACTACAGATTACAGTATCTTGACCTGATGCTTGGAAGCTAGGAGGGAGTGAATGGATTGAAGCACATGCTTTCTGAATCCCAGCAAGACACATTCATCATTAGTGCAAAATCCTTATGGATATATAGACAGCTCTGTTGACTTTGATGGCACTATTCTAGAAGCAGGTATGCAATGTAATGTCCTGGTCTCCAGAGCATCGGGAATCTTTGACTGGGTCCCACTTGTCTTAACAATCGCAACCTTGTTAATAAATTAACCTTGTTAATTCAGTTAAGACTTCAGCCATTCATTTTACATAGGAAAGCCCTTGAAGATAACCTGAATCTGCAGCTGCCATGGATTGAACAGGTTTAATAACTGACATGTCTGTTCTTTGAGAGCAGCACTAGTTACTCATTCCAAGCCCAATTTTAAGATGGTGGGAAATGCATATAAAAACCTGTTACCTTTGGAGCTGTCTGATCCATATAGAATCTGCCAGCTCGATCTGAACTAGCTAGGGATGCTACAGGTACTGGCCAATAAGAGCTTGAGTGCACGGAGGCTTGCAAGACAGCCTTCTCATTAGCAGTGTTCTCATATGGAATACTTTGCCTGGCAAAGCCAGGCTCCCACTTTTGGAACATTTAGCAATGGATGCAGTTATTTGCAGGGTCCTTGGAATGGCAAATCTTCAGTAATTGAATAGTTCAATAGTGGAGGAAGATACACTTTGTTTATAACTTTATTATCTTTTAATTTTGGAAACTGCCTAGTGTTCAGTGAATGTAGGTAGTCCTCAAGATATAGCTGTAATGGGGTCTGTCCATTATGGCTTCTTGTTGTGATGGCCATTAAATAGATTGTCTCACTTGATCTTCCCATTCCTGCTCTCTCCAATGCAGTTGTTAAACAAACTTACAGGTCAAGTGGAGCCTGGGGTGCCTCAGGTGGGAAAGACCCTTGAAAGCATAACAGCCCCAGGCCTATCTGCTCTGGTCCTATCAAGGCCTTTTTTACCCTGAGATTCTTGGTTCTTTGCTTCCTGACTCTTGGGTTTCCTTGGGCCTTTCCCCATGCCCCTCAGGTCTCCCCAAGCCCTAGGCCTGATTCCCACTCTACTATGCCAAACACGCTCCTCCTCACTTACCTTTTGATGAGCTCCAAGGTCTTCCAGAGTGCTGGAATAGATTGCTTTATCGCAAAGCCATGTGGCATGATTCCAGAAGTGGCAGCAATATTTACAATACCAGAATGATGCCTGTTGCCATGGGACAAACCGCTGTTTTGCTACGTTAATGTGATTTGTACTTTCAGAAATTTTCCATGGTGCTGTCCAACCTTGATAAGGTAGCAACAAGGAACAATTTATCTCATGGTGCCATTTTGTCCTCATCCACAATTGGACAGGAGCAAAATGCTGACCATTTGCAGGTTGCCACCATGTGGCCTAGAGATGAGCACACCAAGCAGTGGAGGGACAAAGATTGCTTTGTCCCATTATAGAAGGCTTCAGAACTCTTCAAAAAATGAGGAATGCATGGGGCTTGGTAGGGTGGAAATCAAGTCAAAGGCTAAGGGGGAATCATTAGGAGAAGAAATATTTACGGGGACCCAGTGCCGGGGGTGCTGCAACTTCCTTGTAGTCAGCCATAAGGGTGAAAGAATGTGGGAATACCTCAGCAGCCATAACATAGCATGCGTAGTTTTCAGGAGGGGGCAACTTCAAATGGTTCTTAAAGATAAAGGTTCCCCTCACACATATGTGCTAGTCGTTTCTGACTCTCAGGGAGCGATGTTCATCTCCGTAACAAAGCTGAAGAGCCAGCACTGTCCGAAGACATCTCTGGGGTCATGTTGCCAGCATCACTAAATGCTGAATGTGCATGCAATGCTGTAACCTTCCCACCAAAGTTGTCCCTATTTTTCTACTTGCATTTTTAACATGCTTTCAAACTGCTAGGTTGGCAGAAACTGAGACAGGTGCTCACTCCGTTACACAGTACTAGGGATTTGAACCGCCAAACTACCAACCTTTCTGATTGACAAGCTCAGCATCTTAGCCGCTGAGCAACCATGTCCTTTTAATGGCTCTTAGTTAGTTGAGGAGTAGCTGTGCACGATACTGTATAGTTTGCGATAATAATAGATACTAGTTTCTCCCTTAGACTCCAAAAATGTTTTTCCTTTTCTTTCCTGCCTAGTGTAAATTGTCAATAATACTTTTAAAAATGAATATTACACATTAATACTCCATGTTTTCTTCTTTTTTCTACAGGAAGAATGTATGACTAGATACAAACTGTTGGTTGAACTTATACAAAAGAAAAAAATGGCCAAAAGCTGAACATTTTGAAGAATATTATTCATCAAAATGAGATACATTAAACATCATATGCAGTGACTTGTATTTTTGTACCTCAGTATTTCAGTATGTCATGTGCCTTCGTAAAAAAAATATATGTAAAATTTTACACTTTCAATTTGAAATACGTTTTAATAGAATCAATGTATTTTTGTACAGGAGGGTTTTTTGCCACTATGACAACTGGTATTATAAGAAATGTCATTTGGAATACATATTGGAACAGCTGAGGAAATATTTTTTAATATAAAGTCATATTGCAGGATGGGAAACATTGTGTTTTCTAAGTATCTTACATTTCAGTTTTCATTAATAACCACTCATTTCCTAGGAATATTACATTTTGTTTTATTATCATATAACATTGGCATTACATTCATCCTATTCCAATGAAACATGCAGAGGTAGGGAAGTGAAAATTTAGTCAATTCTGAAATAGAACATTCCACAAAAGTTCCATTCCTGGGTCAACAAATTTTGTATATCTCAGAGCATGATGGCGCAGTGGTTGAAATACAGTATTGCAGGCTAATTCTGCTCACATTGCCAGGAGTTCAGTTCCTTCGTTCCTGACCAGCTCAAGATTGATTCAGCTTTACATCCTTGTGAGGTTGGTAATATGAAGATCCAGATTGTTGGGGGCAATATACTGACACTGTATACAGCTTAGAGAGGACTGTAAAACACAGTGAAGTGGTATATGTCTAAGTGCTATTGCTATGGCTGCTTTGGAGATTTATGGAGAACCAACAAATGGAAACTGAATTTCTAATTTCATTCTATTTGCCTTCATTGTGGATCCTATTAATTTTTAGCTTCAGGCTGTTCTGTTCAATATAGCAAATTCTATCTATTGCCTTACATTATAACAATTGGTCCTCCAGTTAATCCTTGACTGCAGCGTCTTCCCCATAACTGACCTTGCTGCCTCAAACCTGTAAAGTCAGTTTCAGGTGGGCAGAGTTGCCCATTTTTCTTTCTACACAGAGCACAGTTGGACAGCATTAATAATTGAGAAATAACTTAAAAAATCACAAGAGTTGGAAACCTCAATTGAAGAACAAGAGAATGATCAGTCCTAGTCAGTAAATTCATCAAAAGTGGATTCCCTCCCCCCCAATGGCAGGTATATTAGCCCAAGATATATTAGATGCCAGACTATGTGTGACATTTCAGGCATTCTTACACTCTATATATAGAAGCAGCCACAACTTAAAATATATATTTTAGTTGTGAATTATGAGTAAAAGAGCACAAATATTTGCATTTATGTAATCCAAGCTCTGTCTGCTGGTGGCTGGTGTTAATGATGAAGGCAAGTCTTCATTCCAAATAATTCTACTATACCAGAAGAATCCTCAAGTTTTCAGCCTTGCGGGGAGGATTGGAAAATACGTAAGGGTTAAAACTATTGCTTTCAGCCTAAAAAAAATCTACATATTTCATACTAATGCCATGATAGGATGAGGATATCAATCTTTTTTTTAAAGTGCTAAAATCTTATGTTTCTCAAAATTTAAGAAATCAATTGTGCCTGTTTTCTTTGTGGTGACCTGGAATGGCAGCACATTTTTCCTTATAACTAAAACACAATTTTTCCTATTGGGTGAAAGGCTATCAAACATTGTAAAATGACCTTTTTCTCAAGAAAGATAACTCTTTCATGTCAAGGCACTTTCTGCTGCAGCAGGAACTGGACTTTCCATTCTGGCTATATATTTTGTTAGAGTAGCCACATTAGAATAGGCCTGTTTAAGTTCCATTTAAACACCATGATTTGAACAGTATGCATTAAAAGCATGCTTGTAATAGGACTTGGCTTAGACAGTGATTAATGCATTCCTCTGATGAAAGTCTGTATCATGTATTGCAATTTACAGCCATAAACAATATTAAAATTTATTAACCAAAGCTTTGTACATATCTTTATATAAATTGGCAATTTTACATCTAGGCAAAACAACATTTATACAAATTATTACAGAATATTAAACAAGTGGTTTAAATAAATTAAACCACACTGATTTACTTTAGTAAATTTATCTACAAAAGTGATTTGTGACTTTAAAACTTGCCATTAATATATAAAAATAAATTATTCTTACCTTTCAATTAGAACTACCAGTTAGAAATTTTACAAATCAAAATATCCACATTTTATGAATTTGTCACAATACAAAACAGTCACAAAAACTTATTTACAGAAATGAGGTAAGAACTGTGCAATGTTTAACCTAACAATATTGCAGAAACAATAGGTTCTTCCAATTAAGTACACAGTGAAGGTCTAAGTATACTTGAGTATTTTCCACTAATAACTCACAGACTCAAATTAGTGGTTATTAACTCTCAAAACTATTCCGTTTTACTGCATAGTCATACAATGAAATTAACTTTTCAGAATGAAATATATCTTTTTTACCCATTAACATTTCATAGCAATGGAAAATCTTTTCTTTCTTTTTTTGGTAATTTATTAGTGGAAAGCAACCCAGGTAACGATTTGCCTGAGCTATTGATAGTGACAAACATTTCTAGTAAAGGCAGATCAGAAAGGAAGGCTGCTGGTGCAAAGCTGAATATGCTTGCGGCTTTTTTATCTCATTTTAGTGCATGCCCAGCTGTCTAAAGCCATCCCTAACCCAACAGAGGGAAGCAACAGGCACTTGGGTTACATTAAATACTACCAGAACAGGAGTTACTTTCTCATCTGGTAAAAGTTCTATGACTTTCAACAGATCCGTTTTTCCAGTGATCTTGAAAAAATCCATCTCAAAATTACAGGTGAAACTCAAAAAATTAAAATATCATGCAAAAGTTCATTTATTTCAGTAATGCAACTTAAAAGGTGAAACTAATATATGAGATAGACTCATTACATGCAAAGCAAGCTAGTTCAAGCCGTGATGTGTCATAATTGAGATGATTATGGCTTAAAGCTCATGAAAACCTCAAATCCACAATCTCAGAAAATTAGAATATTACATGCAATCAATAAAACAAGGATTGTACATGGAACAATATCGGACCTCTGAAAAGTATAAGCATGCTTATGTACTCAGTATTTAGTTTGGGCCCCTTTTGCAGCAATTACTGCCTCAATGCAGCATGGCATGGAAGCTATCAGCCTGTGGCACTGCTGAGGTGTTATGGAAGACCAGGATGTTTCTTGGCAATGCCCTATAGATTCTCTATGGGTTCAGGTCAGGTGAGTTTGCTGGCCAATCAAGCACAATAATCCCATGGTCATTGAACCAGGTTTTGGTGCTTTTGGCAGCGTGGACAGGTGCCAAGTCCTGCTGGAAAATGAAGTCAGCATCTCCCTAAAGCTCGTCTGCAGAAGGAAGCATGAAATGCTCCGAAATCTCCTGGTAGATGGCTGCGTTGACCCTAGTCTTTATGAAGCACAGTGGACCAACACTAGCAGAGGACACGGCTCCCCAAATCAACACAGACTGTAGAAACATCACACTGGACTTCAAGCATCTTGCAGTGTGTCCCTCTCCATTCTTCCTCCAGACTCTAGGTCCTTGGTTGGTTTTCAAATGAGATGCAAAAGTTGCTCTCATTAGAAAAGAGGACTTTGGACCACTGAGCAAGAGACCAGTTCTGTTTTTCTTTAGCCCAGGTAAGACACTTCTGATGTTGTTTGTTGTTCAGGAGTGGCTTGACAAGAGAAATACGACATTTGAAGCCCATGTCCAGGATCCGTCTGTGTGTGATGTCTCTTGATGTACTGACTCCAGCCTCAGTCCACTCCTTGTGGCCACTTTTGAATGGCCTTTTCCTGACAATCCTCTCCAGGCTGCGGTCATCCCTGCTGCTTAGGCACCTTTTTCTTCCACACTTTTCCCTTCCACATAACTATTTATTAATATGCTTTGATACAGCACTTTGGGAACATCCAACTTCTTTTGAGGCTTTCCCTCCTTATGGAAGGTGTCAGTGATGGTTTTCTGCACAACTGTCAGGTCAGCAGTCTTTCCCATGATTGTGATTCCTACTGAACCTGACTTAGAGACCATTTAAAGGCTCAGGAACCCTTTGCAGGTGTTCTGGCTTAATTAGCTGATTAAAGTGAGACACTTTGAGCCTAGAATATTGAACCTTTTCACAGTCTAATTTTCTGAGATTGTGGATTTGGGGTTTTCATGAGCTGTAAGCCATAATCATCTCAATTATGACACATCATGGCTTGAACTATCTTGCTTTGCATGTAATGAGTATCTCACATATTAGGTTCACCTTTTAAATTGCATTACTAAAATAAATGAACTTTTGCACGATATTCTAATTTTTTTATTTTCACCTGTAAATATTACTTGTCTTTTCTTAAATGTTTCATTCTAGCAAAACATTTTAAAAACTAGTAAGAAAAAATAAATGACTTAAAACCTGTTTTTTTTTTCTGAAGAAAAAGATGGTGCTTCTAAAACACTGATGACAAATCACCATGACATTGGCAAAATTTTCATATTTTCTTTGCTTTCTTCAAAGAAGTGATGGAACGAAATATCTGATTTTTAGCACTGCAGTTTGTGAAGTCAGCAACTGAATTCCGATCAGTTGCCTGAACTGACAGTCCTCTAATCTGAAATCCAAACTTCCAGGCAATTTAATGGAAACTATTCAGTTTCAGTGCAACACAAAGCAACAAGGTCAAATTTTACAATAAACAACTTCAGGTAGATTCACTTTTCCAGTGTGCAGTTAGCTCATTGATGTGTCTCATCATACCTGCAGAGAGAGAGTGCAACTCACAGCCAGATGAAGTGCTATCAGCAGGATTTGCAATTTTACATATACTTCCAAGTGTTAATTTTTTTCCGGTGCAAGGGATCCACTTTTATCACTAAGCCTCTGGAGAAAAAAATATATATGTATATATACTGTTTTACAATGCTAAAATTGCTAGTGCTTTTGTTAATAAACAATTTATACAGCTAGCCACAATATATCTGCACAGCAAAAAAATTTTAACGGATTGAGCTTCCTGCCCATATACCCATATCTGGCAATACTTTCTAAGGCTCAGAAGCAGGACTACAACTGATATTTTGAACTGAGAGTGCTTGGCCTCCAAAGCTGCCAAAGTAAAATCTCCATCTGCTAATTGTTCTCTTTTCTGACTGCTTAGCCTCTTTTGCAAGTCCAAAGGGCACAGAAAGCAGCATGTGGTCTTTGCTTTTTGTTCCCTGCTGTTGAGTGAGGGGGAATTTTATCTGCATTGAGTACACTCACTCCTGGGGAAGGAGTGGAGAGGTCATCCCATATCAAAGCTAGAAGCCTCTTATCCTGCTCCTCGATTCAGCCAGTTTCTGCTTTTGCATACTAGCGGTATATAAAATAGGAAATAATATTAAAAAGGAAGCTCAGGACATATCCTATTCTGAACAGCCAAGAGAAAGTTCTACATTCATTCGGCCTGTTATTGAAATAAAAAAGCAGCAAATGTCAATGATTAGGTTTAGCTGCGAGAATAAGAAATTAAAAACAATTTAACAAAAACATTTAAAACTTTTGGTAAACCACGAGTACAAACCTTAATTCTAACACTTCCTTAAATTAAGTTTGATTAAAATACCACTCCAGTAAATACTGTTGGCTGGTTAGGGAATTTAAAAATAATTACTGGACAGATCTTATTTCAGAACAATGATTAGTAGCTAAAGAAAAAAAAAAGAACTGAGAAACAAGACTACCTTCAAGCTACTCTCTTCAATCAAAGTTCTTGGCCATTCATGCATATATGTGATGCATCTTTATTTAATGCTCATAATACTTTTGTTTTACGAGATATTCCAGAGGTGGGTCCTTTCACTGAAACCATATCTGGTATCATTAAACTTCTGTATGCAAATCACACTGCATGCAATGATAAGTTTATACAATGGAACATTGTGCTAGAATTAATGTGGTTTTAAGACTGTACACTAGAAGAAAAAATAGTTCCCACGTCCCTTGCCAGTGGTTAATACCAGAGAAGAAAATGAGCTTTAAAAAAAAAAAAAATGTTTGTCCATTTTAGATTTCTGACCAGATTCTAACTGCTTGGGTAAAGGCCCTGTCACACTGGCTGACGGATGCAAAACGTTTGGAAAAAGGACACAGCGGACGAGAAAAATGTTCCATCCGTTGTTATCCGCTCTCAAAAGGGGCAAAAATTTGCATAACCAGAGCGGATAACACAGAAAGGAACGGACGGGGGGAGGACGCAGGGCGGATGGAAAGCGGATGCGGAACGGAAGCCTAGCGGATGGAAGTGGATGAGAGCGTATAGGTCCCCTCTGAGAACGTTTTTTCTGTTTTTATGCTTTGTTTGCGAGCTGCATCCGCTTTCATCCTTTCTCTGTCCGTGCTACTAACACTGTGTGTCCGTTCCGCTTCCTCCCTGTGTCCGTTTACCGCTGGAGCGGATTTGAGTTGTGCGGATGCACAGCGGATGCCTAGCAGATATAGCGGATGCGTAACGGATGACAATGGATGCAGAGCGGACATCTCCTGTATGCCTAGCGGATGCAGAACGGACGCGTTTGATACATTTTCCGCTCAAAAGTTTTGAGCAGCTCAAAACTTTTTGAGCGGATGAAATGTCAATAGACGGATGCTGGACGGATAGAGAGGATGAAAAACGGAGGCAGTGAGTACAGAACGGATGCATCGCGTTAACGAACGGATGGCAAGTGTTTCTCTCCGTTTTACATCCTCTTTCCATCCGTGGAGCTGTGTGACGGGCTTAAGGTTTAGAAACTTGCTGCAACTATTGGTATGAAGCCAGCATAGATCACCAACAATGTGACTATAATGTGACTCCTTCTACTTTGTAAAGATGGAGGACCTACAATATCCTAGAAGTCAAAAATACTGAACTGAAATTGAGAAAGTTTTATGCTAATTTTCATTGTAGTGAAGTTCACTTTGTCAGCTTAACCAAGAGAGAGATTAGAGTTACTTGGTTCATTCAGTGACCAGATACCAAAATAACTGATAGCATAAACCAGTTGCTTTAAGTTGCACTTCTGCTATAAACAGGAACACTTTTTTTTCTTTTTAAGTCTTTTTTATTATAAACCCAAACTCTATATACTTACAGAGACTTTTGGAGCTGCATTATCCCCGTGAATTGCAAGGAATGGGTTAGTAGCAGCTGTGTGAAGTGGAGATGCCTGAGAGACTGCCAGCAAGTTATTAATGGGAATCTGTGTAGCTCCTGAAAGCTGCAGTTGCTGTACTTCAGGTTGATGCTGTTGTACTAGTTGATACAGAAGAGCTTGATGCTGTTCCTTTAACACAATAGAGGAGGCACATTACAGTTATTATCTTATAGATTACTATATTTTTCCAAGTAGTTAAATATGGACGAAAGCTAAACTTTCAAATGGTTCTCACTCAGTTAGGATTTATAGCTCTTTCATTGTATTCTGAAGAATCATTTTTTAATAGTTTGGAGCACAAAAAAAGTGACTATTATTTCATTGTTCAAGGGAAGAAAGCTAAAAATATTACTCTGAAAGCACCTCATTGCAGAAGGATTCCATGCCTGATCAGACACGGTAGAGAATATTCAGATTCAAATTCATGACCAACTAAAAAGTTCACTTGGCCTAAATCATAATCTCTTAAAAGTTATTATAAGAACAATATCTCATTCTAAGCAGACAACTTTGAGAGAACAAATGTAACAGCCACAAAAAGGGAATGAAAACAAGCAGCAAACCTCTCAACTATAAAACAAAAAGAGAAAAAGTTGAAAGGGCAAGGCAAGAAAAATTGTCAGCTGTCTACTGACATAATCAATGCAAACTTTCAAATTACAACTGATGAATATGGTGTGTCAAAAATCAAAATACTGGTGAGATAAGGTTCAAGCAAACTTCTGTTTTTGGAGAACCATTCTGACAAGAACTTATTGAAGAATTACAGATATAATAGCATCTCAAAGAGGAGTGTCCCATAAATGCTTTTTCCAATAGGGAGAGTTCAGTTCATTCTTCAGAACTGAAGAAGCTTCTTGGGTGAGAAGTGAAATATTTTCAGAGAGACAGAAAAAAAGAAAGTCCAGTTGGCCTTTTGGAAAAGCAGCTTTAGGATAACCACAACTGAATGATTGAGAATTTCCACAGACACTCTCAAAGATGTGGGTATGTCTGTTCTCTTTAGAGAAATTCTGAAAAATGCAAATATTTTTTTCTTTGCACAAACGCCCCTTTTTGGATTCAAGGTTTAGAAAATGAGTGGTGTGTTAACATTTGCTGAAATGTATTTCCCAACTTTAGTTTCTCAACTGGCTAGCATACCCAGTAATTCAGGATGATGAAATTTGTTCTTCAGAAACATGTACTGCGTAACAGATCCTCCTGATTTAGACCAAAAAATGAATAACTGGGCAAGATTCAGTAAACTTGATGAATTCAAAATGTAATATGACATATTTTCTTGATCATGAAGTCCTTTCTATAGGAAAATTTTAGTTAGTTTTCTATCACATTTGCATGGGAAAGGATCAGACAGTATCCCCAGCAAACAGTTACACATATATACAACATAATCCTTTCCAGCCAACAAAATTAAAAAATTAAATTGGTCAAAATGGCAGCTGCTGTATTTTAAGGCAAGAGCTGCACTGCTTTTAGTGGTATTTCACTTTGTTTTTTGAAGACAACAGTGTTAATTGGGAATTCATCCTTTCCTCTTCAATTAGAAGCACTATAAAACAGGCTCTACAGGATACACCCATGGATAGAAAAATTTTCAAATTTTTATCTTTTTAGAAAAAACGGTAATGGATCTCTGAAGGTATTTACTGGAAATGCTAAGAATCTAAATAATTTTCAAATGTATTTCAGTGAGGTTACTAAGATCTAGATTAAGGATGAATCAGAGGAATAATCACCAAGTTGAAAAATATTGGCATGAGCTCTGATGGAGAATGAATCAACATGATGTCATCTTATCAGTGACAGTGGACCAAAAATGTGGCCAAATTATCTCAGCAGATGCAAGGTTCTCTGACTAGTGCTGGACACGAAATCATATCAACTTGAATTCAGATGTGAGATTTACCTTGAAAGAACATATCTGAGGTGTTCCAGGAAATACAGGTACAATAATTGGAATTATGAAAAAAACTTGGTAAGAAATTACCAAGAGTGGGAAAGAATGGAGCCAAAGAATTTGGAGAGATATGTCCTTCAGAAACAGAATAGGCACGGGGTGATCAGGTACAAGTTAAGTGATCTTTCTCAATAAGAGAAAATTTTGGTTTTGACTATCCCAATGGGTAGGAGTAGTTCTACAAAAGTAGGTTTTTAGAGGGACCTGTCCTAAATATATGTTTCTGAGATCATGTGCTTGAACAAAAATTGGTAAAGACTGGACAGTATAAATTAAATTCAGCAACAGCAGGAACAGTAGAAGGATAATTCAAGAAGGCAGGAAACAAAAGCTTTTTCCTATTGCCCTGATTGAAATATGAAACCACTGAAAAAGTTCTGAATTTTTAATGAGATATGTTGATGGTGGTGCAATAGAGACCTGTGTGATCCTCCAGATTGTGAAATGTTCAATTAACCTTTGAAAAAAGGAGATGATCACCAGGCAATTTGGGAGACGAGACTATTTAGTAAATGCATGGAACAGATAATAGAAGTCTATTTCATCAAGGAAAAAAAGTCCAATTCATAAGGCTGAAAGTTGGATGTCTGTGAGAGAAAAAAATGTCATGATGAAAATTTCTAAGGATTTTTTTTTAAATGCTAAAAAGAGTTAAAAAATTAAAAATAAGGAATGAAATTATTTTCAGTAAAGCAGAAGAACACAAATGTTAAAGTTGCAATGACAGAAAACATACTGAAAGAATCAAAGGGAACTATGTCTTGGAGCCTGCAATCAAACAAATCTGAAAGTCCTAGACAAGTCTGAATGGACTCTGTGCAGGCAAATAACCCAGATGCGTAGATCAGAAATCACAATGATATATAAATTTATTTATTTATATCCTGCATTTGTTTTTACAAATATCCCAAAGCAGTGAACATATCCAACATATCTTCTTTCTCCTATTTTTCCTACAGTAACAACCACCCTATAGTTATTTTGGGGCTGAGAGAGGATGACTGGCCAAAAGTTATCCTGTTGGCCTTCACGGCTAAGGCAGGACTTGAACTCGTGGTCTCCCCCTTAATAGCCTGGTGCCCTGACCACTAGAGCAAACTGGCTCTCGAGTCAATAGTGTGTACATTTTCCTATTGCTTTTTTATTTTTTGATGTAGTAGGTGAAGACATGCCAAACCTTTTAAGGTGGTGATAGGGCCTACATTTTTTAATCCCATTCTTTTTTTTTTTTTTGAAACTGCAGATCCCTAGTTTATCCATGAACATTCTGATATTACAGCCTATCAGTGACAGGCTGAAATATATAAGCATCAACACTCATTCCCGAAAATTGAAAATATAATGATAAAATAGAAACGCTTACTGATGTGAATTGTTGAGTATTTAGTAAGTGATGAAATTGCTGTTGCTGTTGATGTAGCAGCAGTTGTCTCTGCTGGTCAGGAAGAAATCCAAGTCCAGAAGTTCTGCGAAATAGCAAGGTGCATTTTACTGAGCAAACATGCTTGGATCACTTCTATACCATATTTTCTGAAAAATTAAACTATTTAAAACTAAAATATATACAGATTTGTGTGCATAGGCTGATCATGTATTTCTAAGCATATACTGAATTTTTATCTTAAAAGTTTATTTATACAACATTTACTGATGAAACATTAGAAAATAAGTACAACTGAACTAGCAAAGTAAATATCACTGATATATTAACAAAATAATTTAATCATACAAACATTGAAAATCTCTTCCACATTTTCAGTGGCATGCTGAGCTATGCTTAGAAGCAAAGACGAGAGCCATTTATCACTTTAAAAAATATAGGGAGTTTTAAAATTCCTATGGTGCAGGAAAACTACCTGTACCACAACTGTTCCTCAATTTATGACCATATTAGAGTCAAGAATTTCAGTCATAAATCTTTGTGGTTGTATGTTGAGGCATTGCTGACCAGACTTGATTTTATGACCTTTTCATGATAGTTGCAAAGATAATAACCACAGCTGTTAAACAAACTGTGTGGTCATTAAGTGAATCCAGCATGTCGAATGGGCTTTCAAATTTCTGCTGGAAAATTGCAAGATATGTTGCAAATTATGGTCATGAGATTGCATGGTGTACATGGTGTACAAAGTTGTAAATATGAGCCAGTTGCAAGGCTCAAGATGTAATCATGTATTGGGGGGGGGTGCCTGTAATCAGGAACTTTTGAGGATGGATTGTAAGTAGCTTTTAAAAATCCATCATAACTTCAATCAATCAGAAAGCAACCTGTCGTATATGCAGTCATACATATCTGCATATTAAAAAACAGCACATATTTGACAAAATAAAATATACATTAATACATACCAGGGTCAATATAGAATGTTTTCAAATTAAGCATTAAAATCTGTTACTGTCTGTCATTTCTAAGTTTCAGACATTCTTAATTTCAACAGACAATTCTGTCATCCTTTGCAAACATTTTAACTATTTCATTCTAGAATTCCTCATTCAGAATTTCAAATTCCATGTTTCCTTTCGCTCAATCACTAACTATGGACTTTTCACCACTTTTTCTGGAAAATTAATTTTGTTCAGGTCTCATTATAATATAAATATAATGAAATTATATTTTCATATAATTTAACTACTTCTATATAAACACTGTATCACTAAATACATTTGATATTTAGCTTTTCCAATGAAGAACATAAACAAACTGATATGTTACAAGCCACCTGGCAACCTAATTTTAAGAGCAAATGGGAGTAATTGAAGGAAACACTATATGAAAAGCAACTGATGAAATTAAACATTGATAATGCTGCCTGTTGCGCCTAAGTTATTTATGTGATTGCAAAATATGGGGACTCATACATTTTATATACAAAGCATTGCTAGCCAAACAATGAATGCTGTATGGAAAACCTACATTTTTTACATCAATCTTAAAATTTGAGTCCCTATTTCCCTTTCCAAAGTAGCTTTGAAGATTGTTGATCAGTGAAGCAGCTTTGAGTGGTATGAAATCTTGAACAATAGAAACAAAGCCCAATTTGGTATAAATATCATAGGATAGCTGTGATTAATTTTATTTTATTTTTATATGGCTGCTTTACTTGTAAAAGTGACTCTATGTTATATTCTGAAATGAAACAGCTTATGGAAATAGAACAACTGTTTCCTGGAACCTTGGGCTTCCTACTTATCTTCTAAGTATTTGCTGATTCTTATTAATTCAGTTAGCCAAACTGAATTTGCTGTCAGCATTGCTGGGTTATTGTCTTACCTAGAAAACAAGTTCCTTCTATTACCTTAAAAAGATTAACTATTTTTTAAAATAAACTAAATAAAACATTTATAGTTTTGAGGCAATAACCTCTATCAGGCATACCAATTTTAAACTTCAGTAGAGGATACTGGAATCTTAAATTGAAGCCATCTGAATAACTACAGGTGTGTTTGACATCTGAAAAGTTATCTTTTGAAGGTATCAAAAGATTTGATTAAAGAGTCATCAATATGCAGATCAATAACCATTTTTATTTATTAATTTAAGACAACTATGGAATTTCTGAGCAAAAATTTGGAAACAATTAGGTGAGGCTGAAATAAACTGAAACTTAATTCTGATATTTAAACTGGCCAAGGATAGTAGCAAAGAATAACAGATTGATCTAGACAGAGAACCTCAACTGCTTTTGGATGCCATTGCACTTTCTGAAAGTCTAATGTTACAATTTGAGATGCTCCTTAAAAGACTATTTTGGTGATGATAATGTAGATGATGCCAACAGCAAGAGTTGCCTTTAAACAACTTATGATAAAAGA
Organism: Laticauda colubrina; assembly: GCA_015471245.1. Classification (NCBI taxonomy): domain Eukaryota; kingdom Metazoa; phylum Chordata; class Lepidosauria; order Squamata; family Elapidae; genus Laticauda; species Laticauda colubrina. The sequence goes on along the minus strand of BLBF01000094.1, from coordinate 2,054,602 downwards.
CTACGTCTCTTACTTGTCACTGGCAGTTTCGAATCACCAATTAACACAACTCTATCATTGGCATGCAAGTAGGAAGAAAGCTAGGCCAAGCATTTAGAATGTCATTTCAGTATTGTAAGAATCCAGTTTAGTCTTCCCTCTAAAATTTTAAACCATTTGGATCTTGGATGCCTGATGAAGTGGAATCTTCATGGAAACTTACATTTGAGAACCTAGGACCTACTTGAGACAGGAATTTTTTGAAGATGCTTATCATTCTGTGGAGCATCCTCTATGATTTTAATATAGACTGATTTATTATGTCTCTGTGCTGCTTAATTTGCACAAAATGAATGCATGCTGGGATTGAGACCAAATTACTAAATTGTTTCAGGAAACAATCTGACTTTTCTCTTTTCCACACACATATTACTAATTTTGAATTCCCATGAACATTTTAAGGTCAAGTGCAGGCTATGAGATGGGAAGGAAGAGTAGAGAATACAGTTCAGAATGTATTTATTTATTGCTTATTGATTGAGCCTATATGACACCAAATCCAAACATACTTTGGTAAATTACTTGTATAATGCAGGATGAATATAAGTAATATACTTTCATCATTAGAATATTACATCCAAATATACTTCTTCATATATCTATTTGGCAAAAGGATTTACCTGTTACTGAGTGTGGTTGGCAGAGGATGCACTGCATTTGGTGGCACAGCTGTGTGAGCTAGAGGAGAAGGATTCTGTGATATTGTAGCAGAAGTCTGAATTACTCCGTTTAAAGCCCCAACGATTCCATTGATTGCCAGCTGGTTACCTGGCAGAGTTCCAATTATTCCACCCACTGTGGGAATGTTGGACGTTACAGTTTGCATTCCACTGGCAAGTGCCCCCACTGTCACACCATTGACCTGTTGAACTCCTCCAACTCCTGGGCCTTGCTGAGCTGGACTTTGCCCAGCAGGTGGTGGAGTGGAAAGAGCAGAGGAACTGCTTGTGCTTTGTCCACTGGAGTGTATTTCCTAATAAAAATACAAAGACTCAGCTGTATCAAACTTCACAAAATGGCAAAATTGGAAATTAGTATTAACCAATAAGATATATAAAAGCTACTAAAAAACAGTACCTGATTTAATACAGGAAGGGAGTTCTCAGGTAGAAAACTGCTTCCCAGGTTAGGGCTTTTGCTGCTGTTCAGAGAATCAGAGCTAACAGCTAGAGTGACAATTGAAAACAATTTTAATAAAGTTTTATGCTTTTTGATGCAGAAATTATGCAAGGATATTTAATAAAATCTAAACTTTGAAACTAATAAATCAAGCTATGTCCACAAATTTTATTGCTGATAATGAATTCAATCACAGCTGGAAGACAAAGTTAAAAAGAAAGCTGATATTGAACTGCAGTTTTTATAATATTTAGGGGGGAAATCCTATTACTGGTCAGTGATTTTTGACATCATAAAGGTGCATAAATTGATACTTTAAATCAATTTCATTTTTGGTCATCCTCGAAAGTTTAAACATTTAATATGTATGTGCCTTTCTCTTTGAAAAAGTTCTCAGGCTTTATTCATTTTGGAAGACATAGAAAAGAGGAATAATAAAATTATTTCCTCCACAGAGATAACATTCATCATTTATTTAGGTAAAATAGCTTATAAGCCTTTTAGAAATTGTTGTAAAACTCAATTTAAAAGGAAGACTTACTTTTCTCTACTTACCAGTCTGTGCTGAAAATGTAGGCATTTGATAAGAAGGACTTGGGTTGGTTGTTATTGTTGGGAAAGGAACTGAAAGCTGGGCGTTTAAGAGCTGGAGGCGTTCCTTTTTAGCAGTTAGATTTTTAATCTGTTCTTCTAAGTGGCGATTTTCAACTTGAAGCTGGTGTAAAGATTTTAGCATACCTAAAACTGAACAAAAACATTTCAAAACTCTGAAAGCTGCAGCTAAAAATGGCTTGTGCATCATTCTGTATATGCAAGTAATTGGTACATTATTGTAATTACTTATTTGCTAATAAATTACTGGAGAGTATTTCTTTGCAATGTAAATTATGTCTATATAAAATATTAAAGAAGTAGGAAATATTTCAAATGTCCCTTGAAATTAGCCATGATGAGAATTAAATTAATGTATTATTTCTAGATAAGATGGACAGACCATATCTGTGCACCTGATATATAGCCTAAGTTTCCTCCCTTGCTGGAAATACAGTACCAATGCCACTATGGAAAGAGCAGTATCTTTATTGTTACATCAAAAATATTGTGAAATTCTTAAAACGTCATATTTTTAAAAAATTCTTCTGGGAATATTTAACAGTTCAAAGCTTCAGTCTTGAGTCTTTGAAGCACAGGCAATCATTTGTCCTACCAAAGTTTGTGAATACATTGTACATATGTTTTGCACTTTATTCAATTTGAAATGGAGAATTAAAAAAAACAGGCTGGGAGAAAATATTCCTTCTATTAACAAATAGTAACAATAGTTTCAGAAAAGAAAATACACTGAATTATGAAGTTTAATGAATCATTATAACCACAAGAAAATTTTGTGTTTTTTAATTGCCAATGTAAAAAAAAACAACCCACAGAATTTCTGTAATCAATGGGAACTTTTTATTGCATCTAAATCAACAGAATCCAGCTGTTTCCAATGTCCATTTAAAGAGCACCCAGCAGGGATCATTGAGGCTCCTGCAGCCCTTTCCCTCTTCCTGCAAATAAAGCACATCCTCAATCACTTCTCAAATTTGAATTTTGGATAAATTTTGGAACTTTTTTCAACTAGCACATAAAGATAGTTTAGCCAGTATAGCATCATAAAAGCTGCTTTTAAAATTCTAAATTGTGTTTGTTTAATGTGACCTTTAGGCCTAGTACAGACGCAAGTATAGCAGTGCAGACACATCTGGTCATTTCCCAAGGATTTAGCTTTTTATCCCTCCTCTTCAAGAATATACAAAGGAACTCTCAGTGTGCCCAAATGAGATGCAATAAGACTTAGCTAAACCTGTCCTCCAGCTATCATGTTTAAAGGATTATCCCTGCATGAATTTCCTCACAATTAGCATTTTTGTCAGGATACCATTCATAAAAACACACACAAAGTGTACACACACACACACGCATACATACCTCTAGATGGCATGATCGATACTCATGATCAGTAATCAAGAAAATATACTAAAGGAACTTTTTGTAAAATAGTAAAATAATTTTAAAATGATTCAAATATTTAATGCAATTATATGCATATGTAATCAGAATAACACAAGTCATATCACCAGATTCAGACAAGCTTTAATTACATCTTTTCAAAATAAATTTATGATCTCATCTTTCATTATCAATTTCTTTCTTATCACCATCCTCCCACTTCAGAATAATTCTGCATAATAAAGTAAACGATTAACATTTTAGGCTGGTCTTCACATACCAGGAATAAAACAGATGATTAGAGTCTTATTTTAACATATGGGTACATGATGATCATATTTCAAACATAAAATTTACAAACATCAATAATACTTTTCTGATGGAGATTAGATTACATAGAAAGGCCATCAATGTATATTGTTAACAGCAATCAAAAATTAATCAGGACAGGATGAAAAACTTACTGTCACTGGGGGTTCCTTGTTCCAGCAAGAACTGTTGTCCCTCACTCCACTGCCTCTCCAGAAGTTGTTCTATAGTAGATGGTGTTGGAGGCAAATGTTCTACACTGCTATTTCCAGACTGATCATAACGAATCTGTAAGTTACTTACAGGAGACCTGTAGAAAGGTTATGAATTACACTAAAAGAACAAAGGGAGAGGAGATATATACAACATACACATATCAGTTTTCTTGGCTATTCTTAACTCCTTTAATCAATACTCCTTAAGATACCTATAGGTCTCAACACCAAATAGTTTAATGATGTTCCCGCATGTCAATTCTTTTAGAAGAGTTTTGCACTAAAATCAAAACTTCAATTATTTAGGTGAACTAATTTAATGTTACATAGATAATTGAAATTGTACTAATTTACAGGATATTTTTAACATATAAGCATAATGAGAAATATGCACATATATAATGAAATTAACTATAATGCACTTAGAAAACATCAGACCTAATACACTTAGAAAACATCAGACCAAATCAGTACATTGATAAAATACTACAGCCATATGGCACAAAGAAAGAGCAAAATTGTCTCTTTCAATTAAATATCTACAGAAGATATAACAAAAGACAATTATCATGCCTCAGACATCTTCACTTAAATGCATATTTTTGGTAAGATTCCATCTGACATCACTATATAACTGAATTCAGAAATTAATAACAGAAAAAATCCTTTTGGAGTATAACAGGAGTCATAATGACGTGCAGGAAAGTATTAAATATTTATATAGCCAGTACACTAATTTAGGAAACCTTGACCAACAATTTACAGAGAGCTTAACAATTTGGAAAGTTTGAAAATGCACACAAACCAAGATTACTAGTTATTTGATGACAATGACTTTAAACTAAAATGTCAAATGTGAAGCATTTTATATCTGTGTTTAGAAATATTATATCAGCATAATGTATCAAAATAATTAAATCACAGAACTTATACATAAATATTTTGAAATTAAATAAATTTAGCAACCCTTTTCTGTCGGTGAATTGTAACTGTTCCCTTGCTTCACTGTAAAAATATATAACATTATTTTCCCACGTTCCCAGTCGTCATTGAAAATGCACATATTCACATACACGCACATGCACACACAGCACTCTAGTTTTTTTTTACACAATAGAAGGTATATACCAAGCAATCGGTGGTGAGGATAGAGATGGAATGATGAATAAATGATATTCATATATGATACAAATGTACTTAAATCATGATTTAATGTTGTAGTATATGTACTAGAATTATCTGTTACTAAAAAGAACCATTCTTTTCTTAGTTTTTAGGATTAAAATTTCAAATAGATCATAACCCCTCACCAGTTGTTTTTTGTTTTATTTTGGCATGCACTCAAATTACAGTGTTAAGCAATCATTCTTCTCTTTAATATCAGAATTCATCCAACAGTAAATTGCTCTTCCACATGGTTAATCAACCACATCATCCATATCTAGAATGAGATAATATACTGTACTGAATTATACAATTATTGAATTAAGATAAAATATTTATGGATTTTATTAGCCAATGGCTAGCAAATTACTGATATATTTTCAAAATATTCATACTTTCAAAAGGTATTGTATTCTTCAAGTAGTACTGCTACACAATGCATTGCTGAATCCTAGTATAAACTTTATGGAAATACTTGGAGATTATATAGCTACAGATGTATAAGAGAATGCAGTAAAACTAAAATCTCTTGGATACTTGGCTATGTGTATGTAAAAGGAAAAAGTGACAGAGAACAAATCACCCATACTTATGTATTTCTTGAATGATTCTTCTGAAAAACAGTCTTAGCCTTTGCTGGATTTTTGGTACTAGATTCACTGAAGGTCACTAGCTAGATATAATTCTGACAGCTTTTATATTAAAAGTAGGTGAATATGATTAAAATAAAGAGGATTCTGCTATGTTTAATATGTACCTTTCTGACACATGTACTTCTGTCTTCGATTACTTCTGCCTCATTTGAGGAATAAAAATCTTTACATACATTCTATAGTACTATGTCTCTTCTAAATTCTTCCTCTATATATCGATAAACATGTTTATTAAGTAGTATGCTTATATTAATACTAGCAGTATATATAAATTTGGCAGTTCTATGCTATTTCAATCTATGTATATTTATTTTATTTTATAATTGACAAAATCCAAAGGACAACAAAATATTTTTTCTCTGTATTATGTCTTGATTCTGATTCCTTAATTCTCTTATCTACTTAACAGCTTTAAAACAGTGGGAAAAATCCTTCTCAAAAGCTAAAATAAAAAGTTAACTGTCTTAAACATTGTTCACAGGGCTTACATTAAAATTAAGATTTTTAACAAATTTGAGAAGGAGCATGAAGAACAAAGAAATATTAATCCTCAATTTAATTTAATTTAATTTTAAACAAGTTACTAGGAATTGGTAATAATGTATAAAAGCCATTCAAACTAAACCATTTTAACCTAGAGATCTACTTTCTTATATAACTTTGTATTTCAGTAAGCAGAGGTAAATTTCAACAACACTTAATTAGCAGTCAATCACACTCAACTTCAAAAGATTTTAAAGGATTTGTTCCTAAAACGACCATTGGCCTAATTTGCAGAGTGGATATATTTTTCAGTCAATTTTTGAGATCCCCAGGTTCTTGAAAATCTGACCACAGATCACTAACACACTCTTTATCCATGACATAGCAATTTATAAGCTAAAGTGGCACTACCATTCTTTTTTAAATTTATTACCCATGCTTCTATTTGCAGACTATAATAGAAATGTGTACTACCAATTATACATTAAAATGAAAGTTTTAAAATGATACCCAATAATTATTAAAAACCTTCCACACTCAAACTATGCAGTAACATGGTTTTATGCTAGTGACCTATTAACAACTGATTTGAATCCTGGTTGTTTTAAATTTTAAAAAATATTTATTTCATTACTTATACAAGATTCTTCCCTTTTTTTAGTGTAGTTACACTCTAAACAGATAAAAATACTTGCATTTAATATTCTTATAGCATCCATGTGATAATTGCTTTTCTGTAAAATTAACTATATAAATGAGACAATATAATGTAAAAAATGTACCTAATTCTTCAATAATTTCTATTCATGAGAAAAAGACATAGCTTTATTATGTTATTTAAAGTAATCTAAAAAAAAAAATCTTACTCCAACTGAACATATCTACATAATTTTATTCAACTTAAAAGGACACCTTATACAAGTTTCTGTAGTTTAAAAATATTTTTTTTCCTTTAAATGATTGTAAATTTTGCTTACCGTGGTGAAATACTTCCTTTGGGTGAACCTCCCCTTCCAACCAGGCTCCGGCTATTGTCTCCAATATCTTGATCTACACAGCAAATATTTTACAGCCAAAAGTGACTTTTTCTGAATTAAGATTTTTAAAATGTTGCAGACTGAGATCATTTCAAAATGTTCTTCACTATTAGCAATTATTCCAATAGCAATATCAGAGGGACCTTCTATTTTAAAGCTTCTAACTGCAATGCATAAAGTATTCTCCGTACAAATTTCTGTGGGTGAAGCAGGCCATGGATTAGCCTTAGTCTTTTCTTTGCTTTCAGTTTTACAGCACACAAGCATGGTTTGTATTTCTAGTACCCTCCCCTCAGCCACTTTTAATTTCTGCAGTGAAAGTAATGAATCACAGCTGCAGACAGCTAATCTGTATGCTTATCACAGCAAATCCTCAGGCTTTGTATTTTTTAACACTTTGCATCCCAGGAAAATTCACAAACCATACTCCATAGTCACTTCTACCAGGAACTTTTTATCACAAAATTTTAGCAACAAATGCTAGGAAACTTTCTCTTCTATTAAAGCAAGAGTAAATATTTAGTAATCTCCAATTTTATGTAAAAAGAAAAACCAAGAGATTAAAAGATTAAGAAAAAAACATTTTGTCAAATATACTGAAATGTCTTGCATGGCATGACTCAAAAGGGTTATTTTTCCCTATGGCCTCTCAATAAAATAACCCTATCTGCCCCTTTCAAGGCAACCCTCCCCCTATTCTGCAGCAAATGACCCTTGGCCTTTTAGAGGGCAAGACATGACTGATCCATTCTTGGTAAACTGCTAAACTCATTCCCTTCCCCCAGATAGGCATGACTATTAGGACATGTCAACAAATCCTTAAAGATAGAATGAAACAAAGCAAATCCAGGAGCTCATTAATTTTTTAAAAAACTAGTACTATGAAAAAGACCAACTAGTATTCCATTCAGTTACTGGTGAATTTATGTATCAGGATCTCAGCTATATACCAGCTGGGTGATCATGTAATTCCGTAAGTTATGCAAATAAAGATTTGAACGATTCACAACAAAAACCCAAATGCTACTTTCATTGCATAGAACTAAAGCAACTGAACACATCAATCACAAAAAGTCACAAGAGACATTGTTGCATTCCTGCCTGCTCATTGCTCTGCTTAAACATTTACATTTCACATACACTTTGGTGTTTAAAACATTATTTGTGTGTAAAATGCAGCTTGCAGTTAAGCATGCAAATAAATAAAAAGAAACATTTTTAAAGAAATACATATACTATTAAAAGAAAATTAACTTGCCTAATTGAATGTTCTCAGCTTGTGTAGTATGTGATGCCATTGTTGAGTTAGAATTTAATCTATTGCCATAGACATGTGAGGGAGCAAGGCCAAAGGAAGATCCAGCTAATGCCTGCCAAAACACAGAATTATTGAAATTTTATTGAAATCTGAAATATGCAAATGAAAATCTTAAAAGATATCTCTAACATATTAAATTAAAATTTGATCTAGTCAATCCAATAAAGTTATCAAGTATCCTGTTAACAGAAGTTTAAAAGCACAGTAAAATGCATTTGCAGGTTTTTCTTTATAGTGAAATTAAGATGAACAATTTCAAAATATTGCTGACAATATTAAAATTGCCCACATTTTTAAATCACACTGGGAATATAAGGATTTTGTCTGTTGATGTCCCTGTGCTTACACTAATTGTTTAATCTTTTAAAACCATTTACAAAATAAGGGCAGGTAGACAACAGATGTCTCACAAATGCTCTTGGCTCCTTACATCACAAAAATGCTACGGGGTCAAAAGATCCCATTTCAGTTGTAACCGAGTCATATTTTCTTAGTTGTTCCCTGTCCTCAGGACAACCTGCTTATTGTTTAGTAACTTCCTATTTTTTATACATAAGAAAGCTTATTTTTCCCATACAAGAAAAACAGCTCTGCTTCCAAGTATGTTTTCTATATAATAAAGGTCGCACCAAAACCACAGCTCTGCCCTGAACCTCATAATAGGGAATAGATTTTTGCAGATAGCCAGCTTGACTTACTGGAAACTCTGTATCCATCCATCCATCTATCCATTTATCCATCCTGCTAACAATTCTCAATTTTTTATGGGATTTCACTCAAGCAGGAAAAGATGAACCCTCAACAACTTAAACTGAGTTCTGCCAATTCTAAGCCTGATGAAATCTTTGCTTAATCCAGTGTATTAAAAACATCTTCTCACCTTGACTACATTACTTTCAATTAATTTACAGCATTTGAAAACTTAATTCAGAAGTGTAATGGCCAGATGTAATACTATTATTTTTCAGAATAGAATTGCTAAAAAAGATATCACCTTATTGCTTTGAAACCATTAAAATGATTGAAATTATAAACACTTTTCAATTTGAAAAAAAACTTACATATACTGTGCAAACAAGTTACTACCAAATGCAGTCCAAAACAATGAAGAACGCTTAGCAGAAACTAATTCCCATTAAACAAAGGAGGCAGTATTTAAATAATATGCTAAGGACTGCACTTTATAGCTTCGTGGATTTAGGGGCAAAAAAGACAATCATAATTTCATTTTTGTGATCAACAAAACTTTAAATGCTTCAAAGTAGTTGTCAAAGTTGCAAAAGTGCAACAAACAGAAACACATTCCTGTACTTCTAGAAGTATCATACTCTGCCATGAGAATCTGCCCATACTCCATACTTAAATATAGAAGAAGGAATGGCAGAATCTGGAAGCAGAGTGAAAAGAGGGATCAGCCTAGAACTCTTAATTAGCCACAAAAGAACTACAGGTGTGTGAAAAAATCCTACATGCTTTATGGTTTACGGTTTATGACATTTTTTGGATAGGTCATTGAATTTATAATATTTTATGCTAACTGCTATGCAAATATTGTTATATTTAAATAAATACTGGTGGTTTTTAAGTGAAAAGCATACGCTTTTTGCAATTTGGTGCTGTTTGGATGGGGATTGTGTTGCAGTTACTAAGGCCGATGCTAGTGTTTTGTTAATATTTTTATTGTTTGTGGCCCTGAAAAGGACCATTTAGGTAACCAAACTTGGTTATTAAAATGAAATTGTCCAGCCCTTATTACTTATCATCAGGCGGCATAGCTTCAGCACAGACTGTACAGTATGCCAAGTAGACCAACAAATAATGGGCCAAGGTCATCTTCAGTGACAAGAGCAATTTCTCCTTGACTGGGAATCAGTGCAATAAGCACGTCAGAAGATTCCAGCTGAAGAATTTAAGCCGTACTATCTGAATCTATCTGTGAAGCATCCATTGCATGTGATGGGGCTGTATCAGTGCTTCTGGTATTGGTTGGATACAAATTGTGCAGAGAATCATGAATTCCAAGCAGTATGTTGAAATCCTGGAAAAGATCATGCTTCCTTCAGCTGAACAACTTGTAGGGAAGGACTTTTACTTCCAGGATGACAATGCTCTTTGTCACTGAGCCAAGTCCGTCCAGCAGTGGATGAAGAAGCATGGTGTTCGACTCCTGGATTGGCCAGCTAAGAGCCTGGATTTGAACCCAATTGAGAACTTGGTTATGAAATAAGTAAGAAGCAGCTGAAAACCAAGCAGGAGCTGATTGAATCCATTATTGCAGGCTGGCACCACACTGTAACCAAAGATCACGGCTTATACAGTCTATGCCGAAGTGATGCCACCTGGTGATAAGCAATAAGGGTTATTAGTAACCATGTTTGGTTACCTAACGGTCCTTTTCAGAGCCACAAACAATAAAAATGTTAACAAAACACTAGCATCGGCCTTAGTAATTGCAATATGTATGCCACTGGGTATGCATCTGTTAATCTGTTTTCATAGTCATTTGTAAGCATGTAAGAAAATTCACAATCCCCATCCAAACAGCACCAAATTGCAAAAAGCTTATGCTTTTCACTTAAAAACCACCAGTATTTATTAAAATATAATATTTGCATAGCAGTTAAGTATAAAATATCATATAATCAATGGTCTATCCAAAAAATGTCATAAACCGTAAACCATAAAGCGTGCAGGACTTTTTCACACAGCTGTAAGTACAACTCTCCTTGAATGCCATTGACCCTGATCTAACTCTAGCCAGGTACTGACTATTAGTTGAGCCAATTCCTGTTCATAAGCTTTTAGCAATAAATCAGCTTAACTAAACCTTCACTTCTGGACCTGGTCTGTTACTCCTGAAACCAACTTTTAAAGTGATAATTGATAAATCCTGCTTATAAACCACTAGGAATTACTTCTTATATATTTCCCTATTAGGAAGCGAGAATAAAGCACTGACTGGTTTATCCTCAACCAAGACAATTTTTTTAACAGTTGTACCAAGAAACATTTTTACAGAGACAATAAGAAATAAAAAACAGTCCTTTATCTCTTTCTAGTTTCCCCCTTTATCAAAAAAAGGCAAGTCGGAGATCTAGCAAATCAAAATCAATGATGGGAGGATTTGTGAAATTTCATTTGAAAAGACTGATGTTTTAATTGTTATTTTGGGGGATGCCACGAAGCAGATCCATAGAATAAGGCTCCCTGCTAATAAAGTATTTTTCCCATTGCATAGTATCTATTCATTCATAAACCTCATGATTAATGAATAATTAACCAGTAATTCAATTCTCACAAGATACACAACAGCACAAAAAATTAACACCTAAAGGAAAAGTGAGATCATATAAATTAGAGATGCTTTTAGTATCTCCACAGAACATCCCATGTCTCAACTTTTTAAAAGCTGAAGCACGTTTACAAACATATAATTTCAACAGGAATAATGTGAATTTGAGCACCTGAAACCTGTAAATGTCCTATGAAACTTTCTATAACCCTGCATATATCAAATGGTTGTACAGAACAAAAACATGTTCCAATCACATCTTCTGTAACCATTATTCTGGTAAGTATATATTCTGGATACTATAGTTACTTGTTTTTACATTCGGGTAGGGATCTTCAAACTTGACAGCTTTAAGACTTTTGGACTTCAACTCCCAGAATTCCTCCTCCAGTCATGTTAGCTCAGGAATTATCGGAGTTGAAATCCACAAGTCTTAAACTTGCCAAGTTTGAAGACCTTGCATTAGAGCCATCAGTGAATAAGCACTACATGAACAAAATCAGCAGAGGTGGGGAGGGGTTTTTTTATATATATATTACCAGAGATCATGAAAAATTTTGAATTCATTTGTACATTCCTCCATGTAAACCAATCATTTTTCAGGTGACAGTTCAAGGCATGAAAGGGAGGATTTTATAGAATTATTAATTAATTTATTGTCCTTTTAGTTACTCTAGAAGATAAAAGTTTAAAACTTTTTTAAAAGCTAAACAGAACACAGGTATTTTAACAGAATAATTGTGCTATTTAAATAAACCTGTGGAAAATGCCAACTTTCCTTTCTTACCAATTGTTTCCCCAAACATAAAAAGAACATTAAACCAAGGCAGTCGCGTTCTCTGATCAAGATAGAATATCACTGGCTTCTTCTATCATTACCTTTACATTATAATAGTATCTTTGCACTGGGATACTTTTTTTTAAATTATGAAACTAGTACAGTACCATAAACAAAAAACTTTTTATTTTTAAAAAGTTAAAAGGGGGCATTTAGCTCTCACAGTATAAATTGTTATACTATGTATCTAAGATACACAGTATAACAATTTTACATATTGAGATAAATATTCAATTTTGGTATTATGTAAAAGTAAAAAAGAACCATTTACAATGTATTTCAACTTTATTCAAAAGCATGTATTAACAATATAGAATAAGTTGAATAATATGATAAAGGTCAAATCAAGACAAAGCTTTTAACACTTTTAGAAGTATGACACATCTTATTTCGTTTGGATCAATCTAATGAAAATCATTAAGAACTAAAATATACTACTAAAATTATAACATTGAAATTAAAACAAACTGGTTGTATGTGTTACTTGTGTATCTATTTGTATATATGTTTGTATATGTGACTTTGTCTATTTTCTATGTATATATCGATAGATTCTCATAATCCCTTTGATTATAAACAATGTACCACTGGAACACAGTTACAAATCACATAAATATTATTTTAATGCTTATATTGAAATACTGAATATTTTTCCTTCATTACCTACATTTAAAAATAAAATAGAAAAACATGGACATTTTGATGCACTGAAAATATATAAATTAATTTACTAAATACATTGCAGCATAATGTATCTGATCTGCTGTTACTGAAGCACAAAGATTTTACACAAGTTCACTAAACAATTTACCAAACTGGGTGTGCTGGGAGTCTGAGACTTCTAGTCTTTCCTTAGGCATGAAGTCAGCTGGGGCCAGACTTTAGGCCAGTCATTCTATGTTAGCCCTAGGAAGAAGGTAATGACAAACTACTTCCGAAAATCTTGGTAATACAATTGTGTGGATTAGTTTAGGCAGACACTAGGATCAGAAATGTCTTGAAGTTTTTTTTTTGGGGGGGGGATTCTGCTGAGCTATCCATTGCATTTCAAAATTTACTTTTAAACAGATCCACTGATAGAAAAATTGCCCTGCTGTATATTACTAAATCTTACACAAATTCTCAGTCATCTCAACTTTTAAGATACTAAATATTTTCTGATATACATCTCATTTACGTTTAAGACACTATCCAGTAAGGTTTTAATACTCAGCATGTGATGAGAGATGAAACCAAGTGTGAACAATTTTGAGATCCCATGAGAGGACTGACTGTTAAAGCTGTCAGTTTCAATTGCATCATTCCACATTATTCAATGCCCCAAACTTCTCTCTAATTGTTAGGGGCTTAACATATTCAAACCCATTGTTTAGGCTAATGCTAAAATGCCCACAGTTGAATTTCCATAAAGAAGAAGGAGGGATTTAATTGTATAAGAAATGACTGGGCCACCAATTCCAGTTGCTTCATAATCAGTTTATATCTAATCAATATTCTTCTTGAGAATTAGTTTTTGTTGTTGCTATTAAAGAAGAGAGAAATATACTTAAAATGAAATAAAGAACAATTTATCTGTTTGCTTCAACTTGGAAATAAGTGCTCACTATAAATGTTCTTTCTTAAAAAGTACATGTATTTTTTTAGATTCATCAATACTTTCTATTTGTTTGAATTAATTCAAAATTAATTTTGCTCATTTTTCCAATGTACATTTATCAACAAAATTCTGACATGCACTCAATATTTAACTTATGAAAAACAGGAACTGTATATGTATATATGTATAAACAGCAGGACAATATAAATATGAAAAAAGAATATTTCTCAATTACTACAATTTATATTCAACATAATACCAGCAGAAATATATACAGAAAAATATACAGTTGCTGTATAAAATGCTGGCAGCACATCATTAGTAGTTTGTGTCTGCTATCTACTGCACAAGTACCTAGGTTTAGTTAAGGACATAGCACAAGCCTAGTTTAATGGAGAATTGAACAAATTTGCAAAAAAAAAGTGTGCGAGAATCAAAGCATTATGTTTCACTTGAATTAATCATATTTTTTCTATCAGCAGAAACTTTGCAGTAGCAAAGAGACTCAATAGGATACCATCCAAATCTTCTGATCAACAAAATACAAATATGGAATATAAAGATGACCAAGGTAAACTAAGAAACATAATATAATGCAAGTCATGAAGGAGCTCTTGCAACACTGCTCATTATAGAACTCTCAAAGAAATTTTGGCTCACTGGAGTCAACTTTTGATGTAGCCATATAAACTGGATTCACTCACCTGGATACTGAGGTACAAAATCAGAATGTATTGCACAATTTTATATTCAGAAACAGTTGTCTCTCCAGCAGAAGTAAAAGAATGATAAAAGGAGTCCAGCAGCATTAACCTTTTTCAGCACTTAGAGCAGACAAATCACCATTCCAAAAGATGCACAGAATAATGTAAAATATCCTAGAGATTCTATAGCAATCTTTTACAAAATTTCTCCCTTAATCAGAAACATAAGGATATTTTTTCTCAGTTTTTTTTAAACTACTCTTAGCATATTTGAGGGTTTACATTAGAGTAAGTTATTTGTCCAAAAAAACAATTCCTAATAGTAATCTGTGTGGGTGTGAGGATGGGGAGGATTAAGTGACTATTCATCTGTCATTTATAAAATTAACCCCAGGTGTCAGGGTGGAGCATCAATTTTTTTCTTCTTCTCCAGAGATTTTCTCCTCTTTTCTTTCCCCATGGATTTAATTAAATACCTATGCCACTCTATCAGATATAGGACCACCTCCAACTTCCTGACCCTGGAATGCCACATTTCAAAGTCTATTACCAAGGGAAGCTCTGCTGGTCATAAATCTACACCATAGAATTTTCTGAGGACACATTACAGGCTGCCAAGACAGATGTGTTTTTCCACCTTTAGAGGGCCCATAGCAACCACCCAAATCAGAAGATCTAGAGGAAGGACATAATTTCAAATTGTATTGTCCATTTTTATTACTAATTTTCAAGGACAGTAGAGGCAATTGAAATAAAGATGCAACTAAAATAAACTGACACGCCATTACATTTTATTTCAGTGTTCTTGAAGACCCTTAACTGTTTGAACTTTAAAAGGACAACACCATTTTTTTAAAAAAATCATAAAAATAAAAATAAAAATAAATATCGGTTAAACGTATTTTTGTCAGGTGTTTGTTTTATGAGATAGATATTTTTAATGCACATAGCCAAATATAAGAAGTATAAACTATCTGATACTATAAAATCCCTGTCAAATTTAATGCATTCATGTTGATTTAAAAATAAAAATATTAACACCTAACAGTTAAAAGCCAAGACAGTAAACAGCATGTATAAACAAATGAATATCTATCACTGTCCTCTATAGAAGGATAAAACATAAAATGTAAGGACAAATAGTTTAATTTTTAATTATATGGAGGAACTCTAAATCTCAACACGGTTATTGCTTTATTACCCGGTCTTGAACATGTCATAATTTTACCAGGCAACTTTTAAAATAGAACCTTTTAAAATTGTTTTAATTGTTTTAGTAATTGCCTATTACTTAAAAGATTAAACAGACTTTTATCCTATAAAATATTTTGTACTAGCTTGCTTAAAGTGTTCTTACATTTATTACCTTACCATCCTTTCAGAGAATAGTCACATACATGCATATCGTGTTATGAACTCTATGCGTGTACCTACACATGGATTTATGAACATATATATAAATTCACCACCAGTAATTGTCTTAGGAAGCTAAATTGAAGTGGTGCTTCTCTCAGTTCATCAGAGAGGTCAATGTGCTTCAGTTGCCTGGAGACTGATGGTTGCTACAGCAGCATCAGATAAGCCCGACTCAATAAGCTTCAGCTTGAAGGCAGAAACCATTTACTGCCGGACTGAAGCCCTGATGCAGCTGTCTCAGCATGCAGTGGTGTGCAAAAGATTACACAGCTCTTTAGCAACCTTACTGAATTATATTTATAAGGAGTCATATGTTACTGAAATCAGATTACTGAGCAGTAAATGTTTTAACTGAACCAAGGATCATTATCAGAAGTTGCTATCATTCTTTTATTTTTATAGTGGAATCTCAAGTTTGTTTGAAATGTCCCTTTTGGTTATTAATTCCACTCTTTACCCCAGAATCTATAGTCAAAATGATGATCTCAAAAAGATGATTTTGCTTAATTTTATCTAGTAACAGATATTCAAGTTAGATATTATGAAATGTGATCATAGAAATATTTTACTATTTGTTGGGTAAGCTTTCACAGAAATATAAATGTAAGCTAGCAAAAGCATTTTAGTTGATATCAGTATATATGTGATCATTTAGGAATCCTTGTGATAACAGAAAGAGGAAAAATTGATTAGATATCACTATTTTAATACTATCTGCCAGCAGGGGTCACTCTGGGACGTTACAAATGCAATACTTTTCAAAAACAGAAAATCAGGACAAAGTTCAGATCATAACAATTCTCCCACAATTCTCTATGCTCTCATTATAGTTGAATTATGAAAAACAGAATTGTTGTCCAAATATTGTAAATGTCCACTGCAGTTAATCTGTGAATATTGTTCTCCAAAGAAAAGCTTTCCCATTGCACAATTTTAATTATCTACTGAGAAGCAGATCTCCATGAATTCAATGCCTTTACAGCTAGGCAAAAAGTTAAGACATTCTAGCCTTTCTGATAAATTTGGATTTACTAGTTTATTGCTGTATTTCCAGGATAATAAAGCTCGTGATAACTACGAATTACAATTTCTTCTCTGGTAATGTTAATAATGTAATTGCTGGAATGTATACTTTATTCGGGACTATGCCTGGATCTGAAATTATAGATGAGATATGGTCATTTCCCAACCTACTTTTAAATAAATGGTCTTACATAATTCACATTGAAGCTCATTTTTTAATTTAAAAAAATCTGGATTTATTCTGATGGAAAAAGGGCCTCTGCTAAAAAACAATCAGTATTAATTGGCGGAGCATGGTGGTGCAATGGTTACAATGCAGTATTTTAGGCTAATTTACCTCACTGTTAGGAATTCAATCCTCATCGGCTCAAGGTTGACTCAGCCTTTCATCCTTCCGTAGTTGGTAAAATGAGATTGTTGGGGGCAATATACTGACTCTGTAAACTGCTTAGAGATGGCTGTAAAGCACTGTGAAGCAGTATGTAAGTCTACATGCTATTGCTATTTAAAAAAAAACAACAGGAAGGCAAGAATTCACATAATTTGAATTCCAAAGAAAAAGACTCAAGAAAGAGATAAAAAGAAATTGCTACATAAATAGGTTAAAAAAAAAAGAAAAACGGGATAACACTGATTCCTAATTATAGAAATAAAAAAAACCGATATGCCTCAGATGGATGATAGTTTCACATAATATAAACAGACTTGAACAGATTTTACAGGTATTTACTTAAAAATAAATTAATTAAAAATATTAGATAATTATGACTCTACACTCACATCTTTCAGCAGCAACCTTCTTCCCATTTGCTGGTTCTTATATAGCCAAATATCCCAGCAGAGTACAAAAGTATTACCATACTCAAGAAATACTGAGGTTTCCAGAAATATCAAAAAAGGCTTTTAGAAAATATCCCAAAATAGTCCAGTGAGGTATAACAATGTTCAGTAACCATAGAGTGTTGATTTATTATTGGGGAAAGGAAAATGAAATAAGCATGTCTTGGAAAAGAACATGTCTGGAGTCAAACAACTGCAAATTGCTTCTATAAACAAATTATACAGATTATAATTAAATAATTTAATGCAAGCAAGTTGTTTCTTTTAACTTTTCCTTTTCACCTTAGGAAGAATCAGGAACTCCAAGAACTAAAAGAATGTGTGGAAAACATAGCTTATAAATAACACAATATAGTTTAGACAACAAACATTGGCTTTCTCTTTTTCAAAAAAGGAAAGCCATCTAATATGCAAGAAATGAAATATATTTTAAGAATTAAAAAGTGGCACTGAAGATAAAAGAGAAGGCAAAACCACTCATACACAGTATGAGCTTATATAAAATGGGATGTAACACTCATTTTAGGAATAAATGTGTGGAAAGGAGCTAGAAGTGGAAAATAAACTAAATATTTTAAGATATTAATTGTAAAACAAAACTATCGCAGTAAGCCTGCTAATATGTTAACATTAATTACTTACAGTAAAATCCTGTTTTGCTTTTCTATGGAGTTTATTTTCAAGTAAATGTACAACAGATTACATCATTAGCATTACACAAACAACTTATCAAAAATCTAACATCACTTTTTCAGAAGCATTAAGGAACAAATAACGAGCAATTATTATTCAACATGTGCCACCTATTCTCTTTCTTTGGAATAATAAGGTTAAAAATACTAATGCCTTTCTAAAAATGTATTTATCCAATGTTAGCACATAAGTAATAAAAATACAAGCTATTGATATATGACATCATCTAACTAAATTCCAACAGATATTCAAAACAATTACAGTCTGTGTACAATTAAATGTATGTGTGTATATAGAGAATATTAGAGAGAATTCAAAAGTAGAAACATACAATTGAAAGCACGATTATATAATCATATATCCAGGTAGTCCTCGAGTTATGACTACAATTGAGCCCAAATGTCCAAGCAAGACATTTGCTAAATGAATTTTGCCCCATTTTGCCCCACCTTTCTTGCCACAGTTAAGTGAATCACTGCACATGTTAAATGAATCTGGGTTCCCCATTGACTTCACTAAGAAAGTTGCAAAGAGGATCATACGACCCCAGAATACTGCAACCATTATAAATGGTTAGTTGCCAAGTGTCTGAATTTTGATCACATGACAATTGGTATAAGTGTGAAAAATAGTCATGTCACTTTTTCACTGCTGTTGTAACTTGGAACGGTCACTAAATGAACTGTTGTAAGTTGAAGATTATCTATATAATTGAATTATAAATTAAATTAGTTAAAATATTTTCTCATTTACTCTCATTTCTGTTTCTTAAGAAAGAAAACTATATGCCTGAAGAAATTATATTTTTACTTAAAAATAAATTATTGCAGTTTTGTTTTAATGATGACACTATTTACTACTGGCATTAAATGAAAGCTTCAGTAAATACTTCAATGTATCTCACCTGTAAAGCTGGAATTTATGAAGGATTCTTAAAGGATTAACAGACTTTAATCCTATGCAGACTTACCAGAGACTCTACTGCAATCAATGGGACTTATTTTTGAACCATTAAGTATAGCATTTCACTTGAATGTTGAAGTTCAAAAGTTTCTTTTAGTTCTAATAATCTAATAGGATATTTAATCTTTAAAACAAAGAATTTTGCCTTTTGGGAATTCCAGTATAAAAATGACTGTTGATGATGACAGAAGATCAGAAGCTTTTTCACCTAATTCAGTGGATAAAAGGTTAATGTAGTAAGGAATTTTCCTAAAATGAAACTAAGATGCAATTTTGCTTTATTAGGTCTATGCTCTATAGGTGAATAATTAAATAAATATGTATTGTAATTAAACATGAGTTGTCTTCATTATTTTTGGAAAGAGACCATGAATAATTTCTGTAAGTAAAAATGTTCATGTAGCAAAAATTTAAACTAGCAAAAATTTAAATAAAGAAATAAATAATTTGCTACTACCTCATGTATTTATATGTCTTTATATGTATGTGTGTGCGTGTGTGTGTGTATAGTTTACCTTTATACTGCTATGGTTATGATTAATACACTACTTTTTATATTTCATTACAGCATTTCTGCTAAGACTGTAACATGTTATTCAGCAAGTGATTACATTAAAAAAATCATAGCAACTTCACTGGATTTCAAATCTGCTTACAAATTTAAAGATACATTCATCAAATTATTATGCACATTAGATATGCCAAAGTAAGACTCTAAGTAATTAATAGTAATTACTAACTACAATTCAGTGAAGTTTTTCAAGTATATTCATTAGCTGGGTTTACAAATATAAACACTGTTTAACCAAAGTATACAGACTCATAATTGACTGGACTAACATACCATGTTAAGTCACAATAAAGCAAACAAAATTAGCTTAATATAGTGAATGGATCCTGTCAGAAGATAAAGCTAGCAGAAGAATGAATATCAAAACAGAAAAAATCAATTTTTGAAAAATATCTAATTTTATAGTGTTCAAATTCTGAACATTAAATCCTTTTGTGAAATGAATCAGAAGTGAAACAATTAGAAGTTAGCCTAGTCTTCTTCATAACACACTAAAAGAAATGAAATATATATGTATGGTTCATTCTTTCTTTAGATACATTTGTCTGAAAAAGCATATACAAAATACCAGTATGTTCCATTTACCATACCAATATTGATCATCAAATACTTCTAATAACCTACTTGAGTTGCAGCAACAGCTGTAGCTACAGAAGATGTAGAAGACAAAGTTCCCACTTGCTGCACATGACTAGAAGATGGTTGAGGTAAATGTGAACTGGAAACAGGAGTGCTAGATCCTGAGCCAGAGACTACATTTGGAAAAGATACTGCTACTTCATTACTGCTATAAATGCCTGTTAAAAGAAAGAACAAATATGAACTATTACAGAAACTGCAGCTAAAAAAACATCATGCCCCTAAGCAATTTATGTAAAAACAGTAAAACAGTTATAACAAGCTTTATGGGGAAAAAAGATTGGTGACTATTCTAAAGCAAAACTTTGCCCTTCTGTAAACTGTTCAAGAAAATATTCAGAAAAAATATAATATATTGATGATGGGATTTCTTTGGAATTAAATGAATCTGAAGTGATGGAGCAAAAAGTTTTAAATGCAACAATAGAAACTGAAATAAAAAGGGAACGCAAAACATAACTACAAACTTAGTATATTCTTGATCCTGAAGTGCACAGTTTTATTGATTCAAACTAATCATGTCAGTAGGCTGTGAAAGAGATTGTATATGGAAACCAATTTTCTATATCAGGCAACTATGCAAAATGCAAATGATGCAAGGAAACTAACCAAAAGCTCATTGTTCAAATAAAGCATAATTATAAGAAATTTAAGACTGCATGCCTGATCATCAGGTTATAAACAATTTTACATTGTTATACTCCTCCTTTCTTACAAACTGTTTTTCTGAACATTTACAGTTTACAAACATACAATTATTTTATTATGATTAAATCAGAAAACATATATTTACTATTTCATTTCTGTTAATGTATTCAGTCAATAATTCTAAAGAAGTCAAAATGTGCAATAATTACATCTATTTACTTTCTTTGGGTGACTGTCCAAATTCTGATGGCTGTCTCCCATATTTAATTGTTCATCAACGTCCACATCTACCAATTATAATAGCAGTGATCCATAAACAATATTATTAAATAATACTGAAATATTTTCTGTATTAGCCCCAAAGCTGCAAACAAATTATCTATCTTACAGGAACAGACATAGATAATGCTACATATAGCTTCAATATACAAAGCTTAGAAGGAGTTCTCAAATTAATAGTATACACTTGGAATACTCTTTTGCTGCAAAAAAAAGTTACTATAGTTGTTGCAAAGTATTTCACAATAATCAATTTGTATAAGAAAACATGAAAAAAATGTGGGATGTGGAAGACGCATCAAACCTTCCAACAAAATGTCTGATGCAATATATTAATAAACTTCTGTGTATTTTTTTCACAGACATTTGCGAATAAAGGTGTGAAGATATGAATAGAACTAGCAGAGCCAAAATTTACATTGGCCTCTTTATTGGCCTCTTTATTGGCCACATCAAGGAAAGCTCAGTTGACCTAGGCAAGTATCTATTGGGAGAGGAAGTATAACTACAGTTACATAGGGTTAATTCGGTTGACTATCTTGTGGGAACCTCTCTGTCAGATCAGTTGAACCATATTTCTTACCTAGTTCTTAAGCTCAAGAGAAAGAGCAATCAAAATAGTCTCCCCATATCAGGACTCATTACAAAGGTTTGTAACAATGGATACATATCCCAAACAGTGATTAGGTGCAAAGCCAAGCTTTCTTTACTATTATTTATTCATCCACAGAAGTTCACTATGATTTTGAGCCAGTCACTCTCAGTTAAATCAATTCAAAAGTTGTTGTTAAAAAAAACAGCTGCAACCTTTAGAAAAAAGATATTAGATAAAT
The DNA here is from genome assembly GCA_015471245.1 of Laticauda colubrina. Taxonomy (NCBI): domain Eukaryota; kingdom Metazoa; phylum Chordata; class Lepidosauria; order Squamata; family Elapidae; genus Laticauda; species Laticauda colubrina. Next base: position 2,031,937 of record BLBF01000094.1, on the reverse strand, counting down.
ATTCCCAGTCAATTTTCTTACTTTCACTTACATGAGCTAGTTTCTGAAAATGTCTGAAAAAAATAGTCATCAACCTCGCAGAATAGTAATCTGGATTACTATCCAAGAATGTATTAAAATTGGAAATGCACCCCTAGTCATAAATGAGGTTTTGATGCAATTTTGGATGTAGCAGCAACTACAGTCTTCAGGAACATGACTTTAACCAAATTAACCACTTCTTAAGTCAACTATCCAACAATCAATGGTTTCTTTTCAATGAATTGTAGTGGAATTTAGTTAATCAGTTTCCTATATCAATTCAAGAACTCTTTAAATCTAGGTAAGAGAAAGGGCTAAAGCATATTTAAAATTTTTATTCACTTCATCCAATAATATCATGTAACTGTTAAGAAAGATTTGATTAAGTGGCACCGTGCTGAATAATTCAGATTTACAGAAAAACTGAAATCAAAATTGGTCTAAGAAACTGAGAAAAGTGAGGAATCAAAAGCAGAGACAATCAATTGGTCAACTGGATATTTTGAAGAACAAACTTATAGTCATTATAGTGCTTAGAATTCACCAGTTCTGTTTTCAAAGTGCAATACATTGTTAAGAATTCCATATCATCTCATTTAGCTACATCAACTACAAAAGTTTGGAATATTTCTTCTGTGATAACAAACTGGATTGTGGTACCATGAAATAGCAAAATGAACAATTATAGTTACAATTAATATATAGAAAATACTGGTTCTATTCAGGATTTTTACAATTTTAAAAAGAATTGTACCAAATCTTAAAAGCATACATTTCATATACAGCCAAAATACAAAAGGATTGTGTTTTATACTGTGACACAAAAAAGTATTTTCAAATAGTAATAAACCCTGCCCCAAAATGTTCCAGGCACCTGCTGCTGTCTTCCACTAGGATACGCTGATGGAGAAGAATATAAGAACCATGATTTCCTTGCTAGTGCATCATTAGTGAGCCACGGTGGTGCAGTGATTAGAATTCAGTACTGCAGTCTACTTCTGCTGACTACTGGCTGCCTGCAATTTGGCAGTTCAAATCTCACCAAGCTCAAGATGGAAGCTCAGCCTTCCATCCTTCCAAGGTGGGTAAAATGAGGACCTGAATTGCTGGGGGTAATTTGCTGACTCTGTAAATTGCTTACAAAGGTCTGTAAAGCACTATAAAATAGTACATAAGTTTAAGTGCTATTGCTATTAGGAAAGGTAGAAGCAAATAAGAGATGTGAAGACAAGAAGATGGAGTTGACATAAAAACAAAATATCTGAAGGAAGATTAAGAATATATTTGTGAACACATGAACATCAGAAATAAAGACTCAGAGAGCCTCTGAATATCACTGAAATAGAGGAATGTAGGTAGGATGGAAAAGTTGAAAAAATACCAATAGAAACAGCTTTGTTACATGAAGTTCTATGGCAAAGAAGAAAAAAACATTAATAAAACATTGATACAAAAATCTACAGGATTGCAAAAATGCTTCTTTGTTAGGACAGAGATGGGGAATACAATACATTAAAATCTATATGAGAAAATCCACAGCACACGACCATGCAAAAGATTTAATGCACCAAATTTATTCTATAAAGCAGTCCAACATATATCTTCCCATTGAAGAAAAGATGCCAAACAAACTTAATCCCTTTGGTGCTCATCATATGTTCCCTATAGCCTATGTCAATGGGCAACTATCCCATGTTAAAGGGGTGTTGGTACTTACCTGATACGCCCATTCTCTCTGAGCTGTGAAGAGCACCCGGTCCCATTCCTCCCATGCCTGGATGCTCTTCACAGCTCACTGAGAATGGCATATCAGGTAAGCACCAACATCCCTTCTCCAGATGAGCTGTTCAGAGCATCTAGGCATGGGACACACCAAAACTGGTGTGTCCAACAGGAGGGTCGCCATCTGGTTTGGAGTCCCCTTTTTATGTGTGGACTAGTTGTAATATCCATTTGCTGAATGCTGCTTCAGCAGAAGCAAAAACATCCAGTTTATAGTGCCTCATGAAAGGCGAATGGAGAAGGCCACGTTGCCGCCCTACAGATCTTGTCGACTGACGCTTGAGTAGCCCAAGCCGCTGAAGTTGCAGCACTCCTAGCTGAGTGTGCTGTAATGCCTGTTGGCATGGGCAATGACTGTGTTTCATAAGTCTTCGCAATTGTGGTTTACAGCCACCTGCCAACCGATGATGAGGGGACTTTTCTTCCTTGGGTAAAAGGTTGAAAGGAGATGAAGAGGACCTCCATCTTCCTAGAAGATCTCAAGGCCAGCAACAGCATAGAGTGTTGACTTCCTCCATTCCTTGTGTTGGAAATCTGGAAAAGAATCTTGGGAACTGCGTGTTGAGGGGCAAGGCAAAGAAGTCCAGGATCGGATGGCCAAATCAATGTGATATCTTCTGGAACAATCTCGGGTGCAGGCACCACTTGGAATGATCGACAGTGGCTCTGCTCAACCAGTCTGCCTGGATGATGGACTGTCCCGAGATGTGTTCCATTTTGATGGATTCCTCTCTACCCAGCAGCACAGTCTCTCTTATTAGTGATCTTGAATGCAAGTCTCTCTGCCTGTTTATGTGGGCCTTTGTAGACATGTTGTTGGTCAAGTGGAGGACATGTTGTCCCTGGATCAGTGGTAGAAATTTATGGAGGGCCAGATGGGCTGCCCTCAATTCTAGACAGTGTATGCTGCAAGCTTGTTCTGTCGTGGAGCAGCAACCCTGAGCTACAAGGGACTGACAGTGTGCCTCCCATCCAAATAGAGTTGCGTCTATTGTGATAGTCTGTCTGTGAGAGTCTTTGAAAAGACAGCCCCCCTTGTTGATGTTTGTTGTGGTCCACCAGTGAAGCAATATGAGAACCTTTGACGGAACAGTGACCTTGGACATGGTATTGGTCCTTCCTAATCATTGCTACGGGAGCAGAAATCATTGCAGGATTCTGGCATGGAGCCGTGCCCAAGGATCAACAGAAATATAGATCATTTTCCCTAGAAATTGAATAATGGGGCAGGGGTACTCGTTTAAGAATCCTAATCTCTTTTGACAACTGCCTAATGCTATTCTGCCTGTACAGTGAAAGGGAAACCTTCCCTGCCACTGTATCAATGATGCCTCCCAAATGCATGAGACAATTTGAGGGTGTCAAATGACTCTTGGCCCAATTTATTGAAAATCCATGTTACTGGAAAGGCTGTAAGGTGACTTGGGTGTCTAGTTCCGCCTGCCGACAGGACAATAACAAAATTAATATGTCATCGAGACAGCATTATAGCCAGACCAGTTGAGTCCTAAAATGGTCTGCTAAAGCTGCCAGAACCTTTATAAGGGTTCGGGGAGCTGAAGCCAGGCCAAATGGAAGGGCTCTGTACTCGTAGTGATGGCCATTGTAACAGAATCTCAAGAATCTGTTATGCGAGGGTCTAATGGGTATATATAAATAAGCCTATGTTAAGTCTATTGACAATAAGACATCTCTCTATCTGATGCTTAGGAGGATTGATTGTAGGGAGCTCATTTTAAATGTCCTGTAGACCAGGAAGCAATTCAGGCATTTTAGATCTAAAATTGTCCTCCACCCCCCTGAACTCTTTGGGACCACAGTAAGTATGAATAAAAACTCTGTCTACATTGATCCTCGATACAGGTTGGATCTCCAGCAAGTGCTGGATAGCAGTCTCCATAAGGGCTCTTTTGGTAGGGTCCCTTGAGACAGGGCACTGCATAAAGAAGTTCAGGGGTGTGCAGAGGAATTCCAGAGAGAGATCCGATCTAATGGTCTCTCTGACCCAGGCATCTGATGTAGTGGACTCCCATTGATTGGCAAATAGCTTTAACTGTCCTCCTATGGGAGGGCCGGGTATGAGATTATTTGGTGTGCCGAAACAATCTAGTTCCTGTCCCATGAAAGGACATTTTTTTCTGTTCTTCCCACCGATTTCTATCCCCAAAGTCAGATATTTCTGCCTGCTGTCCTTGTCAGTACCCAAAGGGGCTTTGCAGTCTCTGGGAATAGGTTCCTTAATAGAAGGGATGAAAGAAATAGGGAGGGAAGTATCTTCTTATTCCAAAATCCCACCAGGAGCAGATCCAGGGCAGTTCCAAACAGTTTGTTCTTTTCAAAAAGGGAAGGTGCCAGCTTCCACTTATGTTTGGTATCTGCTGGCCAATGGCAGAGCCAAAGTAAGCATTGTGCTGTGACCTGGGATGCTATGGCTCTTGCAGGAATTTTACCAAATTAAACTTTGCCTGAATACTCTGGAGAATTATTAAATCACAAAGTTGGTATATGCCATATTCATGCATAGCAGTAGCATTTAGACTTATATACTGCTTTACAGTGCTTTACAGCCCTCTCTAAGCGGGCTTAATATACAATAAGTATATTGCTCCCAACAATCTGGGTCCTCATTTTACCAACCTTGGAAGGGTGGAAGGCTGAGTCAACCTTGAGCCTGGTGTGATTTGAACTGCCAAATTGCAGGCAGCTGGCAGTCAGCAGAAGTAGCCTGCACTACTGCATTCTAACCACTGTGCCATCGCGGCTGCATGTTTGTATGGAAGATTTCTGAAAGAGAAATAATCCTTAATGCCTGAAATGTATAAATAAATTATATTGTGCACACTCTTATGGCATTTATCCATCATTTTCAAGACATTTTAATTATGAACATTTTTTTAAGTTTGTGAAGAGATTGTTTTAGATAATGAATTTGAATTCCTGTACTGTAAGCATCTAATGTGCAGGTATTTGAACATTCTGACTGAAGAAAAAAGAAAAATTGTAGTGTAACAGACATAAATATCCGAAAAAAATGAAAAAAATTCTGTGCTCAAAAAGTGTTGAGGAAGAACAGGAAAGAGTGATTTCTTGAAATTATTTTACATATTTGAGTAATAACTAACTAGAAAAACAATAATTTGAAACAACTCAAACATAAAGGCACAAAAAAACATTATCTGTTATATCCACCAGAGAAACAGTTGAAATTTTAAGAAAGAAACAGCACATTCAGGAAAGATAGTGACTTTAAAAAGTCACACCACAATCGTATTGCCTGCTCTCGTCTAGAGAAAAGGAAATTGTGTACTTCAAAACAAAGACTCTTGCTTTTCCAATTGCATTATATCCACAATTTCACCAGCATCTGAAAGGAATTCAAACAACTATTTCTTATTGCAATTGCTCTGTACTTTTTTCCTTTAAAAATGCTGCTTCTAAGCTTTTCTGTAAAAATGACATCTAAAACTGATGCAGAATCTGCTTTCAAGAAAGTATGTCAACCTATTATTTTAAAATTCAAAATGAGGTAAGCTAAAATTCAAAATGAGGTTAGCTGATATTTTTAAGAGGAATATAAATGACATAAACATCTTTCACATATTACATCCAAAAAACATTCAGAATTCTAAATATTGTAAATGCAGACTTCTAAATAATATAATCTTCTCCTTTTATAGAATTATAAAAATTGAAAGAACAGAAAACTATTTATACTGTACTAATAAAGGAGAATATTTGTAATTCAGGGTTGACATAGTGCTCTCTGAGCTTGCTTGTTTTCTTGCAGATTTTTCATTATCCAAACTAGGTAACATCAACAGTGCTAGTTTGGGTAATGAAGTGTCTGCAAAGAACAAGCAAATTCAGAGAGGACCAAGTATTTATACTGTCATATATTCAGGCTGATTATGCATAAATAGCTGCTTTTCTATCACCTTCACTCAATTAATATACTAGATTAGCAACAGCATCCTGATATATCTATACAATTGCAATCATAGGACTCAGCAGGCTGTAATTTAACTTGGCAAGATGAAAAAGCAGCACTCGTGCATATGTAGTGATCACTTCTACTCATTTATATACTCTGTCCACAGTTTGTTTTAATGTCATTTGAATGAATGGTTTTTATTTGTTTCTTTGAGCATGTCTACAAAGTTTTATGATCAAATACTAAGAGTCACCTGGAAAATATTTAACAACTTGCTTTTAAATTACCATAATCTAGAATTTCATTCATTCCAAAACTGCCCAAATAGATATGTTTCAGTCATTTTTCACATCAATAATTTAACTTTCAGAAACAATTTCCAGAACTGGAAAATTTACTATTTCTAGCAATATCAATGGCTTACTAACTTTTTAGTATTTGGTGAAGAACTATTCTTTAATTATATATTTAAAAATGTATTGTTTAATTTATTAAATGGCAATAGCCCAATAGCAGAAACATGAAATTATATCCTTCTAATAGTTAAGCAGTTTATAATTTTCCTCTGATTTTTTACCATAACTGATAAAAAAACTTATTTATATATTTTGGACTTATTAACCGTATGCCATATTCATGCATAGCAGTAGCATTTAGACTTTAGACATATATATAGCATTTAGACATATATACTGCTTCACAGTGCTTTACAGCCCTCTCTAAGCAGTTTACACAGGAAATATACTGCCCCCAACATACTGGCTCCTCATTCTACCAATCTTGGAAGGGTGGAAGGCTGAGTCAACCTTGAGCCTGGTGTAATTTGAACTGCTAAATTGGCAGTATCAAACTCAAGGCCTGGGGGCCAGATGGTGCTTAGATCTGGCCTACAGACCCACCTTGGAAACAGTAAAGGATCGGCCTGTGGTGCCTCTGTCAGCAAAAAGGGAGTTTGGGAGAACCGTGTCCAGGAGGGCCCTCATGGCTGAAAACAGCACCCAGATGGGCCAGTTTCTACCGTTGGGCTGTCAGAATTCTGAACAGAAAATAACTTCATGTCAACATAGTATGATTTGCCAGGCTGGTGCATTGTGCAATAAGGTCACACAGAGTAATAAGATTGGGACTGGATTAGGAACTTCTGTCCTCATGTGAGTTGTGTTGTGGTGTGGTGTGTGTGTGCACAAAGGGTGGCTCAGCCAATCTTATTTTACGCATGTTGTATTCTGACAATAAAGGTAATAATAATGTGTGGCATCCCAAGCTCCTTTTTTTTGCTGGCAGAGGGCTGTAGGAGGCCATTGTGGACAAAAATGGAGCCTTGATGAGTGACAAAGAATTGGCCACATCCCTCCGGCCAGCTTCCCTGGCCCTCCAAGATCAAACACAACTCTCAATGAAATTGAGATTGACACCCCTGGACTAAATGATCTCCAAGATCATTTTCAACTCTTACGTTATGTGATTTTAATATATGATCTGAAATCCATACATGTTGAATTGATGAGAAAGAAGCAAAACAGAGCACTGAAAAGCAAAAAATATGGAAAATCAGGAGAAGATGGGTGAGAGAAATAGGCAGGGGAAGGGGGCACTGTAGTGGCCCTGCAACCAATTGTATGGGCCAACTGTGGGAGCACTGCATCAGATGTAACTGAAACTGGATAATAAGTAGTTTTTTGATTGTGTGTGTCTTGTCATAACTTTGAATGATTGCTAAGAAACCAAACAAGTGGAGATCTGTCTATATGTGAAATGTAAGATTGAATGGATAGGAACACTTGTCTAAGTTGACTTCAATAATTCTCTCCTGTACATGATTAAAAATGCAACAGAAATATTAAACAAGTTTGAGATTTATTAATTCAGTAAAAAGTAAATAGCCACTTAAAGGTTTTCCCTCTTTTCAGTTAGTCTTGAATAGCTTTTGTATAAAATAAACCAATTATATATAGTCCCTGCAGATTTTATTCTTCTAGTCATTGTCAATATAGGAGATGGTGCTCATCTCCATTTCAAAGCCATTGAGTCAGCACTGTCTGAAGACATTTTCACAGTCAGGAGGGCAATATTACCTCACAGAGTGCTGTTACCTTCCCACTGAAATGAGATCTATTTTTCTATTTGCAATTGCATACTTTCGAACTGCTAGGTTGGCAGGAGCTGGAGTAAGAACAGGAGTTCACCTGTAGTGTAGCATTCACCTGGGCTGCCAATAATCCCAGCATTTTAATTGCTGAGCCACTATGCCACCCCAACCAAGTTAGAGGTGTTAAAAAAAACCTGTTTTAGAAACACATTGCTCTCTCATCACCAAATGTTCCAATTACCAAATTATAACAACTGGTGCTAGGCATTCAAGAACATTAGTAATTTAATTATGCAATATTTCAAACTAAAGTCTCCAAATCACTATTGATAATCTTTCACAATCAATATGATTATTACTTCAATTTGATAAAAGTAGATTAATCAATACTAATTTGTGAAAGTATCAAGTCTTGCCTCCCTACATATGAAGTGTTGCATGTCCTACTTTCTATTTGTATCTTAATGAAAGTATTTTGGAGCATGTGGGAGCACTTGCCAACACATGCTACAAACTCCTTGAAAAGCTTGGCATTAGCATCTCAATTCTTTAAACAGATTATAGGATTGTTGCAGATGCATTGTAGATTCCCACATGTAATCCAAAGCATTTTTTATCCCATTGAAACTGAGTGCTCATCTCTAATAAACTAGGAAAACAGAATGTATCACTTGGTAAATAGCAATAAAGATAAAAACTTGAAAAAAAAATTCTCATTTCACTTTTAAATATTTATAAAAAGGAAACTAGAAAATGTAGCTTAAAACAGAGTGGAATCAAACACCAAAGATATTATTACTATGAAGTCAAGCAAAATTCAATCATGTATCTTTTAAAATAATTCTAAATGCCTACCTGAACCAATAGGAGAGGAACCCACACTGAGACTTTGTAGACTTCCATTTCTGAGCAATGTTGGAGACTTCTGCAGATTAGAGTTTGTTATGCTTCCTGCAGCAGATGCTACTGATGATGTTGGGGAGGCTGAACAAACTGATAGGTGAGAAATATTCTCCTGACTTTTATTTCCTTTGGGCCGACCAGGCCCATGCTTACATTGCTTATTTCCTTTTCGTTTCTTTTCCTTTATGGTTTCGTCTTCTATCCCAGATGACTCAGCACGTTTGTATCCTGTTGGTATAAGGTTTGAACTACCTAAATCTCCAGGTGAACTGTCAAAAATAGTAGGCTGGGAGGAAACAGTGGCGGTTGAAGGAAGATTAATTAAGGATGTAAAGCAATTCAATCCACCTTCCTGACTTCCAATCTCTCCTTTATATACATCTTTGGTTGACAAAGTTTGTTGAGAATGAATATAGCTGTCATTACGTAGATCTGAGTCTGTAAAGCTCAAAAAATCCTGGGGAGATTGAACAGAACTTCCAGAGGATGACTTTGTACTGTTTGGAGTTCCCAAAAAACTTCCTGCAGAAAAGAGATGGGGAGAAGTGTTGATTGTTGAAAACAGATCTTTATCAACAAATATGTAAGTATAGTATTAAAAGAAATATTTACTGGCATTATGAATTTTGAATTATTCAGGAAATTCTGGACATGCATATAGCTTTGTCTGTTTTCCAGAATTAACCAACCTCATTAATTACATATACTTATGGTTTACATATTTTTTTTTAATTACAATTTAGGGAACTTTCTTGCCAGGTTTTCTAACTAGTCACTAAAGCTCTTCTTAATTTTATTGCTAGTATATTATTTTTTAAGCTAGCAACCAACAAAAAACATCTTCAAATTAATTTATGCTAAATCAGCCAGTATCACTTGTTCTCTGAGAATGACATTTATGTGAATTAGACAAATGAAATAAAAATAAAAATTATATCTCTCCAATTGCTGGTTCTTTGGGCATAAAAATATGTAAGAAAGAAATCAAGATAATACTGGGAAAGCTAAAACAAGCAGTAGCTTGTTCTTATCACATGTCCCTGATATGTCATTTGTACGCAGAACAAAAATCAGGAGTCAAATATACAGGTAATTTCTCTCCTCTAAAAAAAATTATCTCTCCCTTACTCTTATTAAACTTACTTAACTCTTACTACACTTTCCCATGATATCTAGATAAGGCAATTAAGAGGAAGCCTGATTTGATAAATGTTTTTTTGTTGATTACAAACACATTTTTAAATCAAAAGGGAAGAATAATATTCCAGATTTCATATAGACAAATAAAACAATCCATTATATGTAAAATATTACAGTAAATATAATAAGAAATATTCCAATAAGAGAAATACCTTTTTCAACTATAAAATCATTCCAAGAAAACCAAACAATTCAATTTATACGGGAAGATATTCTTCTCAGTACAATTGTACATTCAACTAATTCTTGATAAAAAAAAAATATTCAGTGCTTTCTTTGATATATTGTTTCTCAAAATATTTTCTCTTCCATAGATTAGTATAAAATATATTTCTTATATTAATAAAATATAAGATTTCATACTTATTTGTCAGGACAATTACTTCTAAATAATGCTACATAAGATACCGAGTATGTGTTGAAATTTTGCTGCTGTTAGCTTTTCCAGGGAAATTCTGAAGCTACTTATATTCTTCACATACTAAATATGAAAAATATATTTCATCTAAATTTATTATTTTTAATTTAAATTTCACTTGGCACTGAAGAAGGCAATAGAGTACCCTTCAATAATACCTTGTTGAAAAGTACAAGCTGCTGATACTGCAGTTCCAGGAGTCCTGGCAGCACCAGGCTTTCTTCCCCTTTGACCTGAATTATGACCTGCTGACTTCTTCCCTTTGCTCTCTGAACCTCTGGCCTCTGAAACATCTTTGCCACTTGAAGCATGTGCAGAGACTTCCTGGAAATTTGCATTTGTAAAACGAGCTGTGGTATCTTCCAGCCTCTTCAATGACCCTGTCATAGAGTTGTTGGTAGTGCTTGTGTAAGTCTTAACAGTATTAAATTGGGAAAAGGGAAGTTGAGAGAGACAGTTAGACCACAAGGAACTGACATAAAACTTTGAAGCAATCAGTGGTAGTGTACATATTAACCTGTCCTTAAATTATACTTAACTGGTCTCTCCACAATACCTATAAGCGGTTCCTATTTAATTACTTTCCTTCACTCCTTATTGAAAGGTTCTGAAAACTTCTTCAATGTAACTCAATGACATACCCCAAAAGCTTCATTTCTTGCTTTTTTTTTAAAGCCACTAACATTTGTTTTTAACTGTTGTGCCTTAAATCTTTACTATTATTGATTTGATATTCTGACTAAAGAGAAAGTTTAAAAAAATGCATTATTTTAATATATGCAGCACAGTGACAAATAGAGTCCATCACCTTATCTTTACAAATAAAAGTATATGTAAGATAGAACACAAAAATCTACCCAGAAAAAGCCATTTAATTTTAAAATTAAAAAAAACTATTTGGCTTAATTCAGAAAATACAGTGTTGCAAAATATAATGCTTCTATATGCACAATGTCATCTCACAGCACATTCATGAAACTTATTGCCATCTGACATTTAAAAAATTAGCATCTAAAATTAATTTTATTCTTTTTCGTTTTAGCAACAATCAAGATGACTTTTATTCACAAAAAAAACTGAACACTAGTTTTCAGGGTTGCAATGCCTAAAGCAAACAGCCCAAATTACATGTAATATTAAACTGCTAAATCTTTACAAGAATAAGCAAGAATTGGAAAAGCTCTCTGAAACATATATGTACACGTATGCTCTCACATATGTATAAATCAGTTGGAGATGTTCCTCTGCAATTGCTTTCCTTTCAGCAACTTCAAATAGAATTGTTTTTTGTCCTGATTCTTGTCATTTTTTAGAATTTGCCACTAAAATTCAAAGATTAAAATGGTCTTCATCAAAATGGCCTTCCAGAAGGTCCTTAAAAACTGGTTTTGCTGATTGGCTTGCTACCCTGGGAAGGGATGCTCTTTGCTAGAGAGGTATCTGATGGGATAAGAGAGAAGAGCCTATCCCCATGTTATCCATTGCTTCGGTTTTAGTTTTTATTTAAGTCTGATTACTTTTAATTCTTTTTATATTTATTTTTTAACTAATGTGTAAGCCAACCAGAGTCACTATATCAGTGAGATGGATGCCATATACATTTAAATTAGTCTAGTATTATTTAATCTGCTTTATGAAATAAATTACAATAATTCTATTTAGATTTAAAAAAAAAATAAAACCTAATCAATGGTAACAAAAATCCATATAACATTAAAAAGGAAGTTGTAGCATTTCATATATCTGAGGGAAGAGATTATAATTTAAAGCCACTGTAGCTTTTCTTCACTGTAGCCTGCTGGGGGGAAAGACCTGAAATCTAACATCCAATCCATTTGCAATCTTCTTTATCAGCTTTCCCACTGACCTTCTGGGGAAGCCAGTAGAGATTAGAAATGGCGATCACGCATCACAGGAAACTTGGCACTTGGCAACCAATTATAAATACAAACAGTTTGCCAAGTACGGAAATAAAAATCTTTGACTGGGAAAACCATGACTTTTACAATAGCTGGAAGTGCCCTACAAACTGTACAGCATCTTTGTGACTGTGAGCAGCTGTTAACCAAGTTGTGAACTACCAGTATTCCATGTTATTTTAACCCTGATTGCTCAGTTCCAAAGCAGTAACTGACACATTTTCAAAGAAAGTATATAACTTGCCAGCACCAATAACTAATTCTAGGTCAGAATATTACACATATTTTCTTGATTTTTCAATATTAAACAAACGGTCCAGCTGTTTATTTTACTAGATATATTATTATTCTAGTAATGATAAAAAATATGTACCATCCGAAATTCTTGGTATTTTTTATAATTTATAATAATGACTGGGCCATAAGCATCCTGACAACTGCCTAGTCTTGCGGCACCTCCAGCAGCTCTATCAAGGACCTTATGTATGTCATTCAGCCTCCTGCTCCATTGCGGTGTCAAGCAAGGAGAAGCAGGCCTGTGGTCATGTGCGGTCCTGGATGGGGTTTCTGAAGCTGCTACTACAAGGCCAGGCACTTATCAGAACATTTTTGGCCTGGCTGCGGGACCTTCAGATAAGCTGGTGTGGGGTGCATGGGGAAGCTCTGCACCCCCTCATTTCATCCTCCACCCCCGCATGTTTTATCCTCTACCTCTACCCCATCTTGTTTCATCCTCCATACCCCTTCCTTGTTTCATCCTCTACCCTACCACCTCATTTTGTCTTCCACCCCGCCCAGTCTTATTTCCACTCCATCCCCGCCTCACTTCATCCTCCAACCCCTCCACCCTAGCTTGATTTTTATGGTTGCACCTTGCCCCACCTCATACAATCTGAAGGTGGGAAAGGCTTAACAAGGTATTTTTGTGGATAAGGCTTATTTGAGGCGCAGGCATGAAAATCGGGTGTCGGCTTGTTTTCAGGATAGGTCATATTTTCGGGAAAACTAAGCATGCAGTTATTTTGTGTAAAAACGTGAAACATGCTATAAAAGTTGAAACACACCACTTATATAAAAAGGTACATCTTTCACAAAACTAAAAAAACCTGTATTAGAAAAATATAACATTACTGATTTAATATAATCCCTTAGTTTTCTTCCACATACATTCCAATCAATTAAACAGTAAAACAGTTAAAAAGTTAAAATATTAATTTTTTTATTTAAATATTTTATTTAAATTTAATAAATAAAAATAAATAAATAAATTTTAAATTTTATTATACAAGACTATCCTTAAATGCCAATATTATTACTTACTCTTTCCCAAAAGTTGTGCTTAAATAATAACAGGTGTTCACATTTGAAACATAAAACTAGATTATGGACACAATATAATTATTTATTTAGCAGAGTGAGAAAAAAGGCTGTTAAACAGTTTTTTTTCTTATTGCAAGGACATATTGTAAGTTTCAGTGGCAACCTTAGATGTCACATATAACAGTCGTAAAAGAGTTAATTGACTGGAAAACTTTAGTCTCCTAAATATCAGCTAAAATAAAAAAAAATTAGTTCAAAGGTATTTCTTTAATTTCAGCTGTTCTAAGAATAGCTCCTCTGTGGAAAGATCCAACTGAAATAAATATGAATTTATTATTGCAAACAATTAATAATTTAAAAATTACATTTATTTTATCACACGTCTATTAAAATTGTTTAATACAAAGCACTATTTATTATCAAAAGAGGTCTATAATAAAGTTTGGCCACTAATGAAATACTCATTTCATAAATATAAAAAATGTACACATCATTTTAAAAAATTGCAAGAAAATTCACTTACTTTCTCTGTAGTTACAGTAAGGGAAGGAACCAACAAGCATGGCGAAGAATCTGTTTGCTTCTTATGTTTTTGTCTATGCTTTTCCTTTTCTTTATATTTCTAGAAAAGAATTAAAGATAAAAGCAACATCAGAGAATTATCTGCATTTTAACCACAGATGGTCCTTGATTTATAGTCTTTGTTTATCAGAAATTCACTAGGATGGTTGTAGGTTGCAATCACAGGACTCCGGGGAGCTTCCATCATTATAAATACATGGTATCATTGTAAATTCCAGGTACCTGAATTTTAATCATGTGACCATCAGAATATTATGCTAATTCTAAGTACAAAAATGTGTTGTCTTTTTTCAGTGCCATTGTAACTTCAAATGCTAACTAAAAGAATGGTTACAAGTTGAGGACTACCTATATTAATAAATTACTGTTCTAACATTAGCTAAAAATTTATGATGTATACAAAATAAATATTTTATTTACTAATGTTCAGTTCAAGCAACACTATTAATGAAGTTATTTTCTTCCAAAGTTGGTTGTTTCTTCCCAAAGGTAGGAATGTAGTTTTTTTTCCTGCTTAGTACACACAGTCCTTGACTTACGACCACAACGGAGATCAAAATTTCTGTAGCTAAGTGAGATATTTGTTAAGTGAGCCTTGCTCCTTTTTATGACCTTTCTTGCCTCAGTTGTTAATGATCACTGCAGTTGCGTTAGTAACCTGACTATTAAGTGAATCTGGCTTCCCCATTGACTTTACTTGTCAAAAGGTTGCGAAAAGGGAATCACATGACCCTGGGACACTGCAACCATCATATATATGAGTTAGTTGCCAAGCATCTGAATTTTGATCAGGTGAAGACAGGGATGCTGCAAAGTTCATAAGTGTGAAAAACAATCATAACTCACTTTTTTCAGTGCCTTTATAATTTTGAACAGTGACTAAACAAATTGCTGTAAATCAAGGACTTTCTGTAAGAAATAACTACATCTCTACAGAGAGCAAAACAATGATGAAAACTGTCTTGAATGCATGGGGTCAAGGGAGGGAAATGATATTGCCATAGGTGTATACTATGGGCCACTCAACAGAGGGAATGGATGAGTTTTTTGTTAATCAGTTAACTAAGGCATATCACAAAAGTAATGGGGGACTTTAACTACCCTGACATCAACTGGAAGACAAACTTTGCAACAAATGGAAGATCAAACAGGTTCCTGAGAAACCTAGCAGACAACTTTGTCTCCCAAAAAGCAGAGAAGGGGAATCAGCCATATTGGACTTAATTCCCACTAATAGATAAAGTAATAGAAGGTGTTGAAGATAAGGAACCTTAGGAAGGAGTGATCATGCGATACTGAAATTCAATATTATGCAATCACAAGCAACAGGACAAATGCAAACTACAATCTTGTTTTAAGAGAACTAATTTCAATAAACTAAGAGAGTGATTGGAAAGGATTCCATGGATGAGAATAGTCAAGGGGAAAACAACTCAAGAAACTTGGGAAATTTTGAAAACTGAAATTATAAATGCCCAATCTAGCACAATGTCAATGAAGAAGAAAAATAATAGCTTTCAAAAGAAACCAGCATGGCTGCAGAAAGAACTCTGATAAATTGAAAGACAAAAAGGACAAGTAGAAAAAGTGGAAAGAGGGGCACATAACTAAGGCAGAATATCCACAAATAGCGGAAGCCTGCAAAGATGAAGTGAGGAATGCTAAGGCTTAAAATGAATTAAGACTTGCAACAAGAGGGGAGAGAGGGAGGGAGGGAGGGAGGGAGGGAGGGAGAAGGAGAGAGATTCTTTCAACATGTAAAAAACAAGAAAAAGGTCAAGGAAACAAATTGGTTCACTAGTGGGAAGAAGTGGCAAGAAAGTGACAAAAAGAAAGCAGAACTATTTAACACACATTTTTTGTATCAGTTTTTAAACAAAGGGAAAGAACAATCTAACCGATCAAAAACAGTAACATAAAAAACAGATTAGAAATACAAGTTAAAATAGACAGGTAAGTGAGCACCTGTCTACCCTAGGCAAGTTTAAATCACTGGGACCAGCTGGATGACATCCCAAGGTTCTGAACCACTTAACTATATCTTCTGAAGATACTGGAGTCTGGAAAAGAGCTGATGTAGTTCCCATCTTCAAAAAAGAAAAAAAAATAGATCAAGGAAACTACAGACCTATCAGCCTGATCTCTATACCTGGGAAGATTCTGGAAAAGATTATCAAGCCACGAATCAGGGAATACCTAGAGGCAAACAAAGTCATAACCAAAAGCCAAGAGTACAGAGAAGAATAACAAAGATGATTACAGTACTGAAGGTTAAAACATATAAAGAAAGATTGCTAGAACTGGATATGGCTAGTTTAATGAAAAGGACTGGGGTGACAAAATAGCAGTCTTCCAAAATCTCAGGGGTTGCCGCAAAGAGGGAGTCAAGCTATTCTTCAAAGCATCTGAGGGCAGGACAATAGATGGAAACTAATCAAGGAGAAAAGGAACCTAGAACTAAGAAGAAATTTCCTGACAGTTAGAACAATTTAACCAGTGGAACAACTTGCTTCCAGAAATTGTAAATTCTCCAACACTGGAAGTTTTTAAGAAGAGATTGGATAACCATTTGTCTAAAATGCTATAGGGCCGTGATGGCGAACCTATGGCACACATGCCACAGTTGGCATGCAGAGGCATTTGTGTGGGCACATGAGTCCCAGCTAAACTTACCTGCACTGCACATGTGCATGCCTCCCAGCTGATTTTTGGCTTGTTTGAGGCCTTTTTTGGCCTCCTAGACACTCAAGAAAAGTCTCTGCAGCCTTTGGATGCCGAAAAACAGGCCCTTTTACCAGAAGTGACAAAATGAGCTTGTTTTTCAGCTTCCAAAGGCTGCAGAGGCTTCCCTCAAGCCTCTGGGAAGCCAAAAAAGGTCTCAAGTCGGCTGAAAATCAGCTGGGAGGTGCACGCATGCGCAAGGTAGGTAAGGGAGTGGTGTGGGGAGATCATGCACGCATGCGCAGGGGGCTTGGGGGTGCACATATTGCCTTCTGGGTGTGGCATGTGAGTGCACACACGAGCGCACAATTTTCAGCACAGCAGCCCAAAAAGGTTAGCCACCGCTGGTATAGGTTTCCTGCCTGAACAGCGGGTTGGACTAGAAGACCTCCTAGGTCTCTTCCAACTATTCTATACCATTCTATTCTTGTATCCTACACATCTTTTATTTGCGATTTATATTAATTCCACACTATTAGCTTGTTTAGAATTGTATATCCTGCTGGGATTCAAATAGTAAAATTAATGGGTACGTTGGTTCAAATTCTCCCTTATTTATGTTAAGACATATGATGGGAAAAGAATTCATGGTTTGCCTTCTCCCATATAATATAGAAAATGAAATGGGATAAGGCTGTATCATTAAGGCTTAGATAAGTATGATAAATATCCATTATGGGCTACTTAAATAAACCAAGCATATAAGCAATCCATGGCTTTAAAAATCATAATTAAATAATCTATCGCTCAGAATTTGGAAATGACACTCTGCTTTAATTAACTAATCTGAAGCAGAAGCATTTAACTACTTCTTTGCATCTATTATTCTTCTAATGCTAAACCACTGTTTAGTATTATATTTGAATGCAGCTAGTGACAATTTGATATATCAGTAATTCCATACCATTTAAAATGAATGTCATTTTCAATCACTAAAATAATGTCTATTTACTTTTTAAAATTAACACGACAAAAGAATGGGAAAAACAAACCATGATTTGAATTGAAAGTTGCAGCAATTTTTCTCATATAAACTGGTCAGATGCAAATGTACAATTTCTTACAAACTGTATTTATTACAAATAGTGACACAAAAGGTAATTACTACAAACAATTTGATCATCTGTTAATATTGCTAGATGATTCCAGACTAAAAACCTGTACTTTACTTTTACAAAACTTTACCAAATATAGGTTTATAAACTATCCATGTTTGTGTGCCTTCACACATACATAGACACTTGGTTTAAAGCCTCAAAAATTATTAAATGTTCATAATACAGGTAGTTGACTTACAACCAAAATTGAGCACAAAACTTCTGTTGTTAAGTGTGATATTTGTTTAGTGAGTTTTGCCCATTTATGACCTTTCTTGCCACAGTTGTTAAGTGAATTACTAGAGTTGATAAGTAGTAAGTTAAGTGAATCTGGCTTCCCCCATTGATTTTGCTTGTCAAGAGGTTGCAAAAGGTGATCACATGATCTTGGGACACAGCAACAGTCATAAGCATGAATCAGTTGCCAAACATGTGAATTCTGACTGCATGATCATAGGGATGCTGCAAAGGTCATAACTGTGTAAAATATAAGTCATTTTTTTCAGTACCATTGTAACTTTGAATGGTCACAAAATGAACTGTTTTGTGTTCATTTAAGTCAAGGACTAATTGTACAATCTGAGTAATAACAGCAGCCATCAGTGGTTGAGGAACAGTTTGCGACATAGACTATGTGTTTTTATTGAGGTATAACCTGTTGTTTCTCCCCTTTCTCCTGGCCATTTTCATGGGAAAATACAATTTGAAAATATTAAAAATTGTTATTTAATATTACTTATACATTCAATCAACCAAAGGTCTGCTAATAGTAAAACTCTGTATGCATGTTTATTAAAATTCAAATGTAGCTCAAGATTTCAACCAGGCCTTATTTCGAGGCACAGTATCTGAAGATTTAATTTTAAAAACACTTAATAAATTCAGCTGCAGTCTAAAAATATTTGCCATGAAAAATAATCAGCAAAGAATCCAATGAATAAATGGTATTATCACATAAGCATAGCTACAAATAATACATTCTCTCCATGTTCTTTTGGGAGACAATTTTTTGCCATCCCTCTGAACACCTGAATGTTGCAAACCTAAATGTTACTTAACAGAATGCTTTATAAAGGCTAAACATATTCCTTATATAAGATCACTTCATCAGAATCAAACTATGTTGAAATAGGTACCAACTCTAGTGTTTACACACTGCATGTTTCACTACCTATCTTGAAAATAATTATTGATTATTTTTAAATTAATATCCTAAAGCAATGCTGTAGATGGTGAAAACTAACCAGCTAACTAGATTCATGCATTCATTCTCAGTCACCCAACATCATATAACAATGCTGAGCCACCATTTCTATTTTCCAATAATGCCCAAATGGCACACAGGGTATTCTTGGATGTAAGGATGATGCTTAGAAGTCTGGTGCAGTTTCATCTGATTGATCTAAAAACAAATATCTAAGAGGATTGTGACCATCACTGGTACCATAAGAACAATTCAAGATGATTTTTTTCTTACCAGTATAAACACAATTGCACAATTATTTTCACAATTAGAAAAAATAAAACATGTATCAGTCTCAAATGATTACGTATAGTTATTTCCACATTTATTTAATTTATTCAATTTCAAAAACTTGATATAGAAATATATGTAACTTCCAAATATAGATCAAAATGCTAGTAGCCAAACAAAATAAGTATCTCTCCTTCAATGACGATTCAAAAGCCTTTAAATCTTTTCTTCCATGGAAAGCACTGTTCGCATGATTATAGATTTCTATGAAGATTCATGGAAGGATTACATAGCAAAAACTATAGACAGAAAAGGGTTATTTATTTCTCATCATGCCTGCAGTTTTTCCTCCAAACATCTTATCCCCTTACAGACAGTGCTTATACTTGGAAGTCTGCAGCTATTTAGTCATAGGAACATTTTTTTAAAAAATTATGAATTATCCCATACTTATATATTAGTGCTAAGAAAGCTGATATTCCCATAGGATGAGAATCAACTACTACAATCAATTAAGATTGTTCTATTCTACAAATGCCTCAAAAACAGTATTGTTGCTATAACTAATAATATAAACCACAGCTAATAATATCATGAACACTCAAGATATAATTTAAGTATGTATTTTCTGGCTGTTAAATTTAAAATTCAGGTGAAAGCATTCATTGGAACTAGCAGAAGTATTGAAATAATCAGGCAAAGGATACAAACGAGAATTATTCATGACATCTGGAAGTACATATCCCACACAAGTAAATATGAGGAGTGTAGTCATAATAGTCAAACATAAATCATCATAGAATCTTCCAGGGTTAAGCAACTGCTTAATAATAATAATAATAATAATAATAATAATAATAATAATAATAATA